>CM035156.1:173705244-174176894 GCA_020205615.1 Panax quinquefolius | reverse complement strand
AATGTTAAACGTGTCAACCCGTTTAATCGTTTAATATATAAATTAAAATAAAAAATAAAAAATACAATATCATTCACTTATTAAATAATAATGCTAATTGTTCATTACAACAATATATATTTAACAAGATACAATTTAACATGTTTAAAAAATAACTAAATAAGAAAAAATCAATATTTAAGAAATTATAACTCCGTGTCATATTTTATTTTTAGTTATTTTAAATAAATGTATTGACTTAAATTTCTTACTAAACGTGTTAACCTGTTTATGATTTGGAAACTTTTTATACTCAACACTAACCCTCTTATTCAATAATCGGTGGACAAGCAATTTAGAGAAAAAAAAATACCAAAATTGCACTGCATCGGTTCCAGTTTAAAAAAATTTGCTACAAGTATATTGTAAGACCCCAACTTATTATTAATAAAATTGAATTTCCTCTATTTATTATTTTGAAATAGTAAGGGTTGATTTGATTAATGTGGTTAGTTATGGGTAAAATGCGCAAATATTTTAAATAAGCAAGTGGTTATAAAATATTCATTGTCATTGGAGAATATTCGTTTGGTCGTGGAATATTCTTACCGCTTGGGAATATTCGACATTTAGTAGCCTTATATGGGCCCCATAATGTGAAAAGCGATTGGATGAAGAAAATGACAAGTATAAGTTATTTATAAATAATGGCGTAGTTATACACAATTATCTGTTGGAATACCGGTGGTTAAAACACAGTAGCATACGGTATTGCACCAATTATTGATTCTTACGTAGGAAGGCATTACTCAATAATTGTTACAGTAGTTACTGTTCAATATTTTATTTTATTGATTCAATAATTGCTACGTTGATATTTTATATTATTGTTATTTCAATAATTGTTACTACACAAGATTTTTCATTATCGATTAATAATTCATATTATTTGAATAATATTATTAGATAGCATTATTGGCAATGTCTAGAAAGTTCGTCTAAGGAGAGGTTTGGTCATCTAATCAATATGGCAAGAAGTGAGAGAAATCCATATTGAAAACCCCTCTTTCACAGGAGCGACCAGTTGTCGATATTGTGATTACGTAATATTATTTGTGAATAATTAATTATTGATTATTATGATAAGAAAATATTCATTTTATGTGGATATAGATGGAGAAAATTTTAAAGTGACAATTGTTAAAAATTGATATTTTATCTTTTACGATAAAATAATTCATTTAAATATATTATTATATTTTAATAATATAATAATGGTGATATTTTTGTATTGAATGTGGGATATATGAGTATATGAGGAGGAGTATTTTTGTTATTAAAAATATTTAAAACATGTTTTTCATGTTTGTGGACCCCATTTCTTGACCGAAATTTGATTATAGCCTGTAAAATCGCTTGTTTTGGATTTCGGTCAACTTCTGCTTGGAATTTGGAAACACTTAAACTTACAAAGTTGTAGAGAATGGAATTTCATATGGAAAGGACATGTGGTTCGAATTTTTCTGATAAAATGGCTATTTATTATGAATTATTGAAGTTTTGGAGTTCCGAAATAATTGATTTTTGGAAGTTTTAATTATTTATTTTATGAAAAACGTTTTTCTTACTTTTTCTAGAAGGTGGGTGGGCATGGGAAATCTGATTTCAAAGAATGTGTATGAATTTTGTTATTAATAATAATATTTTATTAAATTTTCTACTTTGGTGTTCTAAAGATTTTTCCTATAAATAGGATGCTTAGGTTAAATTGAAAATCACACCGTAAATCTGAAATTTTCTCTCTATATTATCGAAAGCATATTCTTGTGAGTATTTTGATACTTTGAGTGTTGCTTTATACTATGCAAGTTCCTTCAAAGACTATATCCTAGTGAATCCAGTTAAGTATATTCTTTTTAAGGTAAGGAATATTATTATTTTTTAAATGATATTATTTCTTCTAATATCATTATGCTGGATTATTGGTAAGATTTTTTTTGTGAAATTCTTGTCTTTTAGTGTCAGGGTTACTATTCACGTATCATATTATTATTTACATATACTTACTTTATTCACGAATACGGAACTATTCACAAAAAAATTAAATTTTTATTTTTGTCCAAAATATATATTATGGATACTAGCTTTGATTGTTTCTATATTTTGATCATTCTTGAATTTTGTTCCACTATGATTATTTATGAAGTATTTTTGAACTCGGATTGTTTAAAGTACGAATCCTTAATATTTGTTCTTTTGTTTCTTTGGATTCGCTTTTTTAAAAATATTTTCATCATCCTCGGTCCTAAATGATGATATTCTCGAATATCTTTGGCCCTGTAGTGCAAAGATGGTTGATTTTCTTATGAATATCTTTGGCCCGTAGTGTAAAGATGTACAGGTGTTGAGATGAACATGATCAACTGATGAATATCTTTGGCCTGTAGTGCAAAGATGAATATTTGATTCAAGATGAATATTGATTGATGTTACAGGGATAAAATATTGATGATGGACTTTTAAATTCATAGATTATAGTAGATTTCATTCTCTACGTAACTCTTCTATGAATTATTATTTCACATGAATATTGATCCTAAAACTTGTTGTCTATTGTATTTTATCGATTTTTCCTCCTGTTGAAGATTAACGATAATTTGTTCTATATTATCTTAGTCATAATATTCTTTACTGGGCTAGTTGAGCTCACCCTTTTCCTTTTTGTTCCATTTTTCTTCTCAGAAGCGAGAATGTAGCGAGTTCTAATCGGGGTGTGGAATGATGATTCTAGAAAGTTATTTTAGTAGTCTTCACCATTTTGTAAAATAATGTACCAATAATTGTAATGAGGACTTATTTGGGTGTGAATATTGTACAGAGCGACAATATTTGTATTTAAACTCACAGCTTTCATGTTGTATTAATAAAGTTATAGTTGTTTGCAGACCATGTTATTGACGACTCAAAATGGGTGATTTATACCTATTTTGGGGGCGTCCTGATTAATATCGAGCTTAGGATATGATCTCTCATGCGGAGATCGGGGAATGTAACTCAGAGGAGAGACAAGTAAATCCTTCGTTAGTGTGTCCTACCTAAGCTTATTTGTTTGGTTGGTCGTAATATAGGGATATTATGTGATATGCTAATTTCTTTAATTAACCCTTGTTTTATGGCAAAGATTTGAGAATGTCGATTGAGAATGTTAACAATGGAGTAAATGAGACCGTGGAGACACCTTTACTCACCAACGAGGAGATCGTGGTAATACAGCGGTGGCAATGTTCCTCCGTGAACAACACCACCGAAAGGAGACGATGAACGACGGATGTTTAGAAGCTTTTTGCGGTTCATGCAAAAATCGATGCGAGGGAGACTCGTGCACAAAATACAGGTGGAAATGATAACAATACGCACGGTTTATCACAACTAAGCGATTCAAAGAGTTAGGACCACCGCAGGGGAAGCCGGATCCGATTAAGGCAAAACGTGGTAGGTCAAATTACCAAGATATTCGAAGATATTCGATGTCTTTGGAACCCCCACCTTATTATAAATAAAATGGGGAATTTGAAGACCCCAACTTATTATAAATAAAATTAAATTTTCTCTATTCATTATTCTAAATTAATAAGGTGTTAATTTGATATAATTTTTGGTTATGGGTGAAATGTGCAAAATTTTATAAAATAAGCAAGTGGTTATAAAATATTCATTTTGTTTGGGAATATTCTTTTGGTCGTGGAATATTTTTTTGTTGGGAATATTATTGACGACTGACGCAGTACCATTCGTGGGCCCTCATAATGTAATAAATCGCTTTGATGAAGAAAACGACAAAGTATAAGTTTTTATAAATAATGGCGTAATTGTTACCATTAACATCATTTGGGTTACCCGGTGGTTAAAAATAAGAATACGCGTGGTCGCACAAAGAAGACACGATATTGCATAAAGATTATTGAATTATTGATTCATACGTAAGAAGGCACTACTCAATAATTGTTATAAAGAGTTATCGCTCAATATTTTATTTTATTGATTCAATAATTGTCATATTGATATTTTATATTATTATTGTTTCAATAATTGTCACCGCACAAGATTTTCCATTATCGATCAATAATTCATATTATTTGAATAATATTATTAGATAAGCATTATTGGCAATGTCTAGAAAGTTCTCATCAAGGAGAGGTTTGGTCTACCTAATGCAGCGCCAAGAAGGAGAAATCCTTATCGAAAGCCCCTCTTTCTCGAACTACTGGTTGTCATAATTGTGATTTCGTAATATTATTTGTGAATAATTAATTATTGATTTATATGATAAGAAAATATTTATTTGATGTGGATATAAATGATGAATTTATTTATTTTATGTGGTTATAAATGAAGGAATTAATGCTGAGGTGTTTTATCAAGATTTTGTTCTGGAATGGAGGTATTAAAAATCATCCGCTTTGTGGATTTTTGATATTTTTGTTTTGGAATTTGAAAAACTCAAAGCTACAAAGTTGTAGAGAATTGATTTCGTGTGGAATGGACATAAAATTTGTATTTTCTAATAAACTGCTATTTTCTATGAATTATTGAAGTTTTGAAAAATAAAATAATTTTTATTAAAATTATGGGTGGGACCCACTTTTGTTTTAAAACACGTGGGTCTGCCAATTTTGGTTCCAAGATGGTGGCTTGGTTGGTGAAAGTCAAGTAAAAAGAAAGAAAAAGAAATAATAATATTTTATTATTTTAGTCTCCTTTCATGCTTCTAAAGATTTTCCTATAAATAGACGCTTAGGTTAGAATTGAAAATCACACCGTAAACAAGTTTTCTTTTCTCTCTATATTATCGAAATATTTTGTGAGTATTTTGATACTTTGAGAGTTGCTATTCTAAGTTCAAGTTTTTCAAGACTATATCCGAAATTCAATGTAAGTATCGTTATTTTGAGGTAAGAGATGTTATTTTCTTCTTAAATGATATTATTTTCTTCAATATCATTATGTCAAATATTGGTTTGAACTTTTTAATCAAATTTAGAACTTTTTTGTGTGGGGTTACTATTCACGATATTAAGATTATTCACGATACTGCAGACTATTCACTTAATACTTAAGACTATTCACCTAAAAATAAATTTTTTTCTTTTGTCCAAGATGTCTATTATGGTTACTATCTTTGATTGTATCCATGTTTTGATCTTTATTTTGAATTTCGCTTCACAATTAGTTTTTATGAAGTATTATTGATTTCGATAAACTATTATACTAATCCCTAATATTTGTCCTTCGTCTCTCATCGGATTCGTTTTCTTTAAAATATTTTTCATCATCCTCGCCTTAAATGATGATATTATCGAATATCTTTGCCTCGTAAGCAAAAAGATGAATGATTAATCGATGAATATCTTTGGCCCGTAGTGCAAAAAGATGAACAGTGTCGAGATGAATACGACCAATCTGGTGATATAAATAAATATCTTCGGGCTCAGAAAGTGAAAAGATGAATATTTGATTAAAGATGTATATTGATTGATGTTACAAGTAGATAAAATATTGATGATGGACTTTTAAATCTTAGAAGATAGTAGAATTCATTCTCTACGTGACTCTTCTAATGGATTGTTGTTTCACACGCATTTGTTGATCTAAAACTTGTTGTCTATTATATTCTATCGATTTTTCCCTCGTTGAAGACTAATGATAATTTGTTGTATATTATCTTAGTCATAATATTCTTTATCGGGCTAGTTGAGCTCACCATTTTCCTTTTTGTTCCATTTTTCTTCTCGTGAGGTGAGAAACATAAGCAGGATCTAGCCTGGGGTAATGGAGTGATGGTTATAGAAAGATGTTTTAGCGTCCTCACTATTTCTATAAAATAGTGTATGAATAATTGTAATGAGGACTTATTTGAGTGTTGATATTGTCTAGAAGACAATATTTGTATTTAAACTCACAAGATGTGTTGTCAGATTTACACACACAATCAGTATTATATGAAATTGTAGTTTCGCTTTCGCGTACCATGTATTTTGGCACTCAGAATGGGTGTCAGATACCTATTTTGGGGGCGCCACATTGGTATCAAAGCTTAGGATATGGTCTCTCAAGGAGATCTGGGGAATAGAACCAGGAGGGGAGAGATGAGTAAATCCTTCGCCAAGTGTGTCCTATCTAAGCTTATTTGTTGGTTGGTCATAATATAGGATATTATGTGATATGTTAATTTGTTTAATTAACCCTTGTTTTTATGGCAAGATTTAAGAATGGTCACGAGAACGTTAACAATGGAGTGTATGAGATCGTGGAACAACCTTTAGTCACAAACCAGAGAGAACGCAACGGAAGGCAATATTCCTCCCGTAAACAACACTACCGAGCAAACGATGAATGATGGAATGTTTAGGAGCTTTTTGCAGTTCATGCAAAATCGACGAGGGAGACTCGTACAAAATACGGGTGGAAGTGATGGCAACGCGCATCTATCACACAACCAAGCGCTTCAAGGAGTTGGGACCACCAGATTTGGGAAAGCTCGATCCAATTAAGGCGAAACACGGGTCAAGCAAATTACCAAGATATTCGATGTCTTGGGATGCACGGAGGAATGAAGGTTCCATTCGCCACCTTTATGTTCCGTGGTGAGGCAGACATCGTGGGAATTTGTGAAGCGCACTACCACCACCGCACTTCTAAATGTCTTGGGAAAGATTCAGAAACTATTCAATGACAAGTACTTTCCGAAAGTATTCAAATCATATGAAGGAGGTAGAGTTTATTAGATAGAATGTAACAAATGACGATCAAGTGTCTCAAGACGAGGCAAAGTTCATGAGTTATCCAAGTTTGCACCTCATTTGGTGGAGAATGAGGAACGATGACGCTGGATGTTTCGAGAGGTCTAAACCCCGAGATTTGGCAATACCTTATCTCTCATAAATTTTCTCTCAGATTCAGATGTTGTCAATAGGCTCAATTATTAGAGCGAGATAATGAGTATACTCAACCGAGGGATCACAAACAGGTCATACGGTGTGATGTTAAATCATCAAAGCGATGATAACCAACGAGGAGGAGGAAGAATACTGACAAAAAAGCGCAGAACCACTTGGTGGTAATCGTGGCCATGATAATAAGAGGTGAGTCTAGTGGAAATTTCAAAAGAGGAGATTCAACAACGACGGAAGACATCAAAAGAAGAAGACCAAAGACCAATAACAAATTCTAGTCCTTGGGGGAGGAGAAGAACCACCGCCGTTAGATGTTACAAATGAGGAAAAGGGACATATCATCAAACCGCCCACAACAATCCAAGGTATGTTATAACTATGGAAAGGAAGGTCACATAGCATTTCGAGATTATTCTATAGCAAAACCAAGTTCAGTGGGGATGGTGACTCCAAAGGTCATCCCTGATAAGTCGTTAAAAATCAATTGTGATTTCTGGAAGAAAGCATTTGTCGTGATCGCCAAAACATGAAGAACCCGAACGAGGTGATCACGGTAAGTTAATCTTGAATTCTTGCGAAGTTTATACCTTACTAGATAATACCTGTTCTACCCATTCTTTTATCTCTCCCGCCAGGCTCAACGCTTAAACTTGACCGAGAAATTGGACTTTAACTTATCTGTTGAAACTCCGTTGGGTGAAACCTTCGTTACATCTACAGTTTATAAATCTTGCTTGATCCAAGTTGGCACTATCACATTACCTGTTGATCTTATCTCTTTAAAGATACTTGCTTTTGATGTGATTTTAGGAATTGATTAGTTAACCACTCATCATGCCAAAATTGATTATTTTCGTAAGGTTGTTAGTTTTCATATTCCTAACCAACCTATCATACGAATTCAAACAACTAAACCACTAAAATCACCACCGTCATATCAAGCCACAAAGCTATTCGCTTATTGAAAACTGGATGTCAAGCTTTCTTAGCCCATGTTATGGATTTGAATAAAGACAAGTCGATTTGGATAATATTTCATTTGTTAGAGAATTTCCGATGTATTTTCAAGAACTTCCCGGTCTACCCCCGTAACGTGATGTTGAATTCTTTATCGACCTTGAACCGCACAAAGCCCATTTCTAAAACCCCATATCGAATGGCTCCTATTGAACTTCGTGGAGTTAAAAGTCCAACTACAGAATTATTAGACATCTGGTTTCATTCTGGCCCTAGTACATCTCCTTGGGGTTCTCTTGTTTTATTCAGTAAAGAAGAAAGACGGAGTATGCGATTCAGTATTGACTACCGAGAATTAAACCATGTCACCATCAAGAATAGGTATCCGCTTACCTCGCATTGATGACCTGTTTGACCAAATTAAAGGAGCACAATTCTTTTCAAAGATCGATCTTCGCTCGGATATCATCACCAAGATTAAAACCGAGGATATTCCAAAGATCGCATTCGTAACTCCCAGACGGGCATTATGAATTCTTAGTCATGTCTTTTGATCGACTAATGCTCCCGCCGCTTTCATGGATATGATGAACCGAGTATTCAAGGAATATTTGGATCGTTCATTGTTGTTCTTTATTGATGACATCCTCATCTATTCCAAAAGCCGTGAAGATCATGAGCACCATTTGAAGTCGATATATGAAAGACTTCGTGAAAACAAGCTTTATGCCAAGTCAAGAAATGCGAGTTCGCTTGAGGAAGTAGCATTCCTTGGGCACGTGGTGTCAAAACATGGAGCATCTATTGAATTCTAACGAAGATCAAGCAATACAAAGTTGGGAGAGCAACCAAGTTTGGATCAAGCACGTAGCTTCTCGGGCTTAGTCATTTGGTTATTATCGGAGATTCGTGGAAGGATTTTCTCGAATCGCTACTCTGCTAACTCGGTGACTCGAAAGATACAAAATTTGTATGGAGCGAGGAATACGAGAAGAGTTTCCAAGAGCTCAAGAGGAGACTCATTTTGGCACTGTTTCGCAATACCATCCGGTCGATGGATGGATTTGTTATCTACATTGATGCTTCGTGCAAAGGGTTAGGATGTGTTCTCATGAAACATGGGAAAGTCATAGTTTATGCCTCACGACAACTCAAAGAATATGAGAGGAATTATCCTACTCATGATCTAGAGTCGCGTAGCAGATCATTTTCGAGTTGAAAATATGGAGACACTACCGTATGGGGAGAAAGTGGAGATTTATACGGACCATAAAAGCCTCAAATATTTCTTCACCCAAAAGAACTCAACATACGCGCAAGAACAACGCTGGCTTGAGTCGTTGAAAGATTACGATCACACTATTCAATATCATCCCGAAAAGAGAACGTAGAGTCGACGCATCGAGTAGAAGATCATCATGCGAAAGCACGAAAAGCGATATTGTCAACACAAAGGCCCATTTTTTGTATGTCTTGCAAAGGATGGAGATGGAATTAAAGACTCAGGACCCACGTGATGATGGCAAATATACGAGTAGAACCCGACTTTAATCGATAAAGTTAAAGCCGCCAAGCTACGGACCATCGGGGACGCGTATGAAGAAGAAAAGTGCAAGAAGGAGCTATTCCAAAAGCAAGAATCGATGAAGAAGGAATACTTGAGTCAACTCTAGACTTTGTGTTCCTAAACAATTCTGAATTGAAGCATAGAATCATGATGGAGGCACACAACACCCCGTTTGCAATCCATCCTGGGAGTACCAAAATGTATCATGATATTCGACATACATTTTGGAGGAACGATATGAAGAGAGAGATCACGGAGTTTATCTAGAGGTGTTTAACTTGTCAACGTGTAAAGGCGGAGCATCAAGTGCTAAAAGGTCCATTGCAACCACTTGAGATTCTGAAATGGAAGTGGGAACACATTACCATGGATTTCGTTATAGGTCTTCCCAAAGTTTCTCAAGGCATAGATGCGATTTGGGTTATTGTTGATAGATTAACCAAGTCTGCTCATTCTTGCCGATACGTGAGACTTATACACTTGAACGTCTTGCTCGTATGTACGTGAATGAGATTGTGCGATTGCATGGCATGCCAGTATCCATAGTTTCGGATCGTGACCCAAGATTCACTTCAAGATTTTGGGTTAGTTTATAGAAAGCTATGGGCACGGATTTACAATTCAGTTCAACATATCATCCTCAAACGGACGAACAATCAGAGAGGACTATTCAAACCCTTGAAGATCTATTAAGACTTTGTGTTCTAGATTTCAAAGGAAGTTGGGATAAGTACTTGCCATCGGTGGAATTCTCCTACAACAACAGCTTATCAAGCAAGTATAGGTATGGCTCCATTTGAGGCATTGTAGCCGGACGAAAGTGTCGTTTCTCAAAGATCTTTGGGACGAGGTGGGAGAAGCAACGTTGTTGGGACCAGAGTAGTTAAAGACGCATGACTACGTAAAAGATCCAAATGATTCGACAACGATTCAAACCTCACAAGATCGATAAAAAGAGTTATGTTGATCTTCATCGAAAGGACGTGGAGTTTAATATCGAGATCATGTACTGTTACGTGTTGCTCCATGGAAGGGAGTTACAAGATTTGGAAAGAGAGGAAAGCTCAATCCAAGATTTGTTGGTCCATTTGAGATTCTTGACCGAATAGGAAATGTAGCCTATAGACTCGCATTACCTCCAAACATGTCTCGTGTTCATAATGTTTTTCATATATCTATGTTTCAGAATATGTGAAAGACCCGAACCACATTATTGAAGTTAGAACCAGCACGAGATAGTCAAGATTTAACATACGAGGAGAGGTACTGTTAAGATCTTGGATAGAAAAGAGCATGTCCCACGCACCAAGGTTATACCACAAGTTAAGGTTTTGTGGAGGAACCATGATATTGAGGAAATGACCGGGAGTTGAATCGAAAATAAAAGCGAGGTACCTCAATTTTTTCAAACACTGTGTACGTACGCCAATTTTGAGGACGAAATTTTATAAGAGAGGGAGGTTGTAAGACCCCAACTTATTATAAATAAAATTGAATTTTCTCTATTCATTATTCTAAATTAATAAGGTGTTAATTTGATATAATACTTTGGTTATGGGTGAAATGTGCAAATTTTACAAAATAAGCAAGTGGTTATAAAATATTCATTTTTGTCGGGGAATATTCTTTTGGTCGGGGAATATTCGCATGACGAATATTCGCATTTAAACACCATTCGTGGGGCCTCATAATGTAATAATCGGCTTCGGATGAAGAAAAATGACAAAGTATGAGTTTTTATGAATAACTACGTAATTGTTACCATTAACACCGCTTGTTGGGTTACACGGTGGTTAAAATACAAGAATACGCATGGTTGCAAAGTAAAGACACGATAGATTGCAAGACAAGATTATTGAATTATTGATTCGTACGTAAGAAGGCACTACTCAATAATTGTTACAGTAGTTACTGTTCAATATTTTATTTTATTAATTCAATAATTGTTGCGTTGATATTTTATATTATTGTTGTTTCAATAATTGTCATTGCACAATATTTCCCATTATCAGATCAATAATTCATATTATTTGAATAATATTATTAGATAGCATTATTGGCAATGTCTAGAAAGTTCTGTCAAGGAGAGGTTTGGTCACCTAATTGCGCGCCAGTAAGGAGAAATCCTTATTGGAAAGGCCCCTCTTTCCTGGGAACTACTGGTTGTCATAATTGTGATTCTGTAATATTATTTGTGAATAATTAATTATTGATTTATATGATAAGAAAATATTTATTTGATGTGGTATAAATGATGAATTTATTTATTTTATGTGGTCATAAATGAAAGAATTAATGCTGGGGTGTTTTATCAGTATTTTGTCGGAATTGAGGTATTAAAAATCATCCTTTTATGGATTTTGGATATTTTAGGTTTGGAATTTGGAAAAACTCAAAGCTAAAAAGTTGTAGAGAATTTGATTTCGTGTGGAATGGACATAAAATTTGTATTTTTCTGATAAACGGGCTATTTTCTATGAATTGTTGAAGTTTCAGAAAATAAAATAATTTTTATTAAAATTATAGGTGGGACCCACTTTTGTTTTACAACATGTGGGCTGCCAATTTTGGTTCCAAGATGGCTGGCTTGGTTGGTGAAAGTTGGCGTAAAAGAAAGAAAAAGAATAATAATATTTTATTATTTAGTCTCCTTCGGTGTTCTAGCATTTTCCTATAAATAGACGCTTAAGTTAGAATTGAAAATCATACCAGAAACAAGTTTTCTTTCTTTCTCTCTCTATATTATCGAACGTATTCTTGTGAGTATTTTGATACTTTGAGAGTTGTTATATGACAATTTTGCAAGTTTCTTCTTTAACTATATCCAAATTCAAATCCAAGTACCATTATTTTGAGGTAAGGGATGTTATTTTCTTCTTAAATGATATTATTTTCTTCAATATCATTATGCCAAAATATTGGTTTGAACTTTTTAATCAAATTTAGAACATTTTGTGTCGGGGTTACTATTCACGTATACGGCACTATTCACCGAAAAATGAAATTTTTCCTTTTTTGTCTAAAATATCTATTATGGTTACTATCTTTGATTTTATCCATGTTTTGATCTTTATTTTTGAATTCTGCTTCACAATTGGTTATTATGAAGTATTATTGATCTTGGATAAACTGTTATACGAATCCCTAATTTTTGTCCTTCTGTCTCACTGGATTCGTTTTCTTTAAAATATTTTTCATCATCCTCAGTCTTAAATGATGATATTACTGAATATCTTTGGCCTGTAGTGTAAATATGAATGATTAACTGATGAATATCTTTGGCCCGTAGTGCAAAGATGAACTGGTGTTGAGATGAACGTGACCGACTGGTGATATAAATAAATATCTTTGGCATGTAGTGTAAAAAAAGATGAATATTTGATTAAAGATGTATATTGATTGATATTACGAGGATAAAATATTGATGATGGACTTTTAAATCTTGAAGATAGTAGAATTCATTTCTCTACGTGACTCTTCTAATGGATTCTTTTTTTCACGCATTTGTTGATCTAAAACTTGTTATCTATTATATTCTATCGATTTTTCCTCGTCAAGACTAATGATAATTTTTTTTATATTATCTTAGTCATAATATTCTTTATTAGGCTAGTTGAGCTCACACTTTTCCTTTTGTTCCATTTTTCTTCTCGGAGGTGAGAACATAGCAGGATCGAGTCGGGTAATGGTATGATGGTTCTAGAAAGATGTTTTAGCAGTCCTCACTATTTCTGTAAAATAGTGTATGAATAATTGTAATGAGGACTTATTTAATTGTTGATATTGTCTAGAAGACAATATTTGTATTTAAACTCACAGTATGTGTTGTCGTATTTTACACGACATTTGTATTATTGAAATTGTAGTTTGCTTTCTGTACCATGTATTTGGCGACTCAGAATGGGTGTTGTATACCTATTTTGGGGGCGTCACATGACTCCATACCCATCCAGTACTTTTCAGACAATGTCTTGGGAGACTTTCAGAAACTTTTCAATGACAAGTACTTTCTTGAAAGTGTTCGTCGTATGAAGGAAGTGGAGTTCATTAGGATGAAACCGGTTTGCACCTCATTTGGTGGAGAATGAGGAGCATTATGACGCGGATGTTTACGAGAGGTTTGAAAACGAACCACGTCTAATATCTCATTTCTCATAAATTTTCTCTATTCAGATGATGTTGTCATGACGGGCTCAATTGTTAGAAGCGAGATAACGAAGCACGTTCAACCGGGGACGTATAACCAGGATCATCATCGGTGACAACAGTCATCAAAACAACGATAACCAGCGGAGAAAGAAGAATACGGACAAAGTCGATAACCACTTTGGTGGCAATCATGGCCATGAGAATAGAAGAAGCGAGTCGGGATGAGATTTTAAAAAGAGGAGATTCAACAATGACTATGTGAAGACGTCAACACCAACAGCAACTGGTTATAAGGGAGGAGAACAACCACCAGTCGTATGCTATAAATGTGAAAAAGAGGGACATATCAGCCCAAACTGCCCACAACAGTTCAAGGTATGTTATAATTGTGGAAAGGAAGGACATATCGCTCGAGATTGCACAATAGTGAAACCAATTCCAGCAGCGATGGTGACTCAAAAGGTTTGTCCCGAGAAAAGTCAAAGTCAGCGGTTCTCGGAAGGCGTTTGTCGTGACCGGGTCAAAATACGAGGAACCCAAACGAGGTGATCACGGGTAAGCTAATCATAAATTCTTTGAAGTTTATACCTTACTAGGTAACAGTGCCTACCCATTCATTTATCTCTCCTACTTATGCTCAACGTTTAAACTTAACTCCGAGAAATTAGACTTTGATTTATCTGTGAAGACTCAGATTAGAGAAACTTTCATCACATCCTTTGTTTATAAATCTTGTTTGATCCAAGTTGGCACCATCACATTACCTGTTGACCTTATCTCTTTAAAGATACTTACTTTTGATGTGATTTTAGGGATTGGTTGGTTAACTACTCATCATGCCAAAATTGATTATTTTCGTAAGGTTGTTAGTTTTCATATTTCTAACCAACCTATTGTACGAATTCAAGCAACTAAACCACTAAAATCAATCACTGTCATATCAAGTCATAAAGCTATTCGTTTATTGAAAAACGGATGTCAAGCTTTCTTAGCCCATGTTATGGATTTGAATAAAGACATGTCGGATTTGAATAATATTCCTGTTGTTAGTAAATTTCCTGACGTATTTCCTGAAGAACTTTCCGGTCTACCCTCAGAACGTGAAGTTGAATTCTTTATTGATCTTGAACCTGGTACAAAGCTCATTTCTAAAATCCCATATCGAATGGCTCCTATTGAACTTCTGGAGTTAAAAGTCCAACTATAGGAGTTGTTGGACATCGATTTCATTCGTCCTAGTGTAAGACCCCAACTTTTTATAAATAATATTGAATTTTCCTCCAATTATTATTTTGAATTAATAAGGGTTAATTTGATATAATATTTTGGTTATGGGTGAAATGTGCAAATTTTGCAAAATAAGCAAGTGGTTATAAAATATTCATTGTTGTCGGGGAATATTTGTTTGGTCGTGAAAAATTCTTTTTGTCGGGAATATCCAAATGCTGACGGCCTTGATCTCATTTGTGGGACCCATAACGGAATAACTGTTGGATGAAGAAAACGACAAAGTATGAGTTTTTATAAATAACGGCATAATTATTACCAATAACATCTTTGTTGGAATACCTAGTGGTTAAAATACTGATGTCTGGCGTGGTTGCATAAAGATGCATTAGCACGGTATTGCCAAGATTTTTGAATTATTGATTCTTACGTAAAGAAAGGCACTACTCAATAATTTACTGTGAATTCTTTATTCAATATTTTATTTTATTGAATCAATAATTGTTGCGTTGATAGTTTATATTATTATTGTTTCAATAATTATCAACGCTTATGATATTTCCCATTATCAGATCAATAATTCATATTATTGGAATAATATTATTAGATAGCATTATTGACAATGTCTAGAAAATTCTATCTAAGGAGAGGTTTGGTCATCTAATTGCGCGCCAGTAAGGAGAAATCCTTATCGGAAAGCCCCTTCTTTCTTGGGAACGGCCTGGTTGTCATAATTGTGATTCTGTAATATTATTTGGGAATAATTAATTATTGATTTATATGATAAGGAAATATTTATTTGATGTGGATATAAATGATGGATTTATTTATTTTATATGGTTATTAATGAAAGAATTAATGCTGAGATGTTTTATCAGTATTTTGTCAGATTGGAGGTATTAAAAATCACTCGTTTACGGATTTCGGATATTTTCTGTTTAGAATTTGGAAAAAATTTCTTCTACAAAGTTGTAGAGAATTCGATTTCGTGTGGAATGGACATAAAATTAGTATTTTTACGATATAAGCGGGCTATTTTCTATGAATTATTAAAGTATTTGATTATTGTTTAAATGATAAAATATTTTGGAAAATTCTAGAATTGGTTGGTGAGAAATGTGCTTAATTGAATTTTCAAATGTGGTGGGTGGCAATAGTAGCAGGTAAAGCCATCGGTAAAGCAGTCAAGTCTGCTTGGCGTCTTTAACATTTTCCTATAAATAGAGGGCTAAGTTAGAATTGAAAATCACACCGTAAACAAGTTTTCTCTTTCTCTCTATATTATCGAGGCGTATTCTTGTGAGTATTTTGATACTTTGAGTGTTGCTATATGGTGCAAGTTCCTTCAACACTATATCCAGTATTCTAGTCAGAAGTACTGTCTTTTTGAGGTAAGGGATGTTATTTCTTCATATATGATATTATTTCTTCAATATCATTATGCCGAACTATTGATCTGAACTTTTAATCAAATTTGAAACTTTTTGTGTCGGGGTTACTATTCACGTATACGGCACTATTCACGAGTATTGTTCACGAAGTATAATTTTTCTTGTGGGATTTTTACCTTTTTGTGTCGGAGTTACTATTCACGTATACGACACTATTCACGTATACGGCACTATTCACAAATACGACACTATTCACCGAAAAATGAAATTTTCTCTTTTTCGTTCCAGATGTCTTTTATGGTTGTTATCTTTGATTGTATCCATGTTTTGAGCTTTATTTTTGAATTCTGCTTCAAAATTGATTATTATGGAGTATTATTGATCTTGGATAAAACTGTTATCTGAATCCTAATATTTGTCCTTCTATATCATTTGGATTCGTTTTTCTTTAAAATATTTTTCATCATCCTCGGTCCTAAATGATGATATTATTGAATATCTTTGGCCCGTAGTGCAAAGATGAATGATTAATCGATGAATATCTTTGGCCGTAGTGCAAAAGATGAGCAGTGTTGAGATAAACATGACCAATTTGGTGATCTAAATGAATATCTTTGGCCTATAGTGCAAAGATGAATATTTGATTAAAGATGTATATTGATTGTTATTCTGAGGATAAAATATTGATGATGGACTTTTAAATCTTAGAAGATAGTAGAACTCATTCTCTACTTAACTCTTCTAATGAATTGATGTTTCATTGTAGTTGTTGATCTAAAACTTGTTATCGATTATATTCTATCGATTTTTCTGTTGAAGACTAAAGATAATTTGTTATATATTATCTTAGTTATAATATTCTTTTCTTTGGGCTAGTTGAGCTCACCCTTTCCTTTTTGTTCCATTTTTCTTCTCGAGGGTGAGACACAAAGCAGGATCTAGTCGGGGTATGGAGTAATGGTTCTAGAAAGATGTTTAACAGTCCTCACTATTTTTGTAAAATAGTGTATTAATAAATGTAATGAGGACTCAATTGGGTGTGGATATTGTCTAGAAGACAATATTTGTATTTTAACTCACATGATATGTGTTGTCGTATTTGCCACTGACAATTGTATTATTGAAGTTGTAGTTGCTTTTCGTGCATCATGTATTTGGCGATTCGGAATGAGTGTGGTGTATACCTATTTTGGGGCGTCGCGGTTGGTATCAAAGCTTAGGGATATGGTCTCTGGTGGAGATCGGGGAATAGAACTAGGAGGAGAGATGAGTAAATCCTTTCATTTAGTGTGTCCTATCTAAGCTTATTTGTTGGTCGGTCATAATATAGGGATATTATGTGATATGTTAATTTGTTTAATTAACCTTGTTTTATGGCAGTATTTAAGAATGGCAACTAAGAACGTTAACAATGGAGTGAATGAGATTGTGGAGACATCTTTAGTCACCAACCATGCTAATGTGATGTCAGGGGAAGAAGGAATTAGAGATATCCATGTGGTGAGTAAAGAATTGATAGTTGCACCCGAGATAGTCGCAGAGATAACAGCTGAGAGTGAGGAAGAAGAAGTACCTGAGGAGAATTTATTAGAGGTATTTTATGATCAAAATGTAGAATTGCAAAATCGTATTCATTAGTTAGAAGAAGCGAAGTGAAGAATGGAATGGCGGTGGTCGTGGAAAAAAGGATGCAATGATTCAAGCTTGTGTTACCCGATATGTGATGCTTGAATGAAGCACTCTTTAGCGAGTATAAGATGATAAAGCTGGAATCTGAGCTGAAAAAAGAAATAACTGAACGAGTGAGAATGAGTGATGCATGGGTAAAAGCCGCACGATGCGTTGATAATGTGGAAAGAGATGTTCGATCTAAGAAGAGAAGATTTAATGATGACAGGAAGATGCGTAAAGACACCAAAGACCAAAGAACAAATTCTAGGGGAGGAGAACGACCACTAGTTAGATGCTACAGATGCGGAGAGGAGGGACATATAAGGCCAAACTGTTCAAAGCCTTCCAAGGAATGTTTTAGTTGTGGAAAAGACGGTCACATAGCTCGATTTTGTCCTGTAGCAAAATCAAGTCCAGCTGGGACGGTGGCACCATAGGCGGATACGGACAAAACGAAGTCGGCGGTTTCTGGAAGAGCGTTTGTCGTGATTGCCCAAAACTCGAGGAAACCGAACGAAGGTATCACGCGTTAGTTAATTATAAGTTTTTGTGAAGTCTATACCTTATTAGATACCGGTTCTACCCATTCTTTTATCTCTTCTACTTGTGCTTAACGTTTAAACTTGACTCCGGAGAAATTAGACTTTGACTTATCTGTGGAGACTCTGTTAGGAGAAACTTTTATCATATCCACTATTTATAAATCTTGTTTGATCCAAGTGGGCACAGTCACATTACCTGTTGATCTTATCTCTTTAAAGATACTTGATTTTGATGTGATTTTAGGAATTGATTGGTTAACCACTCATCATGCCAAAATTGATTGTTTTTGTAAGGTTATTAATTTTCATATTCCTAACCAACCTGTTATGTGAATTCAAGAAACCAAACCATTGAAGTCAAACACTTTCATATCAAGCCATA
Organism: Panax quinquefolius; assembly: GCA_020205615.1. Lineage (NCBI taxonomy): Eukaryota > Viridiplantae > Streptophyta > Magnoliopsida > Apiales > Araliaceae > Panax > Panax quinquefolius. Next base: position 174,158,076 of record CM035156.1, on the reverse strand, counting down.
AATCCATTCATTTATTGAAAATTGAATGTCAAGCTTTCTTAGCCATTTCATGGATTTAAACAAAAATACGTCAGATTTGAATGATATTTTTATTGTTAGTAAATTTCCTGACGTATTTCCTGAGGAATTTCCTGGCCTACCCCCAGAGTGTGATATTGAATTTTGTATCGACTTTGAACCCGGTATAAAACCCATTTCTAAAATCTTATATCGAATGGCTCCTATTGAACTTCAGGAGTTAAAAACTCAAGTACAAGAGTTGGTACCCGAGCCTCTATCTGGTGACTTCCTTTGTGGAATGCACCGAAGCTAGACTCTCCGTAGGGGACGCTATATTTGTGTGGTGGTAAACTGATAGGTGCCATTGTGACGTGTTATCCAAGATTGGGATATGAGTCACAGTTGAGAGCAACCTAAGTAAGTAATCAAAATATCTAGCTTTCTAGGCTTAGCTGGTTACTATCGAAGATTCATGGAAGGATTTTCTCGAATCGCTACTTCATTAATTAACTTAATGACTCGGAAGATACAAAATTAAGTATGGAGCGAGGAGTGCGAGAAGATTTTCAAGAGCTCAAGAGGCAACTCATTTTAAGCACATGTTTACGACCATACCATCCCGGAAAAGCAAGCGTGGTAGGCGACGCGTTGAGTAGAAGAGATCTTCGCGCGATGCGAGTGCGATATTATTGAAAATAAAGACCTATTTTGTATAATTTACAAATGATAAAGATAGAGTTAACAACTCTAGGGACCCACGTGATGATATACGAGTAGAATCAACTTTAATCAATAACGTTAAAGCCGCTCAAGCTACAGATCTGGAGCTGATGAATATGAAGAAGAAGGTTCAAGAAGGCGTTATTCTAGAAGTAAGAGTCGATGAAGAGAAGAAAGTCCAAACCTTCGATTTATTTGAAATTCTCGATCGAGTAGGAACTGTGGCCTATAGACTCGCCTTAAAGCTAAGTATGTCGTGTGTTCATAAAATTTTTCACGTATCGATGTTACATAAATATGTGGACGACCCGAACCATATTTTTGCGTTAGAACCTGATGAGATAGCCAAAGATTTAACGTAAGAGGAGGTACCTGTTAAGATCTTGGATAGAAAAGAGCATGTCCTACGCACAAAGGTTATACCACAAGTTAAGATTTTGTGGAAGAACCATGCTATTGAAGAAATGACCTGGGAGTTGGAATCAAAAATGAAAGCGAGGTAACCTCACCTTTTCGAAATACCAGGTACGTACGTCAATTTCGAGGACGAAATTTCATAAGGAGGGGAGATTGTAAGACCCCAGCTTTTTATAAATAATATTGAATTTTCCTCCAATTATTATTTTGAATTAATAAGGGTTAATTTGATATAATGTTTTGGTTATGGGTGAAATGTGCAAATTTTGCAAAATAAGCAAGTGGTTATAAAATATTCATTGTTGTCGGGGAATATTCGTTTGGTCGTGGAATATTCTTTTTGTCGGGAATATCCGTACGACGGCGCAGTCATTTGTGGGACCCATAACGGAATAACTGTTGGATGAAGAAAACGACAAAGTATGAGTTTTTATGAATAACGGCGTAATTGTTACCGTTAACACTGTTGGAATACCTAGTGGTTAAAATACGATGTCTGGCGTGGTTGCATAGAGAGCTTACGGTATTGCACGCATGTATATTTTGAATTATTGATTCTTACGTGAAGGCACTTTACTCGATAATTATTACGATGAGTTCTTTATTTAATATTTTATTTTATTGATTCAATAATTGTTGCGTTGATAGTTTATATTATTATTGTTTCAATAATTGTCATTTGCATGATGATTTCCATTATCAAATCAATAATTCATATTATTGGAATAATATTATTAGATAGCATTATTGACAATGTCTAGAAAGTTCTATCTAAGGAGAGGTTTGGTCATCTAATCTAATTGGCGTCGAGAAGGAGAAATCCTTATCGGAAAGCCTCCTCTTTCCTGGGAACGGCCTGGTTGTCATAATTGTGATTCTGTAATATTATTTGGGAATAATTAATTATTGATTTATATGATAAGGAAATATTTATTTGATGTGGATATAAATGATGGATTTATTTATTTTATATGGTTATTAATGAAAGAATTAATGTTGAGATATTTTATCAGTATTTTGTCAGATTGGAGGTATTAAAAATCACCCGTTTGTGGATTTCGGATATTTTCTGTTTGGAATTTGGAAAAATTTTCTTCTGCAAAGTTGTAGAGAATTCGATTTCGTGTGGAATGGACATAAAATTCGTATTTTTCTGATAAACGGACTATTTTCTATGAATTATTAAAGTTTCTGATTATTGTTTAAATGATAAAACATTTTGGAAAATTCTAGAATTGGTTGGTGAGAAATGTGCTTAATTGAATTTTCAAATGTGGTGGGTGGCAATAGTAGCAGGTAAAGCCATCAGGTAGCAGGTCAAGTCTGCTTTGGCGTGCTAACATTTTCCTATAAATAGAGGGCTAATGTGACGCCCCCAAAATTAGGTATACGTCACCCATTTTGGGTCGCCACTTACATGGTACATAAATTCAAATACAACTTACTAACCTAACTGTAGTGTACAATCGACATAAAGCTGTGAGTTTGAATACAAATATTGTCTACTAGATATTATACAAACTCAAAAGGAGTCCTCATTACAACTATTATCACACTATTTCACGAGAATAGTGAGGACTATTAATCTTATCCTCTCGGACCATTACTCCGTTCCCCGACTCGTCCCGCCTATGTTCTCATTTTCAAGAGAAAACGGTGAAAGAAAGGTGAGCTCAAACTAGCCCAAAGAAGAAATATTATGACTAAGATAATGCAGAATAAATTATCAATAGTCTTCAACAATGTTAAACCGATAAAATACAATAGACAAACCGGTTTAAGCTGCAGTGAATATGCAATCCATTAAAAGAGTCAAGTAGAGAATAAAGTCTACTATCTTTTAGGTTTTAAAGGTTTTCATCAATTTTATCATTTGAGACTCGACTTAATAAATAAACCACCACATCTAATCATCCACGTACCACGGTCAAGGATTTTCATCAAATTATCAATGGTCATGACTATCTAGAATCACCCCGGTCATAATCATACCAAAAACTATCCATCACTGCATTACAGCCAATCGAGGACTTTTGTCACATCATTTATAACAAGCCGTGATTATACCGAATGATCCACGGTCATAATCAAACTAAGTTCATCTATGCACGTAAGCCAAAGATAACATAATATAACATGAGGATGATGATGATGACATAATAATTCAATAAAACAAGTTCAAAAATTATTTTATCCAGAATTATTAACGTCCAAATTGTCAACAAGATATTGTTTTGTAGAGTAAAATTCAAGAATGATCGGAAGAATATTTCCATGAAAAGATCTTTGGATGAAACGCAAATATCAAGAATATTCTACTAATTTCATGGAGTATAGAAGTCAAAGTTTTAACCAAGTGAGTATAATAAAGAATGGAATAACAAAGGAAATCACCATGCATGCGGTACTTGGCATAGAGCGAGGTTATTCTAATGTAATAATAATAACGAGAACCAGTCGGTGAAATTCACAATTGCAAGCGGGATGTTCCAACAGAATAATAAAGATGGAACAGATCCGGTGTAAAACACACGAGATAGGATATTCCAACAGAATGATAAAGAGGCGGAACCGGTCCAGGTGTAAAACACTTGACAGGATGTTCCAAGCAGAATAATAATAAAGAGCGGAACCCGGTCCGGTGTAAAACACATGACGCAGGATGTTCCAAATGAATAATAGAAGAATGTCACCAAGTATAGGGTAAACCACATTATCTGAGTTATTCCAATGCAGAATAATAAGCAATGGAATAACAACAAAGTTATCTTCATGAATAAGAAAGAATAACACCCCTTACAGGTACAACAAATAATATTCCCTACTAGTAAAAGACCTTTGGATATCAAAGTAGTGAAGTACGAGAATACTTTTCTTCTTCTCTCTCTATAGATTTTCTCTCATAGCTTCTCTCTATAATTTCTCTCTAGAGTTTCAAATTGAATTCGTAAGAAAATAATGAAGGAATGAGCTTTATTTATAGGAAAATAGAATGCATAGTAATTAATCCATGAAGCGGTCCAGATTGATTTACTTTAATCGACGGTCCATATTTAAAGCAAAATCTTTTAAATAAAATATAATATATTCTATTTATATAAAAACATTTTACTATGCAAACACTATGCAACACTATGCAAAACACTATGCAAAACACTATGCAACACTATGCATAATAAAATATAATATATTTTATTTATAGAATAACTTTAATAAAGTATTACATTTTTATATAAAAGATGTTTACATTTTATTACGTTAATAATACGAATAAAACAAAAGCGTCATTATCGCTTTAATAATTCATATTATTAATAAACAATAATGGAATCAAAATGAGTGACTTCTCACATAAGCATCGATAATTAATACTGGTAATGCTTCTATGCAACCACACGTATATTCTGTACTTTTTTACTACTAGGAGTAGTTCAACGGTATCCACGGTAAAACTTCCGCCGTTATTTGATAAAATATTTTTATCGTTTTCTCAATCAAACAATAATTACATTTGTGGGGTGCACCAATGATTGAGTAGTTATACACGAATATTCCCCGCTAATAAGAATATTCCCCAGGCAATCGAATATAATATAACCACTTGCATACTTTGCAAAATTTATAAATACTACCCACAACTATAATATTATCTCAAATTCACACCATAATATTAAAAATTATTTCGACAAAATTTAAATCTTTATTGATAAAATATAGGGTCTCATAGCTAAGTTAGAATTGAAAATTACACCAGAAACAAGTTTTCTCTCTTTCTCTCTCTATATTATCGAGCGTATTCTTGTGAGTATTTTGATACTTTGAGTGTTGCTATACGGTGCAAGTTCCTTCAGCACTATATCCAGTATTCCAGTCAGAAGTACTGTCTTTTTGAGGTAAGAGATGTTATTTTCTTCATATATGATATTATTTCTTCAATATCATTATGTCGAAGTATTGATCTGAACTTTTAATCAAATTTGGAACTTTTTGTGTCGGGGTTACTATTCACATGATATCGACCTTATTCACAGTAGTATTCACGAAGTATAATTTTTCTTGTGGATTTTTTACCTTTTTGTGTGGGTTACTTATTCACGTATCTGAGACTATTCACGTATCTGGCCTTTATTCACAAATACGACACTATTCACCAAAAAATAAATTTTCTCTTTTTCGTTCCATTTGTCTTTTATGGTTGCTATCTTTGATTGTATCCATGTTTTGAGCTTTATTTTTGAATTCTGCTTCAAAATTGATTATTATGGAGTATTATTGATCTTGGATAAACTGTTATACGAATTCCTAATATTTGTCCTTCTATATCACTGGATTCGTTTTCTTTAAAATATTTTTCATCATCCTCAGTCCTAAATGATGATATTACTGAATATCTTTGGCCTGTAGTGCAAAGATGAATGATTAACTGATGAATATCTTTGGCCCATAGTGCAAAGATGAGCAGTGTTGAGATGAACATGACCAATTTGGTGATATAAAATGAATATCTTTGGCTTTTGTAGTGCAAAAGATGAATATTTGATTAAAGATGTATATTGATTGTTATTCTGAGGGGATAAAATATTGATGATGGACTTTTAAATCTTAGAAGATAGTAGAACTCATTCTCTACTTAACTCTTCTAATGAATTGATGTTTTCACTGCAGTTGTTGATCTAAAACTTGTTGTCGATAATATTCTATCAGATTTTTCCCTGTTGAAGACTAATGATAATTTGTTGTATATTATCTTAGTTATAATATTCTTTACTGGGCTAGTTGAGCTCACCCTTTTCCTTTTTGTTCCATTTTTCTTCTCAAGAGGTGAGAACATAGCAGGATCTAGTCGGGGTATGGAGTGATGATTCTAGAAAGATGTTTAGCAGTCCTCACTATTTTTGTAAAATAGTGTATCAATAAATGTAATGAGGACTCAATTAGGTGTAGATATTGTCTAAAAGACAATATTTGTATTTAAACTCACAGTATGTGTTGTCGTATTTTGCACGACAACTTTATTATTGAAGTTATAGTTTGCTTTCTGTACCATGTATTTGGCGACTCGGAATGGGTGTGGTGTATACCTATTTTGGGGGCGTCACACCTAGTACATCTCCTTGGGGTGCTCCTGTTTTATTTGTAAAGAAGAAAGACAGAAGTATGCGATTTTGTATTGACTATCAAGAATTTAACCATGTCACCATCAAGAATAGGTATCCGTTACCTCGTATTGATGACCTGTTTGACCAGTTGCAAGGATCACAATTCTTTTCAAAGATCGATCTTCGTTTTGGATATCATCAATTTGAAGATTAGAACTAAGGATATTCAAAGGCGCCTTCGAGAACTCGAAGACGGGCATTATGAATTCTTAGTCATGTCTTTTGGATTGACTAATGCTTGCTGCTTTCATGGATATGATGAACCGAGTATTCAAAGATTATTTGGATTAGTTCGTTGTTGTCTTTATTGATGACATTCTCATATATTCCAAAATAGTGAAGATCATGAGCACCATTGAAATTTGGTACTCCAAAGGCTTCGTGAAAACAAGCTATATGTCGTTGAAGAAATGCGAGTTTCGGGCGAGGAAGTAGCATTCCTTGGGCGCGTGGTGTCAAAACATGGAGTATCTGTTGACCCGTGAAGATTGAAGCAATACAAAGTTAGAGCAATAGAAGATGGTGACCAAGTCGTAGCTTTCGGGGCCTATTTGGTTATTATCGGAGATTCGTGGAAGGATTTTCTCAAATCGCTACCAGATTAACTCAACTAACTCGAAAAGATACAAAATTTGTATGGAGCGAGGAATGCGAAAAGAGTTTCCAAGGGCTTAAGAAGAGACTCATTTTGGCACCTGTTCTTACAATACCATCTGGTTCGGATGGATTTGTTATCTACAGCGATGCTTCGGGCAAAGGGTTAGGATGTGTTCTCATGCAACGTGGGAAAGTCATAGCCTATGCCTCGCGACAACTTAGAGAATATGAGAGGAATTATCATACTCATGATCTAGAGTTGGCGGCGATATTTTTTTATTAAAGATCCGGAGGCACTATCTATATGGAGAGAAAGTGGAGATATATTCGGACCATAAAAGCCTCAAATATTTCTTTCGCCCAAAAGGAACTCGACATGCGACAACGACGTTGGCTCGAATCATTAAAAGATTATGACCACACCATTCAATACCATCCCGGAAAATCAAGCGTGGTGGTAGGCGGCGTTGAGTAGAAGATCATATGCAGGAACATGTGCGATGATGTCAAGTGTACACATAGAACCAACTTTAATCGATAAAGTTAAAGTTTCTCAAGCCAAAGACCCGGAGCTGATGCGTATGAAGAAAAAAGTATAAGAAGGTCTTTATTCGTAAGCAAGAATCGATGAAAAAGGAATACTTCGAGTCCACTCCAGACTTTGTGTTCCTAACGATTCTGATTTAAAGAACAAGATCATGATGGAGGCACACAATACACCATTTGCAATCCATCCTGGAAGTACCAAAATATATCGTGATCTTCGACATACATTTTGGTGGACACAATATGAAGAGAAAGATCACGAAGTTTATCTCGAGGTGTTTAACTTGTCAACGTGTAAATGTGGATCATCAAGTGCCTAAAGGTCCATTGTAACCACTTGAGATTCTGAAATGGAAGTGGGAACACATTACCATGGATTTCGTTACGGGTCTTCCCACGGTTTCTCGGCGCATAAATCTATTTGGGTTATTGTTGATAGATTAACCAAGTCTCGCTCATTTCTTGCCGATCACGGAGACTTATTCCTTGAACGTCTTGCTCATATATATGTAAATGAGATTGTGAGATTGCATGGCATGCTAGTATCCATAGTTTGGATCATGACCCAAGATTCACTTCACGATTTTGGGTTAGCTTGCAAAAAGCTATGGGCGCGGATTTATGATTGATTCTAAGATACCATCCTCAAAAGCAGACGGACAATCGAGAGGACTATTCAAACTTTTGAAGATCTATTAAGAGTCTATGTCCTAGATTTCAAAGGGAGTTGGGATAAGTATTTACCATTGGTGGAATTCTCCTACAACAACAGTTATCAGGCAAGTATAGGTGTGGCTCCATTCGAAGCATTGTATGGACGAAAGTGTCGCTCTCCAATTTATTGGGATGAGGTGGGTGAAGCAACATTGTTGGGACCTGAGTTGGTACGTATGAGTTGGTACATTCATGGTTGTGATATTATTAAGCTGAGTCTCAGTATTACTGGTTTTACAATTATATATCTTTGGCCTGTAGTGCAAAGATGAATTGTTAATAAATATCTTTGGCCTGTAGTGCAAAGATGAATTGTTAATGAATATCTTTGGCCGGATTGCAAAGATGAACTTAATATTTTCAACGATAAAGGTATTATCTTTGGCCGTAGTGCATGGATAATTCGTGGTCGTGATATCTTAATGAATATCCTCGGCACGTAGTGCGGGGATGATTCGATGATATGGATTAATTATTGGTGAGTCTCAAAGAATGAAATATTAATTCATGGATGTGGTAAAAAGTCATCTTTTAGTAGTAGTGCATTGATAGACTTGATATGATTATGACCACGGATTATTCTAAGTATAATCACGATCAGTAATTGAAAACACGAATATCCTTAGCCAAGAAGGTAATGGATAATTCATGGTTGTGATATTATTAAGTCGAGTCTCAAAGATTATTGGTTTTACGATTTATATATCTTTGGCACGTAGTGCAAAGATGAATTGTTAATAAATATCTTTGGCACAGTGCAAAGATGAATTGTTAATGAATATCTTTGGTAGGATTGCAAAGATGAACTTAATATTTTCAACGATAAAGGTATTCAAGGTATCCTCACCTCTTTATCATACCAGTATCGCATTCTAATTTCGAGAGGCTTAAATTCCATAAGGAGGGAGATTGTGAGACCCAGGATTTTATCAATAATGATTTAAATTTTGTCGAAATAATTTTTAATATTATGGTGTGAATTTAAGATAATATTATAGTTGTGGGTAGTATTTATAAATTTTGCAAAGTATGCAAGTGGTTATATTATATTCGATTGATTGGTGGGGAATATTCGGTTTAGCGGGGAATATTCGTCTAACTACTCAATCATTGGTGGACCCTGAGCGTAATTATTATCGGATTGAGAAAGCGACAAAAATATTTTATTGAAATAACGGCGGAAGTTTTACTGGTAGTTCTTGTTGAACTACTTTCGGTAGTAAAAAGTACGAGAATACGTGTGGTTGCATAGTAGCACGCGGTATTGATTATTGATGCTTATGTGAGAAGTCACTTTCGGTTTGATTCCATTATTGTCGATTAATAATATGAATTATTATAGCGATAATGGACGTTTTGTTTTATTCAGTATTATTAACGTAATAAAAGCGAAACATCTTTTTATATAAAATAGAATACTTTATTAAAGTTATTCTATAAATAGAATATATTATATTTTATTATGCATAGTGTTGCGTAGTGTTTTTGCATAGTGTTTTGCATAGTATTGCACGTAGTGTTTGCATAGTAAAATGTTTTATATAAATAGAATATATTATATTTTATTTAAAAGATTTTTCTTTAAATATGGATAGTCAGATTAAAAGTAAATCAATACAGATAGTTCATGGATTAATTCTTATGCATTCCATTTTCCTATAAATAGAAGCTCGTTCCTTCATTTATTTTCTTATTGAATTCATTGAAACTACAGAGAGAAATTATAGAGAGAAGCTATAGAGAGAAAATTATAGAAAGAAGAAAGTATTATTCTTACTTCACTATTTCTATATTCAGGTTCTTTTACTAGTAAGGGTGTTATTCTTTCTTCTTGAAGAGAACACATTATTCCATTCATTATTATTACATTGGAATAACTTTTGTAAAAGTGGCATACCCTATACATAACTCAGATATACGTGGCATACCTATACTTGGTGAAATCCTTATGTTATTCCATTGCTTATTATTACATTGGAATAACTTGTATCTGTGGTTTACCTATACTTGGTGACATTCTTCTATTATTACATTTGGAACATCACATGCGTGTGTTTCTTACAGGACTGGTTCCGCTTTTTATTATTACATTGGAACATCACATGCATGTTTTTTTACAGGACACGGTTAAAATCTTTATCATTCTGTTGGAATATCTATCGTGTGTTTTTACAGGATCTGGTTCCATCTTTATTATTACATTGGAACATCACTGCCGGTGTGAATTTCACGACACGGTTCCGTTATTATTATTCTGTTGGAATAACACAATACATCAAGAAACCGCATGCATGGTGATTTCTTTTGTTATTCCATTCTTTATTATACCCGGTTGGTTAAAACTTTGACTTCTATACTCCATGAAATTAGTAGAATATCCTTGATATTTGCGTTTCATCCAAAGATATCTTTCATGGAAATATTCTACGATCATTCTTGAATTTTACTCTACTTAAACAAAGATTATTTTTTGACAATTTGGACGTTAATAATTCATGGATTAAATAATTCTTGAACTTATTTTATTGAATTATTATGTCATTGTCATCATCCTCATGTTATATTATGTTATCTTTGGCTTACGTGCATAGATGAACTTAGTATGATTATGACCGAGGATCATTCGGTATAATCATGACTTGATATAAATGATGTGACAAAAGTCTTGGTATTTTGTAATGCGTTGATGGATTGTTTTTGGTATGATTATGACCGGGGGTGATTCGGTATAGTCGTGACCATTGATAATTTGATGAAAATCCTTGGCCGTGGTATGCGGGGATGATTAGATGTGGTGGTGTATTTATTAAGTTGAGTCTCGGTGATAAAAATTGATGAAAACCTTTTAAAACCTAAAAGATAGTAGATTTTATTCTCTACTTGATTCTTTTAATGGATTGCATATTCATTTGCAGATTAAAGCGATTGTCTATTGTATTTTATCGGTTTAACCTTTGTTGAAGGCTAATGATAATTTATTACGCATTATCTTAGTCATAATATTTCTTCTTTGGGCTAGTTGAGCTCACCCTTTCTTTCTTTGTTCTCTTGAGGAAATGAGAACATATTTGGGACGAAGTCGGGAGCGGAGTAATGGTCGAGGAGGATAGCATTAGTAGTCCTCACTATTTACGTGAAATAGTGTGATAATAGTTGTAATGAGGACTCCTTTTGAGTTTGTATAATATCTAGTAGATAATATTTGTATTCAAACTCACGATTTTATGTCGTATTGTATACGGCAGTTAGGTTAGTAAGTTGTATTTGAATTTATGTACCATGTAAGTGGCGACCCAAGATGGGTGGCGTATACCTAATTTTGGGGGCATCACGGTTGGTATCGAGCCATAAGTGTGAAGAGCCCCGAGCCTCTCATTTGGTGACTTCTGTTGATGGGGAATGCACCGAAGCGGACTCTCCGTGGGACGCCCTTTTAATTGTGTAAGTGATAGGTACCAATGTGAGGTCTTGACATAAGTTGGTGTCAGAGTCACGGTTGGTATCGAGCCATAAGTGTGAAGAGCCCAGGAGCCTCTCATTTGGTGACTTCTGTTGATGGGGAATGCACCGAAGCCGGACTCTCCGTAGGGGGGCCTTTCTCTTTCGATGTGGCGTCGATAGTACTAATGTGAGGTCTTTGACAGTTAAGTTGGTGTCGAGTCACAGTTAGTATCGAGCTTAGGATATGATCCTGGCTAAGATGTGAGAATAGTACTAGGAGGGAGAGGCGGGAATACCTTCATTAGTATGACTTACCTAAGTTTATTTGGTATTTGATTGGTCGAATTGAGTATAGTGATAATATGTTTGCATGTTAATTAACCTTTGTTTTGTGGCGGTGTTTGAGAATGACATCGAAAATCTTTGAGATAAGCAATGAAGCACATGAGAGTGTTGATTGAATTTCAAAACAAAAGGTAACGACCAACAATACGATAATAATCATCTTGGTGGTGGTGGCAGCGGCTATCGAACAATGATAACCATCGTGGGGAAATTATCATGCCAAAGAATGGTAACCACTTGGTGGTAATCATGGCAAAGATAATAGAAGTGGAAATTGCAAGAAGAGAAGGTCATTTAGCTCGATTTTGTTGTGCACCAAAGTCAAGTCTAGGTGGGGACGGTGGCACCAAAGGTGGATATGGACAAAACAAAGTCGTTGGTTTTAGGGAAGGCGTTTTCGTGACTTCTCAAAAAAGTGGGTAACCCGACGAAGTTAGCGGGTTAGTTAATTATAAATTCTTGCGAAGTCTATACCTTATTAGAATCCTGGGTTCTACCCATTCTTTTATCTCTCTTGCTTTGCGTTCAACGTTTAAATTTGACTCAGAAGAAGTTAAACTTTGACTTATTAGTTGAAACTTCGTTAGTAGGAGCCTTCGTTATCGCTACTATTTTTAAATCTTGTTTGATTCAAATAAACACTTTCACGTTACTGTCGATCTTATCTTTTGAAAATACTTGCCTTTGATGTAACTTTAGGAATCGATTGGTTAACTACTCATCATGCTTTTCGTAAGGTTGTTAGCTTTTATATTCATAACCAACTGTTATCTGAATTCAAAGTAACCAAACCCTAAAGTTAATCAATTGTTATATCAAGCCATAAGTAAAGAGCCCCGATCCTTTCGTTGTTAACTTCCTTGTGTGGAATGCAATGCAAAGCCGGACTTTACAGTGGCGACGTCGTGAATGAAGATGGCAAGTTGATAGGTATCATTGTGAGGTCTTTATCTAGGTTAAGGGATAGAAGTCACAGTTGGTATTAATGTGACGTCTTATCCAAGTCTTGGACGAGAATATGATTTTGAATGATATTTTTATCATTAATAAATTTCTTGGCGTATTCTTGAAGACTTCCTAGCCTACCCTAGGCGTGAAATCGAATTTTGTATTGACCCGAGACAAAACCCATTTCTTAAACCCTCAAATATTTCTTCAACTAAAATGAAGCAGGTTTACTTGGTTTATGATGAAAGTCATAATAAAAGCATTGGACTAATGAAAATCATGGGTATATGAAGTATTAGTAAGTTTTATGATGAGTTATGTTGGTTAGTATGTAAAAACATGAAAGTTTCTTAGAAATCACAAAGAGTTGAAAATCGATTTTGGTGAAAAGCGTAACATGAAATTCAATTGACCATATCTCCTATTATATTTTGAATTTTTGAGTGTGGTCAAGTCCTAGAGTTAGATCTATGAGTTACCTAACTAATCCAAGTGGAATTATTGGAAAAGGTGTTGTAGATTTTTGTGTGGACTGATTTTAGTAAAAGGAGGCCAAAGCTGTAAATTTTGAAAATGCTACTGCCCAGAAACTTTAAGGGACTGTTTCGGCCACTTAAATTATGAGAAAAATTCTGGGGTTTTGGGACATGAAAGTATATGGTATAAAGTACCTCCTGTCCAAAAATGAGCTCATTACGACTTAAAATGAGCAAGTTATGACTATTTCAATATTTAGGTTTTTTCGATGAAAATGCTATAACTTAGGAGTTCTATAACTCAGATGACCATGAAATTTAAACTAGAAGCTCACGTTAACATGTGTAAGGTCCTGCCAAGATTTGGGAATTTTTGGAGTTAAACTTGAGGTAGCTAATTTCTTAAGGAATTAATTAGAAATTGATTTTTAAAAAATAGTAAATGAATTTTAAAAATTCCGAGAAAAATATATTTTTATTATGGGACTATATTATGCTAAATCCCAGAAAAGAAATATTTTTGGGACTGATTTGGTATTTTTCATGAAAATAGTTTAATTCTGAACATATGAGTTAAATATGTTATGTGAAGTAACAAAGTTGAAAATAGGATTTTATGGCTAGAGAATCCTATATAGAGTATATGCATATATTTTTGATGAGGATTTGATAATTGGTAATGATATTTTATGAGTATGGCATTTTGAATGATTAAATGCATTATATGGTAAAAGCGTAAACAATTGAGAAAAATTGTTTATAAATTTAAGAAGTGATTAAAATATTGTTATAATATTAATGTTATTAGATTATGAGATTATTAAGTGATTGATAACATGGGGATATTCTTGAATCTGGATAAATTATATTATAAATGTTTAATATTTATCCTTTATCTCATTTGATTGATTCTTTATATCATTATCCTCGTGTTTATATTATGTTGAAAGTCATACGTGGCTTGTGTAGTGTATAGATGGACTTGGTATGATTATGACCGAGGATTGTATTATAATCATAATGTAAGTAATTGAAAACACAATTATCTTTGGTAGTAGTGCATGGATAATTTGTGGTCGTGATCTTAATGAATACACAATTATCTTTGGTAGTAGTGCATGGATAATTTGTGGTCGTGATCTAATGAATACACAATTATCTTTGGCCGTAGTGCATGGATAATTGTGGTCGTGATCTTAATGAATACACAATTATCTTTGGCCGTAGTGCATGGATAATTGTGGTCGTGATCTTAATGAATACACAATTATCTTTGGTAGTAGTGCATGGATAATTTGTGGTCGTGATACTTAATGAATACACAATTATCTTTGGTAGTAGTGCATGGATAATTTGTGGTCGTGATACTAATGAATACACGATTATCTTTGGTAGTAGTGCATGGATAATTTGTGGTGCGTGATCTTAATGAATACACAATTATCTTTGGTAGTAGTGCATGGATAATTATGGTCGTGAATCTTAATGAATACACAATTATCTTTGGTAGTAGTGCATGGATAATTGTGGTGTGATACTTAATGAATACACAATTATCTTTGGGTAGTAGTGCATGGATAATTTGTGGTCGTGATACTAATGAATACACAATTATCTTTGGTAGTAGTGCATGGATAATTTATGGTCGTGATCTTAATGAATACACGATTATCTTTGGTAGTAGTGCATGGATAATTTGTGGTCGTGATCTTAATGAATACACAATTATCTTTGGTAGTAGTGCATGGATATTTGTGGTCGTGATCTTAATGAATACACAATTATCTTTGGTAGTAGTGCATGGATAATTTGTGGTCGTGATCTTAATGAATACATAATTATCTTTGGTAGTAGTGCATGGATAATTTATGGTCGTGATATTAATGAATACACAATTATCTTTGGTAGTAGTGCATGGATAATTTGTGGTCGTGATCTTAATGAATACACGATTATCTTTGGTAGTAGTGCATGGATAATTCGTGGTCGTGATCTTAATGAATATCCTTGGCTTTTGTAGTGCGGGGATGATTCGATGATATGGATTAATTATTGGTGAGTCTCGTGAATGAAATATTAATTCATGGATGTGGTAAAAGTCATCTTTAGTAGTAGTGCATTGATAGACTTGATATGATTATGACCACGGATTATTCGGTATAATCATGGTAGTAATTGAAAACACGAATATCCTTAGCCAAGAATGGTGCATGGATAATTCATGGTTGTGATATTATTAAGGCGAGTCTCAGTATTATTGGTTTCTGATTTATATATCTTTGGTTTCTAGTGGCAAAGATGAATTGTTAATAAATATCTTTGGCTTTGTAGTGCAAAAGATGAATTGTTAATGAATATCTTTGGTGGCGGATTTGAAAAGATGAACTTAATATTTTCAACGATAAAGGTATTCAAGGTATCCTCACCTCTTTATCATACCAGTGCATTACCCTAATTTGAGTAGAAATTCCATAAGGAGGAGGGAGATTGTGAGACCCAGATTTTATCAATAATGATTTAAATTTTGTCGAAATAATTTTTAATATTATGGTGTGAATTTAAGATAATATTATAGTTGTGGGTAGTATTTATAAATTTTGCAAAGTATGCAAGTGGTTATATTATATTCGATTGGTGGGGAATATTGGTTTAGCGAGGAATATTAAATGACAATGGCTCAATCATTGGTGGACCCCATAATGTAATTATTATTGTCGGATTGAAAGCGACAAAAATATTTTATTGAAATAACGGCGGAAGTTTTACAGTAGTTCTTGTTGAACTACTTTCGGTAGTAAAAATACGATAATACGTGTGGTTGCATAGTAAGCTTTGCGGTATTGATTATTGATGCTTATGTGAGAAGTCACTCGGTTTGATTCCATTATTGTCGATTAATAATATGAATTATTATAGCGATAATGACGTTTTGTTTTATTCAGTATTATTAACGTAATAAAAGCGAAACATCTTTTTATATAAAATAGAATACTTTATTAAAGTTATTCTATAAATAGAATATATTATATTTTATTATGCATAGTGTTGCATAGTGTTGCATAGTGTTTTTGCATAGTATTGCATAGTATTTGCATAGTAAAATATTTTTATATAAATAGAATATATTATATTTTATTTAAAGATTTTTCTTTAAATATGGACCGTCAGATTAAAAGTAAATCAATCTGGACCGTTCATGGATTAATTCTTATGCATTCCATTTTCCTATAAATAGAAGCTCATTCCTTCATTATTTTCTTTACGAATTCATTGAAACTAGAGAGAGAGAAATTAGAGAGAAGCTATAGAGAAAATTATAGAAAGAAGAAGAGTATTACGCTACTTCACTATTTCTATATTAGGTTCTTTTACGGTGATATTATTTGTTGTTAGGGGTGTTATTCTTTCTTCTTGAAGAGAACTTACATTATTCCATTCATTATTATTACGTTGGAATAACTTTTGTAAAAAGTGGCATACCCTATACATAACTTTTATATCGTGGCATACCCTATACTTGGTGAAATCCTTATGTTATTCCATTGCTTATTATTACATTGGAATAACTTTGTATCTGTGATTTTACCCTATACTTGGTGACATTCTTTATTATTACATTTGGAACATCATATGCGTGTGTTTTTTACGGACTGGTTCCGTTTTTTTATTATACTGTTGGAACATCACATGCGTGTGTTTTACAGGACTGGTTAAAATCTTTATCATTACATTGGAATATCTATACATGTGTTTTACACGGATCTGGTTCCATCTTTATTATTACATTGGAACATCACATCGGTGTGAATTTATTTTGACTGGTTCCGTTATTATTATTACATTGGAATAACTGCATCATGCAATACCGCATGCATGGTGATTTCTTTTGTTATTCCATTCTTTATTATACCCGGTTGGTTAAAACTTTGACTTCTATACTCCATGAAATTAGTAGAATATCCTTGATATTTGCGTTTCATCGATATCTTTTCATGGAAATATTCTTACGATCATTCTTGAATTTTACTCTCTGGCTTGAGTATCATTTTGACAATTTGGACGTTAATAATTCATGGATTAAATAATTCTTGAACTTGTTTTATTGAATTATTATGTCATTGTCATCATCCTCATGTTATATTATGTTATCTTTGGCTTACGTGCGTAGATGAACTTAGTATGATTATGACCGAGGATCATTCGGTATAATCATGACTTGATATAAATGATGTGACAAAAGTCTTGAGTGGCTGTAATGCGATGATGGATAGTTTTGGTATGATTATGACCGGGGTGATTCGGTATAGTCATGACCATTGATAATTTGATGAAAATCCTTGGCCGTGTAGTGCGAGGATGATTAGATGTGGTGGTTATTTATTAAAGTTGAGTCTCGGTGATAAAAATTGATGAAAACCTTTTAAAACCTAAAAGATAGTAGATTTTATTCTCTACTTGATTCTTTTAATGGATTGCATATTCATTGCAGATTAAAGCGATTGTCTATTGTATTTTATCGGTTTAACAACTTTGTTGAAGGCTAATGATAATTTATTACGCATTATCTTAGTCATAATATTTCTTCTTTGGGCTAGTTGAGCTCACCCTTTCTTTCAACTTTATTCTCTTGGAAATGAGAACATATAGCATTGGGACGAGTCGGGGAGCGGAGTAATGGTCCATAGGATAGCATTAGTAGTCCTCACTATTACGTGAAATAAGTGTGATAATAGTTGTAATGAGGACTCCTTTTGAGTTTGTATAATATCTAGTAGATAATATTTGTATTCAAACTCACGGTTTATGTCGTATTGCATTATTTGATGTTAGTGTGAGACCCCAGATTTTATCAATAAAGATTTAAATTTTGTTGAAATAATTTTTTAATATTATGGTGTGAATTTGAGATAATATTATAGTTGTGGGTAGTATTTATAAATTTTGCAAAGTATGCAAGTGGTTATATTATATTCGATTGGTGGGGAATATTCGGTTTAGCGAGGGAATATTCGTACAATGACTCAATCATTGGTGGACCCCAAGCAGAAATTATTGTCGGATTGAAAGCGAGCAAAAATATTTTATTGAAATAACGGCGGAAGTTTCTAGTGGTTCTTGTTGAACTACTTTCGGTAGTAAAAAATACGATGTCGTGTGGTTGCATAGTAGTTTACGGTATTGATTATTGATGCTTATGTGAGAAGTCACTCGGTTTGATTCCATTATTGTCGATTAATAATATGAATTATTATAGCGATAATGGCGTTTTGTTTTTATTCGTATTATTAGCGTAATAAAAGCGAAACATCTTTTATATAAAATAGAATACTTTATTAAAGTTATTCTATAAATAGAATATATTATATTTTATTATGCATAGTGTTGCATAGTATTTTGCATAGTATTTTGCATAGTATTGCATAGTGTTTGCATAGTAAAATGTTTTTATATAAATAGAATATATTATATTTTATTTAAAAGATTTTTCTTTAAATATGGACCGTCGATTAAAAGTAAATCAATGCTGGATAGTTCATGGATTAATTCTTATGCATTCCATTTTCCTATAAATAGAAGCTCATTCCTTCATTATTTTCTTACGAATTCATTGAAACTCTAGAGAGAGAGAAATTATAGAGAAGCTATAGAGAGAAAATTATAGAAAGAAGAAGAGTATTCTACTACTTCACTACTTACATATTAGGTTCTTTTTACGGTGAGGGTGTTATTCTTTCTTCTTGAAGAGAACTTACATTATTCCATTCATTATTATTACATTGGAATAACTTTGTAAAAGTGGCATACCCTATACATAACTTTGTATCTGGCATACCTATACTTGGTGAAATCCTTATGTTATTCCATTGCTTATTATTACATTGGAATAACTTTTGTATCATGCGGTTTACCTATACTTGGTGACATTCTTCTATTATTACATTGGAACATCACATGCATGTGTTTTAGGGGACAGTTAAATTTTTATTATTACATTGGAACATCACATGCATGTGTTTTACCGGACACTGGTTAAAATCTTTATCATTACATTGGAATATCCTGTCATACTGTGTTTTACAGGATGCAGTTCCATCTTTATTATTACATTGGAACATCACATCGGTGTGAATTTCACGACACGGTTTAGATTATTATTATTACTGTTGGAATAACACATACATCTGAAATCGCATGCGTGGTGATTTCTTTTGTTATTCCATTCTTTATTATACCCGGTTGGTTAAAACTTTGACTTTATACTCCATGAAATTAGTAGAATATCCTTGATATTTGCGTTTCATCCGATATCTTTTCATGGAAATATTCTTACGATCATTCTTGAATTTTACTCTCTGAAAGCGATATCGTGTTGACAATTTGGGCGTTAATAATTCATGGATTAAATAATTCTTGAACTTGTTTTATTGAATTATTATGTCATTGTCATCATCCTCATGTTATATTATGTTATCTTTGGCTTACGTGCATAGATGAACTTAGTATGATTATGACCGAGGATCATTCGGTATAATCATGACTTGATATAAATGATGTGACAAAAAGTCCTCGGTGGCACTGTAATGCGGTGATGGATAGTTTTTGGTATGATTATGACCGGGGTGATTCGGTATAGTCATGACCATTGATAATTTGATGAAAATCCTTGGCCGCGTGGTACATGGATGATTAGATGTGGTGGTTTATTATTGTTTGAGTCTCGGTGATAAAAATTGATGAAAACCTTTTAAAACCTAAAAGATAGTAGACTTTATTCTCTACTTGACTCTTTTAATGGATTGCTTATTCAGCTGTTGATTAAAGCTGGTTGTCTATTGTATTTTATCGGTTTAACATTGTTGAAGGCTAATGATAATTTATTACGCATTATCTTAGTCATAATATTTCTTCTTTGGGCTAGTTGAGCTCACCCTTTCTTTCCTTTATTCTCTTGAGGAAATGAGAACATATTTGGAGACGAGTCGGGAGCGAAGTAATGGTCGAGAGGATAGCATTAGTAGTCCTCACTATTACGTGAAATAGTGTGATAATAGTTGTAATGAGGACTCCTTTTGAGTTTGTATAATATCTAGTAGACAAAATTTGTATTCAAACTCACGGTTTATGTCGTATTGTACACTGACAGTTATATTAGTAAGTTGTATTTGAATTTATGTACCATGTAAGTGGCGACCCAAGATGGGTGGCGTATACCTAATTTTGGGGGCGTCACGGTTGGTATCGAGCTTAGGGATATGATCCTGGCTAAGATGTGAGAATAAGTACTAGGAGGGAGGGGGGGAATTCCTTCGCTAGTATGACCTACCTAAATTTATTTGGTATTTGATTGGTCGTCGGAGTATAGTGATAATTTGTTATATGTTAATTAACCCTTGTTTTGTGGCGGTGTTTGAGAATGACATCTGAAAATCTTTGAGATAAGCAATGAAGCACATGAGAGTGTTGATTCGATTTCAAACAAAAGGTAACGACCAACAACACGATAATAATCATATCTTGGTGATAGCGACTATCGAACAATGGTAACCATCGTGGGGAAATTATCATGCTAAGAATGGTAACCACTTGATTGGTAATCATGGCAAAGATAATAGAAGTGGAAATTTCAAGAAGAGAAGGTCATTTAGCTCGATTTTGTCGTATAGTGAAGTCAAGTCCAGCTGGGATAGTGGCACCAAAGGCGGATATGGACAAAACAAAGTCGGTGGTTTCAGGAAGAGCGTTTTTTGTGACTTCTCAAAAAGTGGGTAAACGACGAAGTTAGCACGGGTTAGTTAATTATAAATTCTTGAAGTCTATACCTTATTAGATCTGGGTTCTACCCATTCTTTTATCTCTCTTGCTTTGCGTTCAACGTTTAAATTTGACTCAGGAGAAATTAGACTTTGATTTATCTATTGAAACCGTTGGGAGAAACCTTCGTTACCTCCTGCATTTATTAATCTTGTTGTTTCAAATAAACACTTTCACGTTACTGTCGATCTTATCTCTTTGAAAATACTTGCCTTTGAGGTAATTTTTGAAAGCGATTGATTAACTACTCATTATTCTTTTGTAAGGTTGTTAGCTTTCATATTCTAACCAACTTTGTTATCTAATTCAAAGTAACCAAATCCTAAAGTTAATCTTTGTTATATCAAGCCATAAGTAAAGAGCCCGATCCTTTCGTTGTTGACTTCCTTGTGTGGAATGCACGAAGCGGACTTTACGTAGGCGACGTCGTGAATGAAGATGGCAAGTTGATAGGTATCATTGTGAGGTCTTTATCCAGGTTAAGGGATAGAAGTCACGGTTGGTATTAATGTGACGTACTATCCAAGTCTTGGACGAAGTATGATTTTGAATGATATTTCTATCATTAATAAATTTCTTGGCGTATTCTTGAAGACTTCCTAGCCTACCCTAGAGCGTGAAATCGAATTTTGTATTGACCCAAAGATACAAACCCATTTCTTAAACCCTCAAATATTTCTTCAACTAAAATGAGCATTTTCGTGGTTTATGATGAAAGTCATAATAAAAGCATTGGACTAATGAAAATCATGGGTATATGTGGTATTAGTAAGTTTTATGATGAGTTATGTTGGTTAGTATGTGAAAACATGAAAGTTTCTTAGAAATCACAAAGAGTTGAAAATCAGATTTTGGTGAAAAGCGTAACATGAAATTCAATTGACCATATCTCCTATTATATTTTGAATTTTGAATGTGGTCAAGACCTAGAGTTAGATCTATGAGTTACCTAACTAATCCAAGTGGAATTACTGGAAAAGGTGTTGTAGATTTTTGTGTGGACTGATTTTAGCAAAGGAGTGCAAAGCTGCTAAAAACCGAAAAAAGCTGCTGCCATGATTTTAGAGAGGCTGTTTCGGCCACTTAAATTATGAGAAAAATTCTGGCCTTTTGGGACATGAAAGTATATGGTATAAAGTACCTCCTGTCCAAAAATGAGCTCATTCGACTTAAAATGAGCAAGTTATGACTATTTCAATATTTAGGTTTTTCCGAAGGCGAAAAACGCTATATAAGGAGTTCTATAACTCAGATGACCATGAAATTTAAACTGGAAGCTCACGTTAACATGTAAGGTCCTGCCAAGATTTGGGAATTTTGGAGTTAAACTTGAGGTAGCTAATTTCTTAAGGAATTAATTAGAAATTGATTTTGAAAAATAGTAAATGAATTTTAAAATTCCGAGAAAAATATATTTTCATCATGGGACTATATTATGCTAAATCCCAGAAAAGAAATATTTTTGGGACTGATTTGGTATTTTTCATGAAAATAGTTTAATTACGAACATATGAGTTAAATATGTTATGTGAAGTAATGAAAGTTGAAAATAGGATTTTATGGCTAGAGAATCCTATATAGAGTATATGCATATTTTTGAGAGATTTGATAATTGGTGATGATATCTTATGAGTATGGCATTTTGAATGATTAAATGCATTATATGGTAAAGCGTAAACAATTAAGATAAATTGTTTATAAATTTAAGAAGTGATTAAAATATTGTTATAATATTAATGTTATTAGATTATGAGATTATTAAGTGATTGATAACATGGGGATATTCTTGAATCTGGATAAATTATATTATAAATGTTTAATATTTATCCTTTATCTCATTTGATTGATTCTTTATATCATTATCCTCATGTTTATATTATGTTGAAAGTCATAAATACGTGGCTTTGTAGTGCATAGATGGACTTGGTATGATTATGATGAGGATTATTGGGTATAATCATAAGCAGTAATTGAAAACACAATTATCTTTGGTAGTAGTGCATGGATAATTTGTGGTCGTGATCTTAATGAATACACAATTATCTTTGGTAGTAGTGATATGGATAATTTGTGGTGAGTCTCGTGATCTTAATGAATACACAATTATATGGTAGTAGTTAATGGATAATTTGTGGTCGCGGATATCTTAATGAATACACAATTATCTTTATGTCAGTAGTGCATGGATAATTTGTGGTCGTGATATCTTAATGAATACACAATTATCTTTGGCCGTAGTGCATGGATAATTTGTGGTCGTGATCTTAATGAATACACAATTATCTTTGGTAGTAGTGCATGGATAATTTGTGGTCGTGATACTAATGAATACACGATTATCTTTGGTAGTAGTGCATGGATAATTTGTGGTCGTGATACTAATGAATACACGATTATCTTTGGTAGTAGTGCATGGATAATTTGTGGTCGTGATACTAATGAATACACGATTATCTTTGGTAGTAGTGCATGGATAATATGTGGTCGTGATCTTAATGAATACACAATTATCTTTGGTAGTAGTGCATGGATAATTTGTGGTCGTGATACTTAATGAATACACGATTATCTTTGGTAGTAGTGCATGGATAATTTGTGGTCGTGATACTAATGAATAATACGATTATCTTTTGGTAGTAGTGCTTGGATAATTTGTGGTCGTGATATTAATGAATACACGATTATCTTTGGTAGTAGTGCATGGATAATTTCGTGGTCGTGATCTTAATGAATATCCTTGGCACGTAGTGCGGGGATGATTCGATGATATGGATTAATTATTGGTGAGTCTCGTGATGAAATATTAATTCATGGATGTGGTAAAAGTCGTCTTTGGTAGTAGTGCATTGATAGACTTGGTATGATTATGACCACGGATTATTGGTATAATCATCAGTAGTAATTGAAAACACGAATATCCTTGGCGTTGGTGCATGGATAATTCGTGGTCGTGATACTTATTAAACCTGAGTTTGGCATTATTGGTTTTCTGGTTGTATATCTTTGCTTTGTAGTGCAAAGATGAATTGTTAATGAATATCTTTGGTAGGATTGCAAAAATGAATTTAATGTTTTCAACGAGCGAAAAAGGTATTCAAGGTATCCTCATCTCTTTATCATATCAGTATCGTACCTAATTTCGAGGCGTGAAATTCCATAAGGAGGGAGATTGTGAGACCCCAGATTTTATCAATAAAGATTTAAATTTTGTTGAAATAATTTTTAATATTATGGTGTGAATTTGAGATAATATTATAGTTGTGGGTAGTATTTATAAATTTTGCAAAGTATGCAAGTGGTTATATTATATTCGATTGGTTAGGGAATATTCGGTTTAGCGGGGAATATTAAATGCAACAGCTCAATCATTGGTGGACCTACAATGAAATTATTGTCGGATTGAGAAAGCGACAAAAATATTTTATTGAAATAACGGCGGAAGTTTCTGGTAGTTCTTGTTGAACTACTCGGTAGTAAAAGTACGATGAATGTGTGGTTGCGTAGTAGCACGCGGTATTGATTATTGATGCTTATGTGAGAAGTCACTCGGTTTGATTCCATTATTGCCGATTAATAATATGAATTATTATAGCGATAATGACGTTTTGTTTTATTCAGTATTATTAGCGTAATAAAAGCGAAACATCTTTATATAAAATAGAATACTTTATTAAAGTTATTCATAAATAGAATATATTATATTTTATTATGCATAGTGTTGCATAGTGTTTTGCATAGTGTTTTGCATAGTATTGCATAGTGTTTGCATAGTAAAATGTTTTTATATAAATAGAATATATTATATTTTATTTAAAAGATTTTTCTTTAAATATGGGACCGTCAGATTAAAGTAAATCAATGGACCGTTCATGGATTAATTCTTATGCATTCCATTTTCCTATAAATAGAAGCTCATTCCTTCATTATTTTCTTACGAATTCATTGAAACTCTAGAGAGAGAAATTATAGAGAGAAGCTATATAGAGAAAATTATAGAAGAAGAAGAGTATTCTGCTCCTTACTTCACTACTTCTATATTAGGTTCTTTTACGGTAAGGGGTGTTATTCTTTCTTCTTGAAGAGAACTTACATTATTCCATTCATTATTATTACATTGGAATAACTTTGTAAAAGTGGCATACCACTATACATAACTTATATCTGTGGCATACCTATACTTGGTGAAATCCTTATGTTATTCCATTGCTTATTATTACATTGGAATAACTTTTGTATCATGCTGTGGTTTACCCTATACTTGGTGACATTCTTTATTATTACATTTGAACATCATGTGTCGTGTGTTTTACAGGACTGGTTAAAATTTTATTATTACGTTGGAACATCACATGCGTGTGTTTACACAGGACTGGTTAAAATCTTTATCATTCATTGGAATATCCTATCTCATGTGTTTTACACCGGATCTGGTTCCATCTTTATTATTACATTGGAACATCCCGTGGTGTGAATTTCACGATTTTGGTTCCGTTATTATTATTCTGTTGGAATAACTTTTATACATCTCGAAATCTGCGCATGCATGGTGATTTCTTTTGTTATTCCATTCTTTATTATACCCGGTTGGTTAAAACTTTGACTTCTATACTCCATGAAATTAGTAGAATATCCTTGATATTTGCGTTTCATCCGATATCTTTTCATGGAAATATTCTTACGATCATTCTTGAATTTTACTCTCTGAAAGCAAGATATCATGTTGACAATTTGGGCGTTAATAATTCATGGATTAAATAATTCTTGAACTTGTTTTATTGAATTATTATGTCATTGTCATCATCCTCATGTTATATTATGTTATCTTTGGCTTACGTGCATAGATGAACTTAGTATGATTATGACGAGGATCATTCGGTATAATCATGACTTGATATAAATGATGTGACAAAAGTCCTCGGTGGCACTGTAATGCGGTGATGGATAGTTTTTGGTATGATTATGACCGGGGGTGATTCGGTATAGTCATGACCATTGATAATTTGATGAAAATCCTTGGCCAGTGGTACATGGATGATTAGATGTGGTGGTTTATTATTAAAAGTGAGTCTCGGTGATAAAAATTGATGAAAACCTTTTAAAACCTAAAAGATAGTAGACTTTATTCTCTACTTGACTCTTTTAATGGATTGCTTATTAAGCTGCAGATTAAAGCTGGTTGTCTATTGTATTTTATCGGTTTAACAACTTTGTTGAAGGCTAATGATAATTTATTACGCATTATCTTAGTCATAATATTTCTTCTTTGGGCTAGTTGAGCTCACCCTTTCTTTTTCCTTTATTCTCTTGAGGAAATGAGAACATAATTTGGAGACGAGTCGGGGGAGCAGTAATGGTCGAGAGGATAGCATTAGTAGTCCTCACTATTACGTGAAATAGTGTGATAATAGTTGTAATGAGGACTCCTTTTGAGTTTGTATAATATCTAGTAGACAATATTTGTATTCAAACTCGCGATTTATGTCATTATTATTATACACAGCAGATTATATTAATAAGTTGTATTTGAATTTATGTACCATGTAAGTGGCGACCCAAGATGGGTGACGTATACCTAATTTTGGGGGCGTCACAGTTAGGTTAGTAAGTTGTATTTGAATTTATGTACCATGTAAGTGGCGACCCAAGATGGGTGGCGATATATACCTAATTTTGGGGCGTCGCGGTTATTCTACCGTTAATCTTGTTGGAATACCCGGTGATTAAAACACGATAGCTGCGGTATTGCACCAATTATTGATTCTTACGTAGGAAGGCATTACTCAATAATTGTTACGAGTAATTCTTGTTCAATATTTTATTTTATTGATTCAATAATTGCTACGTTGATATTTTATATTATTGTTGTTTGATAATTGTCACTACATAGTATTTTTATTATCGATTAATAATTCATATTATTTGAATTATATTATTAGATAAGCATTATTGGCGATGTCTAGAAAGTTACATCTAAGGAGAGGTTTGGTCACCTAATTGCGGCGCCCAATAAAGAAAAATCCTTATTGGAAAGCCCCCTGCTCACAAGGCGATGCAGTTTTGTCGATATTGTGATTACATAATATTATTTATGAATAATTAATTATTCATTATTATGATAAGAAAAATATTCATTTTATGTGGATATAGATGGAGAAAATTTCAAAGTGACAATTGTTAAAAATTGATATTTTATCTTTTCTGATAAAATAATTTATTTAAATATATTATTATATTTTAATAATATAATAATGGTGATATTTTTGTAATGAATGTGGGATATATGAGTATATGAGGAGGAGAAGTATTTTTGTTACTAAAAAATATTTAAAATATGTTTTTCATATTTGTGGACCCCATTTCTTGACTGAAATTTGATTATAGCGTGTAAAATAGCCCGTTTGTGGATTTCGGTCAACTTCTGCTTGGAATTTGGAAACACTTATATTTACAAAGTTGTAGAGAATGGAATTTCCTATGGAAAGGATATGTGGTTTGAATTTTTCTGACAAAAGGGCTATTTATTATGAATTATTGAAGTTCCGGAGTTCCGAAATAATTGATTTTTGGAAGTTTTAATTATTTATTTTATGAAAAACGTTTTTCTTACTTTTTCTAGAAGGTGGGAATGTGGGAAATCTGATTTCAAAGGATGCGTATGAATTTTGTTATTAATAATAATATTTTATTAAATTTTTCGCTTTGGTGTTACAAGTATTTTCTATAAATAGGGTGCTTGGGTTAGAATTAAAAAAACTAAAATTTTCTCTATATATTATCGGCGTATTCTTGTAAGTATTTTGATACTTTGAGTGTTGTTTATACGATTGCAAGTTCCTTGAGACTATATCCAGATATTCGATTTAAATCTACAGTCTTTTTGAGAGGTAGGGATGTTAATTTTTTTTAAATGATATTATTTCTTCTAATATCATTATCTTTGGATTATTAGTAAGATTTTTCTTGTGAAATTCTTGTCTATTAGTGTCGGGGTTACTATTCACGATATCTGACTATTCACGATATCTGACTATTCACGAATCACTGTGACTTGTGAGACCCCAGATTTTATAAATAAAGATTTAAATTTCTCAAAATATTTTTTTAAATATTAAGGGTGGATTTGATATAATGTTATAGTTGTGGGTAGTATTTGAAAATTTTGCAAAGTATGCAAGTTGTTATATTATATTCGATTAATCGAGGAATAATCGTTTTAGCGAGGGAATATTAAATGCAACCACACTTGATCATCAAGCGGACCCCATAATGTAATTATTGTCGGATTCGAGAAAATGACAAAAATATTTTTATGAAAATAACGGTGAAAGTTTCAATTGAATTGATCTTTGTTGAACTACTCGGTAGTAAAAAAATACGATGTCTGGCATGGTTCGTAGTAGTAGCACGTGATATTGATTATTGATGTTTATGTGAGAAGTCACTCGATTTTGTTCAATTATTGCTACAATAGTTTTTGCGTAGTATCTCGCATTATTTGATTCAATTATTGTTGATTTATAAGTTTTGTTTTATTAGTATTATTAACGTAATAAAAGCGAAACATCTTTACTTTAATAAAGTTATTCGTTTTATTTGATAATAATTAGGTTATATTATATTTTATTATGCGTAGTGTTGCATAGTATTTTGCACAATAAAATTATAAATTGAAAATATTATATTTTATTTAAAAGATTTTGCTTTAAATATGGACCGTTAGATTAAAGTAAATCAATCTGACCGTTTCATGAATTAGTTCTTATCGCAATCCATTTCTTCATAAATGAAGCCCATTCCTTCATTATTTTCTTACGAATTCTTTGAAACTACAGAGAGATAAAGCGTAAGAGAGAAAAAAGAAAAGTATTCTGCTACTTAACTACTCTTATATTTAGTTTCTTTTTACGGTAAGGGTGTTATTTTTTCTTATTCATGAAGAGAACTATTGTTATTCCATTTCTTATTATTACATTGGAATAACTTTTGTATCTGTGATCTACCCTATACTTGGTGACATTCTTCTATTATTTTGTTGGAATATCACATCGTGTGTTTTTACTGGACCTAGTTCCATTATTTATTATTAGGTCTTTATTATTATCGGAATATCCCATGCGTGTGTTTTTTACACGGACTGGTTCCATTATTTATTATTACGTCTTTATTATTTTTGCCGGAATATCACATGCGTGTGTTTTACAGGACTGGTTCCATTATTTATTATTACGCACTTATTATTACATTGGAACATCACAGTCGGTGTGAATTTCACGACACGGTTCCGTTATTATTATTCTGTTGGAATAACATATGCATGCAAAGTACGCATGCATGGTGATTTCTTTTGTTATTCCATTCTTTATTATACTCGGTTGGTTAAAGTTTTGACTTCTATAATCCATGAAATTAGTAGAATATCCTTGATATTTGCGCTTCATCCAGTATCTTTTCATGAAAATATTCTTACGAGCATTCTTTAATTTTACTCTACACAGAAGTATCATGTTGACAATTTGGACGTTATTGATTCTCGGACAAATTAATTCTTGAACTTGTTTTATTGAATTCTTATATCATTGTCATCATCCTCATGTTTATATTTTTTGAAAGTCATCGTGGCTTTGTAGTGCATAGATGGACTTGGTATGATTATGACGAGGATTATTGATTGTAATCATGGTAGTAATGTTACAAATGATGTGGTAAAAGTCCTCATCGTAGTAGTAGTGCGATGATGGACGATTATTAGCATGATCATGACCATTGATGAATACACAAATATCCTTCGTCCGGTAGTGCATGGAATTTGTGGTCGTGACCCTAATGAATATCCTTCGTCAGTAGTGCGGGGATGATGTGGATTAATTATTTGTTTGAGTCTCGTGATAAAAGTGATGAAAAACTTTTAAATCATAAAAGATAGTAGATTTTATTCTCTCTTGACTCTTTTAATGGATTGCTTATCATTGCTTGATTAAACTTGATGTCTATTGTATTTTATCAGTTTAACATTGTTGAAGACTAACGATAATTTATTCTGCATTATCTTAGTCATAATATTTCTTACTGGGCTAGTTGAGCTCACCCTTTCTTTCACTGTTCTCTTCAGGAAATGAGAACGTAGTTGGGACGAGTCGGGGAACGGAGTGATGGTCCGGATGATAGTATTAGCTAGTAGTCCTCACTATTCTATTAAATAGTGTGACAATAAATGTAATGAGGACCTATTCTGAGAGTGGATATTGTCTATAAGATAATATTTGTATTTAAACTCACAACATATGTTTTGTCGTATTTTACACGACTCATGTATTATTAGTTTGTATTTGATTTTTGTACCATGTATTTGGCGACTCAAGATGGGTGATGTATACCTATTTTAGGGGAGTTACAGCACTATTCATAAAAAAAATTAAATTTTCATTTTTTTCCAAAATATCTATTATGGATACTAGCTTTGATTGTTTCATATTTTGATCATTCTTGAATTTTGCTCCACTATGATTATTTATGAAGTATTTTTGAACTCGGATTGTTTAAAGTACGAATCCTTAATATTTGTTCTTTTGTTTCATTGGATTCGTTTTCTTTAAAATATTTTTCATCATTCTTAGTCCTAAATGATGATATTCTTGAATATCTTTTTGGCTGTAGTGCAAAGATGGTTGATTTTCTTATGAATATCTTTGGCGTGTTGAGATGTTAAGTGTTGAGATGAACATGACTAAGTGATGAATATCTTTGGCACGTAAGTGCAAAGATGAATATTTGATTCAAGATGAATATTGATTGATGTTACAGGATAAAATATTGATGATGGACTTTTAAATTCATAGATTATAGTAGATTTCATTCTCTACGTAACTCTTCTACATGAATTATTATTTCCGCTGCGAATATTGATCTGAAACTTGTTGTCTATTGTATTTTATCTGATTTTTCCATGTTGAAGACTAACAATAATTTGTTCTATATTATCTTATTCATAATATTCTTTACAGGGCTAGTTGAGCTCACCATTTTCCTTTTTGTTCCATTTGTCTTCTCAGGAGGCGAGAATGTAGCGAGTTCTAGTCGAGGTGTGGAATGATGATTCTAGAAAGTTATTTTAGTAGTCCTCACCATTTTTGTAAAATAATGTACCAATAATTGTAATGAAGACTTATTTGGGTGTGAATATTGTCTAGACGACAATATTTGTATTTAAACTCACAGTTTTCATATTGTATTAATAAAGTTGTAGTTGTTTCTGTACCATGTTATTGACGACTCAAAATGGGTGATGTATACCTATTTTGGGGCGTCACATATATATCATTTCTCTACTATAAAATATTCTCCTCATTTTATTTTAGAAGACAGATATTGCAGGGTTGAATGAAGAATAAATAGTATCAATTATGTTTGCAAATCAAAAGTGGCTTGATATTTCCTAAATCAAATGTGATAACTTAGTATTAATCAACCATATAATTGTTGATGCGTGGAACTATTTTGCTAAATTAACTCCATGATTGTGTTCACTGCGTAATATGTTTGCGTGGATGATTTTGCTAACTATTTTACGGGTTTGTTATTTCAATTGGTTTTGAAACCGAAACCGCACAAAATGAAACCTAACCGCATGGTTCAATTTAAAACCGCACTGCACCAATTTCAAACGGGGCCGGTTTCATGTGCGAGTTTGAATTTTTCAAACCGCAACTAAGCAATTTCGTATGCGGTTTGAGCTTCAAATCGCACGTATGCGGTTTGAGCTTCAAATCGCACCATGATCACTCCTAAGTCCATTCATTTAAAATTAAAGATACAATTTGACTTTTGAGATAAAAAGATAACATATTAAACTTTAAAATTGGAATGACTCATAAAAGTTTAGAATGAAATTAATGTTGCGATTAATAGTTTTTATTATATAATATACAATTATAATAGTTGTATCAACTAAAATTAAATAGATTCACATCAATTTAAAGTTTAACATGTCGTCATTTGAGCTCAAAAGTCAAATTGCATCACTGATTTGTGAGTAATATTAGGAGTCTCAATTTTGTTGTCTCAAAAAATGTCTCAAATGAAGCGTCACCATAACCTTGGTGGGATACATCTTATGTATAATTGGTTATGCTATTAATTATGGCAATGTCATGTCATTTGTTATCAAAAATTTAAGACCCCTAACATTACTCTTTTGGAAAAAGGGAGTATTTGCCAAATGTTTGACCAAGTATACTAATGTATACCTATGTATTTTAGTAATTGCATCCATTACCCATTTTTATTTTTGTAAAACATTCATTTTTAGTAATTTATAATTGAAATAAGTGATTATCAATTTTTTTATACCAAATAATTTTATTTTTTATTAATATAAGTGTTTTTTCTTACCAAGCACAAACTATTTCTTTTAAAAAAATTGATTATTAAAAGCAGTAATCATAATTAATAATCACATTTTTTAAGCGATACCAAACATACTTTAAATTGAATGCAGGATACAACACACTCCCACAATTATATTTTGATAGATATTATTTATTTTTCTATTTAGATCATAAAACTTTGTAACAAATTTTATTTTGAATAGATTAGGTATCCCTCAATTTGTACATGTAATTTGATTTTTTTATTGAATGAATGAATCATCCATTATTATTATTATTTTCAGAACTTACTAGAAAAAAAGAAAAGTTTGACATCATGCTTTTATTACTAATTTACCATATTAAACTACACCTTCTTTTGTACCAAAATTAGAGATAAATTCATAAAATAACTAATGTTAAAAATAATTTTATAAGCTTGAATTTTGTTCATGTGATTATTTATTTATTTATTTTTTGTGTGAAAAAAGGGAGAATTTTAGAAATTAATTTAAAATTTCAAAATATATGTATGCCTTTGCCCTTTGTAAATTGTAAGGCAGTGGTTGCTTCAATAATTTAATACTACCTCCGTTCCTAAAAGATTGTCGTTTAAAGTTTTGGCCCATAGATTAAGAAAGTATCATTTTCTAAGTAAAATTTATTTGTAATTTTATCACTATCCCTTTATGGGAAATTAAAAACTATTAATACTAGGGACACAATTTTTTGGTATAACGAGAGAAAGTAGAGGTAATATAAGAAAGTAAATAATTTATTTTTTTTGTCATAAACTTTTTGGAGCAAATTTTTTTTTTTACTGACGGAGCAAGACTTAGTACTCCTCACAATCCAGTTCCTTACAGTGATTCAGAGAATTTAAAACAGAGACAGAGAGAAAGGAAACTATTAATGGCGGAAGATTCAGAGAAGAGATTTCATGCGATTATGGACAAGCTATTTTACGCTCCTCGAAAACCTAAATCATCCCAATCAAATTCAACGAAATCAACCAGGTTATTTCTGTTTCTGTGCGCTTTAGTTTCTGAATTCATGAGCTAGGTATTAGAAATTCAGCTAATTACTTCATAAAGTTTACATTTATTTGTTCGAGTAATTAGTTCAAATGCTATTCAATTTCTGAAGTTCAAATGAGATTTACAAGCTTTTCCCCCCAAATATTTATGAAGTTAAATTGTTTCAATTTCTGGTATGATTTATTCAATTCATTTGAAATCTGGTACATTTTATGATGTTATTGGCCATGTTTTTCAAAATTAAATCTCTTGAGTTTATTTATTCATATTGAAATTTGTCAGCTGAGTAGAAGTACTGGAATTTCAAAATTTTGTTTTTGGTTTTCTGCGCTCATTTAATTATCTGTTAAATACTAAATATTTTGTGTCAAAATTGGTCAGCTAAGTACTGCAAATTTTCTTTGTTTTTGACAATAGTTATTGCTTATGTTGTTCAATCTGGAGTTTATAGAAATGAAAAACCAAATTCCTTACTTGAACAGAAGAGAATTGCAATTTTTTTCAAATGACTTGTATCTGCTTAATATATTTGAAAATCTTCTTAATTATATAAATTCCAGTAACTTTATTTCTACTGAAGTTTATTCAATCAAAGTATATTTTTGCTTCATTTCATTCTTTGGATTCAATTTGATTCTTTTGACACCAGTTTTAGGGTATCTAAAATAATTCCTGTTATCTAATTTGTTGGAGCTGTTTTTTTTTAATTGTTCTTGATAATAGCTTATCTGGAGTTCAATCATCAAGAGGCATCAAACGCCCAAATATGTCGACTGCATTAGCAGTACCGGAACTGAAATCAAGAGGAAGTGTGGCCGAGAGGTTGCTAACTTCTTCAGTTTGTGGTGGAGTTGTGCAAGCTCCATTATGCAGGCCGTGGGACCGTGGTGATTTACAGAAGAGGCTGGCTACATTCAAGTCCATGACATGGTTTGCTAAACCTGAGGTTTGATTCTGGCACTTTCTCTTATCTATTCTTGTGTTCTATTCTTGTAATAAGAATATTGATAAATTTTTTTGTGTATTTCATTTGTGTGATAGTTTGATTATTGATAATGCCATTGTTTGGATTTGAATTTTGTGCCATAAACATTGATTTTTAGAGCGTCTTCTCTAAATTATTGAATTTGGGCTATTTGAACATAAACCTACCTAAGCTCATTCACTCAATCTCACTAAATTTAGTGCGGTTGTTGAGCTTGTGGAAAGTTAGGTGGACAATGATTGGACCTCGTCTTTGTCTTGCGTGTTCTTTGTCTGGAAAGAAGGATATTTCATTGGGGGAAATACGAGATACAAAGCAATCACTATTATATTTCTTATAGGGGTTTGTCTGGAATTTCTCAAAAGTTTTACATTCTTCTCTTGAGTTTATTGGAAATCGGAGGTTAGTGTTAAATCCCTGTTTCTCTGCCCCCAATCTGCTGCTATTTATATTTACATG
The DNA here is from genome assembly GCA_020205615.1 of Panax quinquefolius. Lineage (NCBI taxonomy): Eukaryota > Viridiplantae > Streptophyta > Magnoliopsida > Apiales > Araliaceae > Panax > Panax quinquefolius. The sequence continues at coordinate 174,123,057 of CM035156.1, read as the reverse complement.
GATTGCACATTCTTTGCTGCTTGAGTAAGAGTGAAGCCCACATAATCAAGGCTTGAAACTTAGTGGTTCTGTCAGGCTTCCGATTTTGATGCAGGATGACAGACCTTGATTTGAAATTTTAGCTGTCCTAATATAAATAAGGCTGGGCTGGGGGTTTAGTGTCATGGTTTCAGTTTGGATTTAGTTAGATATAACAGAATTTAGTAAGAATTTAGAGAGGAAGGGGAAAACAGAGAGATTTCGGTAAAGTAGAGAGGAAGAAAGAAAGTAGATTTAGGAAGAATTTAGAGGAAGAAGAGAGAGAAAGAGAGGAGAGACAGAAACAGAAATAGCATTGAGAGGAAATTCAATTACTTTCATCATGCCATTCCCAGCTTAGAAAGCTCCCTTATATAACCAACTAATAACAAAAGATAACTACTAACCTTACTAGATGAATATTACCCTTATTCTACTAACTAACAACTAGATAAATATTATCCTTATCTGTGATATCCGGAATATTAGTAATATTTCTTTTAAGGGAAATATTAATTGATTACATAAAGGTTAGAGATTTGACCTAATTATTAATAAAGGAAATGTGAAAAGAGTGGATTAATTTTTTTTGTGCCCATAGGGTATAAAATGATCGGGAAAAGAGACTTAATATAAAAGGCTCTAACTAAGAAGGTACGAAACAGTATAAATATTACTTACTCATAATGAAAAGAAAGTAATATGTGGAGTTGAATAAATTTTATGAGATGAAATAAGAAATGGTACACTAAATGAATACCACGATTATTCAAAATGAAAAGGGAAGCCTATATGATTTAATTGAGAAATATTCCTGACATAAATTCACATATGAGATCAATGAAATAATTATATTATAATATAATTAATTTCGTTCAAAAGTATTGTTTAGTAAAAAATAAGGAAAATGGTGGGTACTACCATTAAGTATTTAAATTTTCTAGCTTAAAGAACTGTGGTGGATATAAAAATCCATGAATATTAATATTTTATATAAGTTCATATTAAATATTGGACTATATCAAATTTACTAGGTGTGCTTGCAAATAGGTTAGTGTTATGGACCATTGCCTTATGTAAGGAGGGGTAATAAGAGTCCAAGTTATATAAATTGGGTCAAATTAATTTTTCCATGTAGGCATTCAAGTCTTCTTTATTTTATTAATATGATACGAGTGCATTGAGCCCAAAGTAAAGTTGTGTCCAACCTTGCATTAGACCCAATTTGGCAGCCATATTGAAGAAAAAGGGAACTGTTAGTTCAAATTAAAAGAGCAGTGAGATGGTTGTGGGTCAGTCAGTAAGCTAACAGTTAGTTAGCAATTTAGTTAGTAGCTATAAGGTGTAGACTGGCTATAGAAGCCAAGTTCATTGCATGAGCCAAGTAGCTACTAGAGGTTTGAATAGGGGCCAAGTAGACTGCAGAATAGTAGGAGACTGCTAAGCCTTGTAGGGGCTGTGTAGTGGTAATGATAAAAGCCAATGTAGGGGCCGGGTAGGAGCTAAAGAGAGCTGCCAAGTAGAGATAATGATGGAGAGCAGCAATAGGCCAAGTAGGCTGATTGAGAGAGAGAGAGAAAGCTCAACCATATATGACCATACACCGCACCTGAAAACAAATAACTTCTATACTTATCCGAGTTCCAAAAGCAATATCAATAGCAGTCCATTAGATTCAGAGAGTAGCAAAGCTACGACTGGAAGGGAAGGATGGATTGAACAGCAAAGCTACTTCAATCTCTAGAAGTTAGCAAGGTAAGCAAGCTTAGACTCTTTCCATTCCTTTTCCATTTCATATTTGATAGTAGAATGGGTTGTTAGTGGCTATAGTATTAAATAAGACTATGGTGGCTATTATGATAATATTAGAGCCTTGTGTGGATGTTGAGGTATTATATGGAGACCCTTAATAAATCAAAAGCCAAAAAGCTGGGGAAAATGGACATGAAATTTGTGGTTACATGTAAATAAAATCATGCTCACCAACTGTTTGATTAAATGTCCAAGTAGGGGTTGTTATAGTATAAAAACATGCTAGCTATGAATTAGAGTCCAAATTATGTCTACGGGCTCATATACTGAGATGAATGTCTCAAACATGCTTATATGCTTAAAAATAACATGTTGTAGTATAACTTACTTGCTATGATAATTTTATTTTAGATAGTAGAGTACCTCCACGATCGTAGAATGCAACTCCACGATCGTAGATCTCAACTTAAAAGTTATCTGCGGACCCCCACTTTGAGTCTCAAATTAGAACACTGTAAATTGATGTTCCTGGACCAATGAAAGAAGAATTAAAAGCCTATTAGGGACTGTTTTGAACAAAAGATAGAATCCCCGCATTTAGATGTATTAAACCATGAACATATAGTATACAGAAAGTACTTGTGGTGATAAAACTTGTACTTGAAAGCTTGAAGGCTGTTATGGCGGTTTAGTACTAACTCATGTAATAATGCCTAGAAATGAGTTGTTTTGGTATTGATACATGAGAAAAGTTTCAAGTTTGTTAGAGTATGTGATGATGAGTTTTAAGGATAATTTGAAGTTATATGAATGCTTAGATAACCCTTGAATCATAGCTTGGGGACTGTTTGTGAGTAATAGCCAAAACTGTGCTTAAACTCTAGATTAGAGGACTGTTTTGGTCAAGGTCAGTATCTAAACTTTTTAGTCAGTAAAGGGACCATAATATGTCCATAATTAACATTTAAAAGTTGTTCCTTAACTTAGTTGAGGTCCATATTGAGCACTACTCAGTTTTCATGTTTAAGAGCCATGAAAAGTAAGCTTTAAAGTGTCATCTAACACTTAAATGAAGAGAGGCCACACCTAAACCTTGTAGGCAAGTTTCAATAGCTATAAAATATGGCATAAGTAAGCTACACAAGTTAAAGAAACCAAGATAGGGTCTATTTTTCAAGCCTAAAGTAAGCTTTGATAGGCCAAAATTGGTTAGATGATTAAACAAAGTGAGATGATGATAAAAGTAACCTTAGGCAACTAAAATACACATGCCTAGACTCTCCAAGTAGCCAAAACTTAAAGAAATTTAAGAAGTGTTAAAATCAGTTTTGGGGAAAAAGTGTTAAACTGTCCAATTTGAGCCTCAAATAAAGTTTGCCTAACTGATATGAATGAGGAACCTAAACCCTTATTAAAATACCTTGGTATGTGGTCTAGAAGTAGGGCCAGATGGTAAAGCCAAAAGCTTAACCAAGAATTCCAACAAATCATCAAAGTAGGCAGTAAACTCCTTTCTGCAACAGTTGGGTTGTAGAGTGGCTCTGAAAATCGTTCAATGAAAATAGTAGAGTAAAAAGAGTAGAGTGAAAATCGTAGAGTGAACTCTGAAAATCGTAGAGTGAAAATAGTATAGTGCAGATAGTAGAATAAAAATAGGTAAATACCCTAGTTTGTGCCCAGTTTTGGTTAACTTCCATAAATGAACTTAAGAAACCCAACTCATGGAAAAATACTATGATATATGATCTAAATGCTTGCACAAACAAAAGATCAAATGGGCTAACTCATAAAGTCTAAAAGCATCATCATAATGGCCTAAAAATTAACTTTTGCTGCAGTGGGTAGTAGAGTAGAAATGTAAAATACCCATTTTGAGACACTGTCTTAAGAAGCCTTAAGAGGTTGTTTCAATTAACTCATTATGGAATTAAATACTATGATGTATGGTCTAAAAGTTTGTTCAAACATAGAAGTCTAAAGCTCATTACAAAGATTCATAAAAATCCCCAAAGTATCCTAGAAAATCATATTTTCTAATTTTGAACTATAATGGAATAATGGGATTTGATTCTTAGAAATGTCACAACATAACGTAAGATGATATTTAAAGTGTATAATGACCAATGATTTGTATCATGTTATGATTGGACTAAAATGAGTATATTTGAGAATGTATAAGAAATAAGTATGCAATGTATACCATGTGTGTATGATCACAAAGTGATGAACGAAGGTTATATGCCTAATCTAAGTCTAAGGAACTTAGATGAGTAATGCTTAGCCAAATATGGTATGCTGTAGTGGTGTGATACACACACAGTAAACTACAAGTGCGATAAGCTAACACATGTAGCGATGGAAAGGGAAATAAAGCTGAGTTATATAAATAACAAAGTTGAATATAAAGGTGGTACAAGGACAATATAAGTTAAAGTAGGTTATTAAAGTAAGGTTAACCATGAGATCAAGTATTGATTGTGTTTATTATCAATCTCACATACCGTGTAGGTCCTGCAGAGGAACACGACAGGTTAGCGTAATGGTAAAATGCCGGTACAGGCAAGTTTTTCAGAACTTGTTTTTATATGTGAACTTGTTAATTGTAATGTGTACATAGTCCTCCTTTGTGAATAAATTGAGATGTGTTATACTGTGATATAAATCTATTGAATCAAGTTAATGATTGATGTGGATTGAGTTATGGAAACTTACTATATTCACAATATGAGGTATATGATAAGCATGAAGCAATGTTCTAAAAGGCGCTAGGCGGGAGGCGGGCGGCTGAGGGGGGCCTAGCGCCTAGGGGGCCTAGGCGGGGCCTAGGCGGAATTTTTTATTTTAAGATAATTTTAATATTTTATCTTACATTTATCCAAACAAAATAATAATATAAAGCATAACAATCTATAATAAAGATAATAAAGGTCTTTTCTTAAAGTTTAAACACATCCATATTGCTAATGTCAAAGTTCAAACACAAACATGCAATTGTTCAAAGTATAAACATATTTTTAACGTATTAGTTTTATTTATAAATAAGATTGCTATTAAATAATAAATTTTAAAATTTCAAGAATTTAATTCAATAATAAAACTTCGTAAACTAAACATAAATTTAAGAATTATAAAATAGAATTAAACTAAATATTACAAATGTATCCTCATTTATATAATTTGAAGTTGAGTACAAGTTCAAAAAAATTACAACTATAATAAAATTATTCATTTGACTTGGTATTGTTTCACTTCTTGTTGTGATTTGATATGCTACAACCTCAGTATTATGAATATGGTAATCATTAGAAAAATAAATATATCAAGATTTGGTTTGGGTAATTATTAAAATAAAAAAATTTTCTCCACCTAGAACCCGCCTAATTTTCTAGAGGAATTTTTTGTCGCTTGGGCCTAGGTGAGGCGCTGGGGGCTTAGAGGTGCGAGGGGGGCCTAGGTCAAAGTGAGGCGCTGAAGAGGGGCCTAGCGCCTAGGCGGGGCCTAGGCGGACCTAGGCGTTGATTTTTAGAACAGAAGCATGAAGTAGGTATAATTGCTGAGTATGAGCATTATAACGCCTGAATAAATGCAATATATGAATTATGTATAAACTGCGAAGCAGGAGTAATTTAAGTTTTGTTTAAAATGCGAACTATGTGTTATGTGATAACTGTTAAACTTGCTGGCCAACGTAATTGCTCACCCTTACTATAAATAATTGTTTTTAGCTAAACCAAAGCGGATCGAAGGATTCGGGATAGACAAATAGACAAAGGAAAAAGGAAGAAGTTCTTATTGAAGTTGTTCGTATAGCTCTAGCTATGCTAGATAACGTTCATATGACATATTGTAATTGCATAGTCAAAGAACATTGTATAGAAGAATAGTTAAGTGTAGTTGTGAGTTCATGGATACTTAAAATCAATATATCCAAGTGAAAAATATTATTTATAACTTGAAATGTATAATTTAAATCAATATGATTTAAAAGTGTAACACCAAGCTGTAAATATTGCGAATTATGGAAATAGCAGGAATTAATGTATTAATTGGTATCAAAATGAGATTGTATTCATTATTTTATGAATAAAGATTATAAATATTCATATGAAGGTTGTATAGTAATGCGCCAGGTCCGAGGTTCAAGGGACCCGGATTTGGGGGCGTTACATTATCTACCAGCAACCAAATAACTACTACTATTATTATCTACTAGTTTGATAACTAATACTACTAATGATGCTCAAGTGACTAGGGGTTGTGACATTAAGGCTTGACATTTTAGTGATAGCATGAACTAAGGTTTGGTTTAGGATCAAAATTTATGGTTTTATGTTTAAAAGAAATATGATCAGTTGCTGTTCTGAACATTGGAACATACTTTGAACCGGGGATATTGTTTTAGTTAGGCTTTGGGGCTTCTGTGATGTAGTTTAAAAGCAGAGCGATTGGGCTTTATAATAATAAATGATGTTTAGTGGCTGAAAGAAGAGCTTTCATTTTTCAAGTCCAGTTATAGAAATTAACTAAGCTCTGTATTGGTGAAGTTTGATCCGACTTTGATTCAGAGGTGATTGTTAAAGCTACCCAAAAGGTGATTGGGCCTGTTCCTGGTGCGGAGGGCTGGTAGAGTATGGATGCTAGAACATCAACTTAACACTTTTTTTTTAATAATAATTTTTAATCTTTGAATTCTACTTAAATTCTTTAATATATCTAAATGACATGATTTTCTTCAAAGTTGTATTTTGCTATTATAGGCATCTAGCAGGTTTAGCTGGTAACTTATTGTCTACTTCTTGGAAAACATTCTGTATAATCAGCTAAAACTTCCTTGTGTACTAATTCTTGATTCACCTTCCTGTCAGTTTCACTGGTCTGTCTGTGCTTATTCGTTTCCACTGTAGGTCTAAGAGAGTAACTTTGTTCATCTCTATCAGGTAGTAAGTGCAGTAAATTGTGCTAGGAGAGGTTGGGTCAATGTAGATAGTGACACCATTGCTTGTGAAGCATGTGGGTCTCGTCTCTTCTTTTCTACTCCGTCATCTTGGACACATCATCAAGGCAAGTCATGCTTCTCTTTCATAGTTTTTGCTATTCAATCAAGGAGGGAATTTGTTTGTTCTTAAAAAAAAAACACCATTATTCAGTTTTGCAAATTATCCAGTATATGGTATATTTTTTTTGGGTGTGCTATGCAGTTGAGAAAGCAGCGCTAGTATTCAGCTTAAAGCTTGATAATGGGCACAAATCACTTTGCCCGTGGGTTGACAATGCGTGTGATGAAGGAGTAGCGCAGTTTCCACCTATGCCAGCTGCAGTTTTGGTTGATAATTACAAAAAACGTTATGCTGCATTAATGCAGTTGTTAGCTCTTCCTGTAATTTCATCTTCAGCTATTGATTGCATTAGAAGCCCTCAGCTGGATCACTTCCTAAATGAATCTTCAAGCATAGAGGTTACCAACAAGTCTGCTAATGCATCTACAACAGATTACCTTGGGCAGGAATGCGAAGATATTTCTTCAATCTTTTATTATCAGGTACTAAAATTTTCTTTTTCTTGAAGTTATTCGGTCATGGTGGCTGTGGTACATGCTTTTTGTTTAGGGGTTGAAAAGTTTGTTGTCTGAGTAGCTTTTATGAATAAATGCTTTTGATAGATATTCCCCCATCTTCAGGAGTAGTTAATGATGGGGGACAAGGATTTTAGAACAAGGCTAAATATTACGCAAATAATTCTCACACAAAACTCCATCAATTCTAATAACTCAAATGTATCAAAATAGTAGAGTACATCACTATTCATACTTATCCTAGATAACTTTGCTAACCTAAATAGGACTCTAATAAGATAACTGCAAATTAAATAAGATAACTACAAGTTAGAGAAACTAATTAAAGTACAACTTCTAATTCATGGGCTTTCAAAGCCTTTTATATTGTTCTAACTAGGGGGTGTTTGATAAAAATTGAATGAATCTGAATCTGAGTGAGCTGAATCTGAATGAAAAAAATTGTTTGATAATTAATAGGTCTGAAACATCTGAATAACAATCTTTTACTATTTTACCCCTTTAAACTATACTAAATAACATTCTTTTCCCATTTTGGAAGTTTAGCAGTTAGTTCCTTCACCTACAATATACATTTGTGCTCATAAATTTATGCACACAATTATTTGTTTACATTTGTGCTTATAAAGTTGCTTAAAATAAAAAAATAATTGTCCATACAGAAAAAGGCCCAACATCTCTCTACATAAATAATTGTCCATACATAAATAAATGTAGAAGGGCAACATGCGTAAAAATCCATTCAGCGGGCTTTGGGAATGATTCAGCCTAAAAATTACAGCTTATTCAGCCAGTCCAATTGGACTAACTGATTCAGCCATTAATATCATTTTTATTCGAAACAAACTGACTGAATGGCTGACCGATTCAGACCACAAGCCATACAGATCCATTAAGTCCTAAACAAACAGCCCCTAGGTCTGACAAAATATGGTTATGAGTTGGTTTTGGTTTACAAAATTTAGTTATGGTTTCATTAAGAACTAAAACCACATAATCTATTTTTAATATGGGTTGTGGGGGTTGGAACCAAATAGTTATGGGTGCAATATAGGTCAAACCATTTTTTAAGTTTAAGCTTACTATTATTATGGTCCAATGAAACAAATTATTTATTATATATTTAATTTTTATCTTTCTTTTAACCTCTATCTCTAAATTTTCTTATATACATTTTTCCTCTATAAAGTTTTCTGTACTCTCCCTCTAAAATTTTAAACATCCTTTCTAAAATTTTTAAACACTTCCTCTCCTAAATTTTTTTATACACTCACTTTTTTTATACAGTCTAAATTTTTTTTATACTCTACAAACTTTATACCATGCCTCTCTAAATTGTATACACTTTCTCTCTCTTATTTTTTTCTACACAACTCCTAATCAATTCTTTTGTCTCCAATTTTTTTATATTCTCTCTAAAATTTTTTATACATACAATTTACACTTCCTCTTACTAAAATTTTCTCTCTTTAAAACTTCAACTCTGCTCATACCAAATCTTTTTTAGTTATGCCTCATATTCAATAGTTAGTGACACTGTGAACTGTGTCTTTGTGACTCGACTTTGTGCACTGTGTCTTTGTGACTCGTTTTGTTATATCTCCGAGTTGGGCTCACCGTTTGGCAAAAGCTACTCCCTCCATTCCAAATCTATAGATACATTTTGATTTTTTTGAGTTCATTCGCGAAATCCTAAAATTTAAAATTGATATGAAGTTATTTAGTTTTAATACAAACAAATATAATAATTGTAAACTAACTATAAAGGACTACTAATTATCATCTTTGTTTCTAAAACTTGAACGAAATTATATCAATTTTGAGTTTTAGGATTTCATGAATTGATTTTAAAAAGTCAAAATGTATCTCTAATTTTAGAACAGAGGTAATATATATTTATTAATCAGGTGCGGGAAGGCACAAAATAGTCACTGTGGGTCCCCACCTTTGGCGAGTCAAACAATACCACGTCAACATATTTGTCACGTGCAAAGCTTGTGTCTTTGAGTATTTTGCTTTTTGGGACAGGAAGGATAAACGCCGAAATTTGTTGTCATCAAAAGTAGGAGAAAATATATTAATATTTAAAAAGAGAACAAATTGGTTGACTTGGCATGAAAAATAATATGGGTTTAAAACAGTTATTTGGTTTTGGCCCATTTTTCTTTTTAAAAATATGGTTCCAAACTTTAACCAACCTAAATAATTTAAAGTAGTTAACTAACCCAATAGTTCTAGTTAATTTGGGTTGAAAGCATGGTTTATAAACTATATTGCTGGGTCTAGTTCTAACCATGTCTCGCGACGGGCTTGTCCTACATCAGTTGTCCGCCGCTGAGAAAAACTTGACTCTGTCGAGTTATGAACATCAACAAAAGAACAATCATGTCAGATCACCAAGAAATTCTTTGCAAGCTTCAAATTTGGCATGTCGATAGCACAATTAAGAGTGAACTTAGTATTGCTCTTAACAATTGAATAAGTACTAGCATTAGCATCATGTTGTGCCTGATGATCTCATAGCCATTTACACCCTAAGATAATGTGACAAACCTTAAGGGTTGAACATCACACATAACAACTTAAGCTTGCCAACGAAAAATGTAACCAAACACCTCTGGGTATCAATGTCATACGGCTTCGAGCCCAAGTTTCTTAACTGCTTCCTCAGAAATTCGTACAACTCCCAGTATCAATCACAAGAGAGTATAATGTCCTGCACATTTGATTTTTATCTGAAATATTCTCCCACGATAGATTTTATGATCATCCTTCTATTTCTGAGCAATAAGTAAAGGTCGAAAAACACCTAAACATTCCTCCAAATGTGCATTAGCTTCCAAATCCTAGTCATCGGGCTCATATTCGACATCTAACGACATGCAAATCTTTTCGTCTCAATGAGTTTCCCAAACTCTTTGTCAACAAGTTGGCTAGAGGGAGAAGAGACAACATTCATCTTCGGGGAATGACACTCAAAAGATATATAACCAAAACCACGACAATTTTAGCACCTAAACGTATGGTTGTTGCTAGCTTTAGAAGAACGTGGGTTACAATTAGGCCTGCTACTAGATGAAGTGCTCACTAACGATCTTTCTACTGACCTGTTTTTAATAGAACCCGATTTTTGATGGGGGATGGGGATTTGAGAACAAGACTAAATATTACACATATAATTCTCACACAAAACTCAGACAATTCTAATAATTCAATACATCTAAATACTAGAGTACATCACTATTTACATAGTTGTCAAGGCGTTAAGTTGAGTCGAGTTGGTGGCCAACTGCTTAAGCGACTAGTCGCCCATAAAGCGATGAATTATTTATAATGTGCATTCATGAATATATTTTACACACACACACATATATATATATATATATATTATAATTTAAAATTAAATGAAATATAAAGAAAACTATTAACAAATACATCACTATGTAAACAATCAACACTATTATGTACCATTTCTCAACCAAATATTAAAGCATTTGATCACCAAAAGGTCTTAAAGGAATGAATTTATATATATATTAACCCAATAAATTAAACACAACGTGAATCTAGTATTAGTAAAGTTCCAACTGTATATAACCATTTATTTTAGTGTGCATATCCCAGCAAATAACATAAATAAATAAAAAACAGGGCAGCACCAACAAGTAAAAGAGAAACAATCCATATTTTGTACATAAACAATATTCTAATACTAACAGTCCATTAATATAGTTACCAAATTAAATTTCGGGTTTAAAACTCTATAAAACTTTTTAAAAATAAAGATTGAAAAGGAAACAAAATAGGATAATTACCCACCAATTTACTTTTTTGTTAAGAAAAATAGTTATTATTTAATTAAAGAAAAGTTAATTAAAATAAAAAAATCCAAATATAAACAGGATTTTCAATATATTTAGCTACTTGAATTATGATTATGAATTTTTTTTAAGGCAGAAAAGGAAATCTTTATAAGATAATTATTCCAATAGAATTTTAATAAAAGGTATTATGATTTGGATAATGGAAAGTTAAATAAAATAAAAACCAAGAGTCGGAGTTTTTAAGAGATGCATCGCGTCGTATGCTCTCACCGAATCACCACCACTTTCTCTCTCCTCGCTCTCTCACGTCTCTCTTTACCTGTTATCGAAAGAAAAGTTCAAACCAGAAAAAATTAGTTGAAGACTGTTAATGAATGTTGCGTGTAGCAGGCTTGAGAAGAAGAGGCGAAGTGAAGCAGCAGCGAAGAAAAGGAGAAGTGAAGTAGGAGCAATTAGGGTTTTCAAATTGCCTTTTACTGTTATTGTTTGTTGTTCGATCCAAGTACAAGGTGTACGCCTTTGCCATTAGGCGTCTAAGGTGTCACCTAGGCAAACTAAGGCGACGATTATGTGGTCAAGGCGCTCGCATTTGTAACATTCACCAAGTCATTCACTCGCCTTACTATTTATAATTTTATACTAATCCTAGATAATTTTTCTAACCTAAATTGAACTCTAATAAGACAACTGCAAATTAAAAAAATTAATTAAAATACAACTTTTAAAGTCTTTTATATTGTTCTAATCAAGTCTCACGGTGGGCTTGTCCTACGTCAGGTAATACTGCTTTTTTACTGGTAAAAGAAGTTCGGAAGTTTTATGCTTTTTCAAGGGCAATGCTCCTCTTTATTTTAATAATTCCGTCCTTTCTCCTTATCTAATAAGGAGGAAGGTGAGCTTCGTAGCTCCAACCTAGATTAGGGGGTTGTTAGACCGCCGGTCTGCCACTTTCTAAGCACTGGTTCTATCCCAGCCAACCAATCAAAGCTAGGGACCTAGGTTGGAATAGTAAAAGAAGAAAACTGTAATTGTAATATGACATAAATGTAAATTTGTAAAAAAAAATCAATACTTTGACATGATCTTGAGTAGGTAATGTTGTTGCTACTTTAGAGAGTGATTTTATTATTAATCATGTAATCCAACATTTTTCTACTCCCCTCTGTTGATAGTTACTGTGTCCTACATGAAGACATGTGGTTCCTATCTCTCAACTCTTGAAATTCTCAAATTTTCAAGGATACAACCACGCCAGCAATGTCTCATCCTTAAGTGATGTTTAGAGCAAGTTTTACTGACGTTGGGACTAACACAAGTTTATCATGCCCATTAACTTTGTCGTTATCATGCCCATTAACTTTTTAGTTTGTTGTTTTCTGAATTTGGGATTACAATAATATGGCTTCTCTTATTGTTTCCCATTCAGCTTCATTTCTTTTAGTGGGTGTTTGGAATTGCTTATAATCAGCAAAACTGATTGTTCGCAGTTTTAGAAAGCAAAAAGTGTTTGGTTTACTGTTTCTTTTAAAACTGATTATAAGCATTTTTTATGGAAATAAGCAGGGATCCAATAATCATGTTTGAGCAAGTATATTACTATTTTATCCCCACTTTATTACTTTGTTACTTTATTATTTTATGACTATACTATCCCTACTTTATTACTATATTATTATTCTTGTTTGTTTTTTTCATTTTCCCAAAAAATAAGTGATAATCAATTTCATAAATACCAAACACGTTATCGTTTTTTATTGTTTTAAATGCTTTTTCATTATCGAACACAAAGTACTTTTTCAAAATTGCTTATAAGAAGAAGCAGTAAGCAAAAGCAATAAATATTTGGGTAAAATACAATTTAATACCTATAGTTTATACGTTTTTGCACTAAACCACCTATGGTTAAAAAATCTCCATCTACCCACTTGTGGTTTAAAAAAGTTGCAAAATTTCTCTTTTCCATCCAAGTTAACCGTGAGGGTAGTTTAAATGGATAGCCTATTCAATAGCTAAATTTCTTGGGCAAAGTACAAAAATACCCTCTTTAGTTTATATTTAACACTCAACCACCTTATTTGATATTTTAATCTCGTTTTTTCTCATTTTAATTAATTTGTGATTACTGATTACTTCTAATTTATTTATTTTTTTCAAATTTGTCTCCTAAGATTTATAAATAAAGCGTTTATAGGAATACTAATGTGATAAACATTAGTACTGCAAGAGCACAATGTCAAATTGAAAAACTGTTAAATACAGATCGAATCCACAGAGATTAGATTAATTTCAATGTATCCTTAATATCAGGCAAATTAGAAATAAAGATGAGAATTGATTAATTATAATTAAACTAATTAGAATATAAAAATTAGTAATAAGAAAGTAATCTAGGAATCCGAATCCGTTAAACAATAAATATAAAATATAATTCAATCTCTTTTATTTTTATAAGCCATTGGTTTGGTGTAAATAATTCGGAAAATAAATCAATTAAGTCCAATTAAAATTAACTATAGTTTAGATCTCTTCCCTTTAATTTAGTAATTTTATAATTAACGTGGACAAGCATAGACTATGAAAATTTAAGGATTAACTATAATTCATCAAAACTTTTTCAAGCAAACATAGATTATGAAAACTCTTAGCTTAACATAATCTATCAAAATCTCTTAATAAATTTAAAATCACATAAGAACTATAAAACGAAGGTATTTCAATAACGAAACATAAAGACGAAATCAATTAAATATTAAAGCATAAATAATAGAAGAGATAGAAAATATTATCATGAATAATTATTTAATTTCATCTTCATCCTAGATATAAAAAATTAGCTAGACAACAAATAAATAAATTAACTAAGATAAAGACGAAGAAGTAGAAGATTAAAAATAAAATATGAAAACTCCTTTTTATTAACGATCAAATGAGTGTACAATGAAGAAATAATTTATTCTACTCCTACTCCTAACCTAAACTAATACATAAAAAATGCCTAATAATTTAATCCCCTTTTCCTAAAACAAAAGACCTAGTTATAGAGAAAAATAAATTGTAACCTAATCTAAGGTACATTGAACTTGGTCTTCCTTTTTGCTTTTTATCCCTTTATCTCCAAATTGATTCCAACCCCTAATCTTCTAGAGTCCATTTTAATATTCAAAAGTTGGAACAATTGTCCTTTACTTGATCAAACGATAAATAAAAAAAACTGACATTTGGCGCGATGGTTCAAATGATGGCCAGAGGTGATTTGAGCCGAGACTCCGGATGTCACAGGGCTCGCCCACGGATCGAATACCACCAACAACAATTTGTTAAGGCCAGAAATGGTTCATAGGGTCACAGGGACGTGGGCGTAAGCCCGTATGAAAAGGCTGACCCAAGTTCGTGGAGATTAGTCCGACTGCAGTTGGGAAACTCCCGGTTATAAAAAAAAAGAAGATAAATAAAACATTTTCTCCTACAAAATAAAATAAAATGTATTAGTTAAATAAAATATACATATAAATTCATAAAAAATGGGAATATTAAAATGTATAATTAATGTGCATATCAAATACATTATAAATTTTTAAATATTGTTTTTAAAAGAAAATTGGGATTAAGTTTCTAATTATATATATGCTACTTTTTGTGACTCTTGAATTTCAATCTTTTCTTTTTTATATTTTGAAATACATGTCTTACATGAATATACACGCATTAAAAAACTAAATTTGTTAAAAAAGAATAATATTTAAATCAAACTAAAAAATAGCTAGATTAAATTAAAAAATAAATAAGCTACTAAAACATAGTTAAAATAAATTAAACAACTTTTTAAACCGAACAAAAAACTATACACCAATAATAAATTATTGTCTACAGTTGCTTGTACACTAAACGTAACAATAGACTTGACACAGAATTTCTCATGTCGCGCACATCTTTGTTAGGTTGTCCATGAGATTTTCCAAATTAAGAATTTTCAAAATACTTTGTGGTCAGTACTTTGTAACTTAATAATTAATTTTATTTATAAAATCACTATATCAAAAATGTTCATGTTCATATTGGTTAGAAAGATCAATAACATAGCAAATTGGGTTACTTTGTGAAGTCTCAGAAGGCTGTTTCATTTGATTTTTCTTTTCATTAATTTTAGAAAATCTAAAATTTAATAATTATTTGAATTTATTTATTTTTGATTAATGCAATTGTTAATCTTAAAAATTACCTAAAAGTATTACTAAATACAAAATTTATTTTATAAATTAGAATACATTAACATCAAAAATTGAATTTTAAAACTTTACAAATTAAAAAGTTAAATAAAACTTTTTCTGAAACGAAGGGAGTATATTCTTCTCTACTTTTTTTTCAATTCTCTTCTAATATATACTGTATCTGTTTAATAACTTTATTTATTATATAACTAAATAGTTTATAAAAAAAGAAGATTTTTATTCTATTCAAATATATAGTTTGACAAATGTTGATCTATACGTATATTTAGATTGGTCGTAAACTATTAAAAGAGAGTACATACTTTAAAACATGGTCAAACTAGATTATAAAGGGTAGAATTTATATTAGTCACCTTTCTTAACGGTGTTAAGACAGAAATTGAATATGAGGTGGTGTGCAATGAAAGATCAAGGATGGGTGGTAATTTGGAGGTTTTTTAACCACGGGTGGTGAAGTGCAAAAACGTATAAACCACGTGTTAAATTGCATTTTACCCTAACTATTTTTTTAAGCAATCCCAAAAACCCTCTTAGTGTATAAAAGGAGACCGATGTGTAACGCAGATTATGTGCTGTCTTATTTTATATTCCTTGTTCTGATAGATAAGCTGGTTCCTGCTGCAATGGTAGGTTGATAATTTTTTTCATTACCTTGACAAAGAGTGATGATCTGCAGGCACACAAGCTCATAAGTTTATGTGGTTGGGAACCTCGTTCACTGCCTTATTTTGTTGATTACAAGGACCGAGAAGATCTGGCTCTTAAGGATGTCAATATATCAGATCCACCCAGTAGTGTTTCTAATAGGCATAATCCTCATATTAGTATATATTCCTCTGAATCAAATGAGCAATTGGAGGCTAATGATGATCCCATGGCTCCTGGTGCGCAATTTGATCCAAGTTCTGTTGTTTTGGATTGCCGGCTTTGTGGAGCTAGTGTTGGATTATGGACTTTCTCTACAACTCCACGGCCTGTAGAGTTTATTAGATTAGTTGGAGAAGTTAGTGGTGAAAACAATGGTGATCATAATCTAGTCATTCATACTGACAATGGGGATTCCGGGACCCATGATTTAGGCAATGAAAGTCGTTTTGAAGCTAATACTTCTAAGGATGGTACCTCATCGCTGGACCAAGCACCACAGAGTTTGAACTTGACAATTGCAGGTGGTCCTCCACCAGCAAAGCAGAACTTCCGACCAACAATTTCGTTGCCTGTTATTGGTCGAAACTTGAGAGCTCGATTTTCATCTAATTTCGAATTAAGACCTGATGCCGGACAGTGTAATCCTACGAGCAATGACCCATTGCAGTGTTTGGGTTCTGAGATTAGTGAACAATGCGAGACACTTAGAGACAACAATGACTGTACCATGATACTGGAAGGAGCATCTTCTAGTGAACGGGTAATTCCTGAAACCAATAGACCAGAATCCATTATGAACAGCCTTTTAGAAAACACTCCAAGCGTGGCACAAAGTTCCATTGAACTTTACAAACTTCCAGAAAATGAAGCGATTGTTGTAAGAATTGGTCCAGGTGTAGATCTTTGTAATTCTCAACCTGGGAACTCTGCTATTCCGACCAGTGGTGGACACAAGTCACTTGCAAGTGGTGAATCTAGCATGACTGACACATTAATGATGGTTGCCGTTGACAATTGCTATGTGCAACGGAGTTCAGGTAGTGAGATCGTATGCAGCAAGCAAGGTGATGGTCAGGATGGTCATGTATCTCTTTTTCTTAGATTTTGTTAAGATTTATGTTAATGGTGTGAGTATTGGTTTTTATCATAAATATGCCTTTGCACACTTCCTATATTAACATTTGTCATTTTCATATCAACTGAACTGGAACTGGTTAAGCATTTGGTTTCTTTTTGAACTTCCTCCCTGGTGCCTTCGAGGGTTACCATATACATCTATTATTGTCTTTGTTGTTTTTTATCCAGCTTATGTGATGTCTTGGATTTTGATCCCCGAGGATGGCTTCACAATCATTTGTCTCCTGATATCTGACAATTTCCTTTCTTATCGTGACTTTTTCCCCTCCCTATAGTGGTCCTATCGTCATATCTTTTTAACGAAATATGGCAGTCTTTAGCACTCATAAGATGTCCCCAGTATAGGATATTATACTTTCTACTGGATAATATTAATGTTAATAGTATACTAACTCTGAACATTATTGGGGCGGGCCGCGGACATATATAGAAGTAAGGAGTCGCTTGACCCTCCTTAGTTTTTGCAGGAATAAGTTAGGATAGGGTGCTTTGAGTAATTAAAAAATATATAAAGCTTAAATAGATTTGAGACGTTGAAGAACAAAAGGTGATCTAAAATTGTGTATTTGGTTGTAGAGAGAGAGTGTTTGTTTCTGCAGAGAGAGAGAGAGATTGTAATGGGTATGCCATTTGGAGAGAGAGAAATAGATAAGATAAGGTTTAGAGAAAGAGATTGTAGTGGGTATGCTGTTTGGAGAGAGAAATAGATGAGGGGAGAGAGATGGACTTTATCTGTAATTGATATTTTATTGGTAATTATATTATTTATTCAGTATTATGTTAATTTA
Source organism: Panax quinquefolius (assembly GCA_020205615.1). NCBI lineage: Eukaryota > Viridiplantae > Streptophyta > Magnoliopsida > Apiales > Araliaceae > Panax > Panax quinquefolius. The sequence continues at coordinate 174,105,089 of CM035156.1, read as the reverse complement.
GTGGGAGTTTGTATTGTGTTTGGATATTGAGAGCACTGCAATGAGAGGAAGATGGAAGGAAGAAATGGAAAAAAGAGGAGTGTGGAAGTGTGAGACAATATAGAGAGAGGTAAGAGTACCATCATTTTACATTAGAGAGAGGGAGGGGGGATGATGACACTGTTCTGGACTTTGTTTTACAACTAATTTTTTAACCCCGTCCTTAGAACTCTGCATTCTTCGCTTATTCTGATGTGGCAAGTACTACTTTGTATCTATAAAATGATAACTTGCTATAATGATTTCCTTGCTCGCTATTAGCATGAGGTTAATGTATGAGTGGCTTGCTTTTGTCCTAAAAAAAAGGTTGTCATGTTAATGTAATCTATGTTTCATGTTCTCTTCACTCGGCCCTGAAGTTCTTGTATTCGAGGGTATGAGTGTGGACACATTTTAATGTTAAAAATTGAGGAGTACCCTAGTTGGTCCCTTCAAGTAACCATGTCTGACCGGACACTCGATCCGAGGAATATAATAACCCTAACCGCAACACTTGTCATAACATTTAATTAATAAGCCCATTTTATATGTGGAGTGCATATGGAAGAGAGAGACAGAGAGAGATTAGATTCAAATGCACAAATGGAGAGAATATAAAGGTGTGAATGACTTGGTTCGCAAACCTCATAAGATTTTGCTCTGCTTACCATGTTGTTGGAGCTAAAATGCTAAAACGATATAGCTATTAGTGGAGTAGCCCATCTACTTGAATGGCTTACCGTGTTAGGACAAGTGTTCTATTCGCACCGTAGGTCGAGGAGAGCTTGGGGTCATTTTAAAGGATACCGTCAAGTACCTCAACTACAGGACTTCTGGGAATGTATGACCTACAATGATCTTGTTGAGAGTTTAAGCTAAGAAAGTCATGTAAACTTAAAGAGTGTAAAAAAACTAAAAATTGGTGAGAAATTTTGAAATAGTTTTTATCCGGATTGAGTTAGAGACTGATACCTTCTTTGATAAAGGAAGTAAGCTGTTCTAAATCTTGGACACAAACAGTTTTGGATATTGAATGTTAATAGTAGGTCAAAAAGAAGGGGCATGATAAATTTGGTGAGCCTTGACGGAGTAACGTCTAAAAGCAGGGGCAATTTGGAGATGTAAGTCGTAAACGTTTAAAAGTATGGGAAATTTGGAGATGTAAGTGGCAACTCAAGGACTGTAGTTCTGGAGAAGAGAAAGAAAAGGTAAAGAAATTTGAAAAATCTAGAGATCTTACCCTATTATTTCTTAGTGATTACTTAATAAGGTTGTATTCCGAACCTCCCGAAACTCAGAAAAGTTTTCAGAAATAATCATATATAGTGCATAATATGATAACATGGTCATTAGGAGTTGGGATTATTCTAGGCACGGAAGGTCATATGAAAAGTTTAAATGACATAACTTAACCCAGAGCATCACTGCTGAACCACTCAAAATCCAACCAAAATCCTCAATTCATCTAATAGAATTCTAGTGCAAGCTCTATACCAGTCCGGAATAATCCTTAAAATATCCGGTGGATAAGACTTGGCAGTTGACACATATTAAAACTTTAGTAGTACCTGATTTCCCAAGTGAGTTCCATATGAAACTACGAACAATAGAACTCATAAAAAGAACTCATGAATTTTTTGCTGTCTGATAAAGTATCTGGAGGATAATGACTATCGGTTCATATATTGAACACGATTTTTGAGAATCTTTCTTCTTTAATGGAGAAACATTTGCATGGATATCGGATCTATGGATACAGACAGCTAACTAATCTTACCTACTCTAGTTTCTGTTTATCCTTTGTGTCGGTTCCTCAAGAATATGATATTATAATTTTCATGTTAAAATTTTGTCTGTCGTTACTCTTGCTTACTACTTTTATTGACTACTGCATATATGATTGTAATTAAGAAATGATTGACAAGCTTATTTTCATCATTATTTCAGGGCTGGATATGAAGCAATCATCAGTACATAAAAGAATGGAGTTTGATCCGTTCAGGCAGCACAGACATTTTTGTCCCTGGATCACATCAAGTGGCAGTTCTCCACCTGGCTGGCAACAAACATTATCTGCTTTACAACATCAGAATGAGTTTTCTTCTCCGTCAACACATTCTCCTTCATCTTCCTTGATCGAGGTAACTGAGTAATTCTTTTTCTTATATCAATAAAGCATTAGCTCCCTGCTTCACCACTGCACTAAGCATGTAGATACCTACAAATGGCAATGCTGGATCTTGGGCTATGTTTGTTTGCAAGGACTATTTTCAAAGAATTACAATCCCATGGACTATAGTCCTTGGATTAATAATCCCATCACTATTCTATCTTTCTAAAAGTTTTCCATTTGTTTGTTTAGAGGGGGATTATATGTGGAATCTTACACGGGATGGCTAAAATAAGTTTGTTTTTTCCCTAAAATTTTTAATGTTATGGTTATCCAATTTTCCCACTACTAGGGTTCCTTTTGGTTTGGAAATATGACATTATTATTATTGTATCCATGCGATGCAGGTGGTTGATCCTGTTGGTTCCGTAAAGAAGCTTTTCATGTCCCCATCACGAAAGCAAGCAAAAATTGCTCATGGTTTAAGCTAAAGGAGCACATTGTACAATTTGGTCCACAGAAATGCCAAAACGGACCAACCAGTTATCATAATTTCTCATGTGAACACGAAATCTTTCAACTCTTTCGCTCCCGTATGGCTTGCTTACTCTTATTAATTTGTTCAAGTGTTGTATAACTGTCGTTGGCTTATGATAGTAGAAGCTCTATTTATTCTTTACTACTGCTGGATACTTACCGAGTCTGTGATTTCCCCAAATCTTCAGGCTCTGCATAATGAAACATTTTGAGAATATTTTGTTTGGAAATCTTTCCATAAACGGTTATTTTCTCGCTAACTAATTTGTTACCCTGTTTACCGAACAAGGCCAGAAGTGTTCATCTTCTATATGTGGTAGCAACTAGGTTAAATATAAGTGCAGAACTGGAAGAATCCTGTGAAATGTACTTGTATAAGGAAGTGCTATGAAAGGAAATTGTTTTATATCCAAGCCACTGTTTAGAACTCGAAATGGACAGAATAACACTTCATTTTAGAGTTACACAATTGCACTACATTGTTTTGACAATTTTGTTATTCTTTTTATTTTTGTTAAATTTGTAAATATTAGTAGTAGTAATAAATTGTCAAATTTTCAAAGGCTAAACAAAGTAATTGCCTTCTATCTTGTGTATATATAGGGAGGGGTTAGTATGAGCAATACAATATCGACATGTAGGTCGAGAGTTGATATTTTTTTTCAGTATCGATCTTTTATTGATTAATTTAGTATGAAGTTAAACTTCACGATAAGCGAATTGTGTGTATATATATATATATATATATATATATATATATATATATATATATATATATACGGTCCGGTTTTAAGAAAGCTCCTTATTTTGTTAAAATACGGACTTTTTTTTTTTGTTTTTTTTAGTTTTTTTTTTTAAAACAACTAAAAAAAAAGTTTAATATTTTATGGAATTGAAATTTTTTCATAATACAGTGTTTTGGATGTGATTTGGATACGATACTAAAAAAAATGTATATACGATGCATGCAGACTATACATATATTTTTTGGTATAGGGTATCCAAATCACACCCAAAACATTTATTAAGAAAAAAAAAATTCCAGTTAATAAATAAAAAATATTTTTTAGTTGTTTTTTAAAAAAAAAGCAAAAAAAAAAAGTTAGATTTTAACAAAACAAAATAAAAATTTCACTGATTTGATGTTTATATATATATATATATATATATATATATATATATATATATATATATATATAGAGAGAGAGAGAGAGAGAGAGAGAGAGAGAGAGAGAGCTGTAAACCCATTCCCCATACAAGATTCGAGCATGCCAAATTGGACCTTAATGAGAATAGCAAGTTTGCTTTACTTTATTTCCCATTACAACTTTTGACTCAAATTTCTTGTCTACTACGACTCTGATATTAAATTCTTACAATTTCTTTATTTTGTGCTGCATTAATGAAAAAGGTATAGAAGGAAATAATGATGAAGAAAATATATAAAACGTTTCAAATTGCACACATAATAAGAAAAATAAATGCAGAAAAAAGAGAGTAGTAATAAAGTTTTAAATTTATCCTTAATCGTCTCCATAAGATTAGATAAAGAGATGATTACTTTTATTTTTGATACTAAGTTTAAATATAATTTACTATCCTAAACTATAAGTTATATTCCACTTCGGTAATTCATCTTTCAATTTTATCAATTAGATAATTGAACTATTAATTTTTTTCAATTACAACAAATTGAGTTTGCCACGTCAGAAATTGCTGACGTGGCTATCTGGGTGGGGCATACCTCAGCTGATGTCTTTAAAAAAAAATTGTTTATTTTTTTATTAGACAATTTTGATATAATAAAGGGTAAAATGGTCACAACTCATACATTAAGACTAATTAAACAAATCAAAAGCTTCAAAACAATAACAATCGATCAAAAAGCAAGCCCCAAAATCGATCTAAAAAAGCCCTAACTCTGAGAATCTCAAATTACTATGAGGACCGATCTCAGGCGATTGGTTCTAACACCTCCATCCCTTTCTCCTTCCCTCTTCTCTGCACCGAAAAACTATTATAACTCTCCAAAATCTCATCCAATTTCTTCAACAAAGTCTTTGCCCTTTCAACGCAATCGTCAATTCGTAATTCAACATAACTTCAAAGTCATCATCACGACTTCCCCTCGAAGCACGAAACGAGAAGAAGTAATGTGAACGATCAAGCTTCACAACGATCTCGTCTTTGGTCAAAGGTCACTGGATCTCGTCCGAGATTCTAGCGAGAACAACGACCACATTATCTCCCTGTCGGAGTCGGATCACGGAGAGATCGCTGCAAACGAGCTCGACGATGTATTGCTTGTCGATCAAGTGGAGAATAACTTCGGGGATGGTGATTAGGGTTTCTTCAATAGATTCGGGCAAAAAAAAGGGGAGCTAAGGTTAGGGTTACCAAGGAAGAGATTTTCCACAAGATCTTTTATAAGAGCAAATCTAATGGGGGTGCTATAATTGGTGCTATAGTCAAATTATAGCACCAAATGGCAAAAACATAGAACCCGCCGGAATTTGGGACCCTGGTAGCTAGCTTTGATCGATTGAATGGTGGTTGAGGAAAGTTAGATGAGAAAGTTAGATAATAAAAATATCTGGGTTGAATGGTGGTTGAAAACGGTGGAATGGGGGTGCTATAATTGTGGATTGAAAAATATCTGAAATTTTAAGTAGAATGGGGGTTGAGAATGTTGGGAACGGGGAGTTAAAAAATTATATCACAACGGGGTTGAAAATAACGTAGATAGTTGAATTGGAGTTGAAAAGTAATTAACAATGAGATGGAGGGAAAGTAAGTTAAATTTGAAACAATTTGGTGCTAAAATAGAACCAATCACTGGAGATTGGGTTCTATTTTAGCACCAAAAAGCACTTTTTGGTGCCAAAATATAGCAATGGCTATATCCATTTTGACATTATCATTGGATTTGCTCTAAGACCCCAACTTTTTTTGAATAAAGAATAATTTTTCTCGAAATATATTTTTGAATATTAGGGTGTGGATATGATATAATGTTATAGTTGTGGGTAATATTTGGAAAATTTTGCAAAGTAAGCAAGTTGATATAAAATATTCGTTGTGTCAGTGAATATTCGATTGGTCGGGGAATATTCGTTTTAGCAGGGAATATTCGTACGACGACACAATCATTGGTGGACCCCACATCGAAAGTATTGTTGTAGTTAGAAAACGACATAAATATCTTTTAATAAAAATAACAGCGAAAGTTTTACCATTAAACTGTTGAACTACCCGATGGTAAAAGTACAGTAATATGCGTGGTTGCATAGTAGCACACAGTATTGATTATTGATGCTTACGTGAGAAGTCACTCAGTTATACTCAATTATTGCTACAGTAATTGTTGCATAGTATCTCACGTTACTTGATTCAATTATTTTCATATTATCATCTGCATAATATTTTATATTATTAAATCAATAATTGAGACGACAAAGTTATTCATATTATTATTTGTAATATTGACAATGTCTAGAAGTTCTGTCAAGGAGAGGTTTGGTCACCTAATTGCGCACCAATAAGGAGAAATTGTGACACCCCCAAAATAGGTACACATTACCCATCTTGGGTCGTCAGATACAAGGTACTGAATACAAATACAAACTAATTATACAACAATTGTGTAAAATACGACAAAACATAAATTGAGAGTTTTAATAAGAATATTGTCATCTAGACAATATTCACACTCAAAGGAGTCATCAATACATTTATTGTCACACTATTTAATAAAATAGTGAGAACTACTAATACTATCATCTGGATCGTCACTCCGTTCCCCGACTAGTCCCGTCTACGTTCTTATTTCCTGAAGAGAACAGTGAAAGAAAAGGGTGAGCTCAACTAGCCCAGTAAGAAATATTATGACTAAGATAATGCAGAATAAATTATCATTAGTCTTCAACAATGTTAAAGTGATAAAATACTGATAGACATCAAGTTTAACTGCGATTGGAATAAGCAATCCATTAGAAGAGTCAAGTAGAGCATGATATCTACTATCTTCTATGATTTAAAATGTTTTCATCAATTTTTATCATTTGAGACTCGATTTTAATAAATAAACCACATCATCGAAGTTATCCACGCTTTACAGCCAAGGATATTCATTAAATTATCAATGGTCGTGACTATACCAAATAATCCCCGATCATAATCATACCAAAAGCGTAAGTTAATACACTATGTGCCACCGAGGACTTTTACCACATAATTTATAACATTACATGTCATGATTATACAATAATAATCACAGTCATAATCATACCAAGTCCATCTACGCACGTAAGCCAAAGATGACTTTCATCACAATATAAGCATGAGGATGATGACAATGACATAATAATTCAATAAAACAAGTTCAAGAATAAATTTTAAAGATTTATAAGTTAATTTATCCTGAACTCAATAATGTCAAAATTGTCAACATGATACTGCTTTGTGGAGTAAAATTCAAGAATGCTCAGAAGAATATTTCCATGAAAAGATACTGGATGAAGCGCAAATATCAAGGATATTCCACTAATTTCATAGAGTATAGAAGCCAAAATTTTAACCAAATGATTATCATAGAATATGGATTTTCACCCGCCATGCGGTAATCCACGTAGACAGATCATTTCCACAATTTAATAAGAAATGAATACGAAGGGTCATTCACCATGCATGTGGTAATCCACATAGACATGTTATTGCAACAGAATAATAAAGAATGGAATAACATAAGAATTCACCATGCATGCGATAGACCACACAGACAGGTTATTCCAATAGAATAATAAATAATGGAACTAGGTCATGCGTAATATGCACAGACAGGATATTCCATCATAATAATAAATAATGGAACCAGGTCATGCGTAAACGCACAGACAGAATATTTCAACAGAATAATAAATAATGGAACCAGGTCATGCGTAAACGCACAGACATGATATTCCAACAGAATAATAGAGAATAGAATAACAAAAGACTTCACCAGGCATGCGATGAATCAAGCCGCATGCATAAAGGTTATTCCACCGTAATAATAAAGAATGAAACCGGTCATTAAATGTAAACGCTTATGCATGTGATATTCCGGCGAATAATTAATAAAGAATGGAATAATAGAATTTTTCACCATGTATGCGGTACTTCGCATAGACATGTTATTCCAACATAATAATAAGGAATGGAATAACAGAAGTTCTTTTCATGAATACGAAAGAAATAATACCCCTTACGAGTACAACAAACAATATCCCTTACCTTATAAAGAAGAGAACTCCAAATAGGTAGAGGCGAGGATATACTGAAGAAAACTTGCACTACGCTTCAAAGTTTCTTAAAACTCTAAAGAAATACGTTCAAGATTATGAAGAGAATTCTACGAATTTCGGTGTGATTTCAATTCTAACTAAGCATCCTATTTATAGGAAAATGGAAAGGATACTTATCAAATATATATATATATATATATATATATATTTATATATTTTATTTAAAATCTAATAAAACAATTAACTTTATAAAAGTATTACATTTTATATAAAAAGATTTTACTTATCAAATACTATGCATAATAAAATATATAATATTTTAATTATTGTCTAATAAAATAAATAACTTTATAAAAGTATTACATTTTATATAAAAAGATTTTACTATGCAAAACACTACTATGCATAATAAAATATATTATATTCTAATTATTGTCTAATAAAATAAATAACTTTATAAAAGTATTCATTTTATATAAAAAGATTTTACTATGCAAAATACTATGCATAATAAAATATATTATATTTTAATTATTGTCTAATAAAAACAAATAACTTTATAAAAGTATTCATTTTATATAAAAAGCTTTTTACATTTATTACATTAATAATACTAATAAAACAAAATTTATATATAATATATATATATAATATATATATATATATAAACATCCGTGATTTCATAAAAAGACACCTCAATATATTTAACAACATCTATCATCATTATTATAATTCACAATATTAATCGATCAGGTCGTTCCCAGAAAAGAGGGGGCTTTCCAATAAGGATTTCTCCCTATTGGCCTGTAATTAGGTGACCAAACCTCTCCTTGGAAGAACTTCTAGACATCGTTAATATTGCAAATAATAATATTAATAATTTTGTTATCTCAATTATTGATTTAATAATATATAAAATATCGACAATAATTGAATCAAATAACGTGAGATCTTATACAATAATTATTGTAGTAATATTTGAACAAAACCGAATGACTTCTCACATAAGCATCAATAATCAATACTGGTGTGTTACTATGCAACCACGCAGACATCTTATTTTTACTACCGAGTAGTTCAACGGTTTTAACGGTAAAACTTCCCGCCGTTATTTTCATATAAAAATATTTTGTCGTTTTTCTCAATCAAACAATAATTCCGATTAATGGGGTTCACCAATGATTGTCTTAGTTATGCGAATATTTCTGTTAAAAAGCGAATATTCCCGACCAATTGAATATAATACAACAACTTGCATACTTTGTAAAATTTATAAATACTACCCACAACTATAACATTATCTCAAATCCACACCATAATATTCAAAAAAAATATTTCGGGAAAATTAAATCTTTATTCATAAAATTTTGGGGTTTTACAGAAATCCTTATCGGAAAGTCCCCTCTTTCCTGGGAAAGACCTGGTTGTTAAATATTGTGAGTTATAATAGTACTGATGAATAATTGTTGAAGTATTAAGAATGTGTTTATTGAAAATAAGTGATTTACAAAAGTTAGAGGGGAATAATGCAAACTTAGAAAACTTAGGGGTACCAAAGTGTAATAAGTTAAATCAATCTGGACCATCGATGGTGGTTTTAATAGTAAATCAATCTGGACCGTCGGTGGTGGTTTTAATAGTAAATCAATCTGGACCATCGATGGTAGTTTTAATAGTAAATCAATCTGGACCATTGATGGTAGTTTTAAAAGTAATCAATCTTGACCGTTGATGGTGGTTTTAAAAGTAATCAATCTGGATCGTCGGTGGTGGTTTTAAAAGTAAATCGATCTGGACCGTCGGTTGTGGTTTTAATAGTAATCTAATGGACCGTCCGTTCTAATAGTGAATCAATCTGGACCGTTCGTGAATTAGTTACTATTTAGTCCATTCTTCTATAAATAGAAGCTTAATTCTTCTTTCATTCTCACCAATTCACTGAGATTCACAAGAGACACTATAGAGAGCAAGAAGAAGAGTATTCTGCTACTTCACTTTTGCAGAATCAAGCTTTCTACTAAGGTAAGGGGTATTATTTCTTTCGTATTCATATGGAATACTATTTTTCGTATTCATCCTTTAGTATGTCGGAATAACTTGTCTACGCGGATTACGTCTAGTATAACGGTGAAAATCCATTTCGATTTTCAGTATGTTAATTCTTTTCATATTCTTAAATCTAAACTTCTTATGGTAAGTATTGCTTTATAATCCTTGAAATTAGTGGAATATCCAGTGAGTTTTTGCATCATCCGGTATCATTTATTGGAATATTGATATGAACTTTTTATTAAATATCAATGTTTTCACCCGAAGTACTATTCATAAGTTACTATTCACAGGTTACTATTCACTATAATATTATTCACTCGGGTATTCGGGACACTTTTCATGCCAGGATACTATTCACGAGTTACTATTCATGGGTTACTATTCATCCGATTTACTATTCACTCAAATATTATTCACTCGGGTATTTGGGACACTTTTCATGTCGGGGTACTATTCATCGGTATTATTCCCGAAGTACTATTCACCGAAAAATTTATTTCTTTTCTGTCCAAATTATTTTTGATACATGGATATTATTCTTGAATTTTACTCTACAAAGCAGTATCATGTTGAAAATTTGGACATTATTGAATTTTGGATAAATTAAATTATAAATCTTTAAAAACTTATCATTTCCTTTCGTTTAATTGAATTCTTATATCATTGTCATCATCCTCATGCTTATATTGTGATGAAAGTCATCTTTGACTTACGATGCGTAGATGGGATTGATTGGTATGATTATGACCCGGGGATAATTCGGTATAGTCATGACCATTGATGATTTACGAATAATTCTTGGCCCGTAGTGCAAGAATAATTTGTGGACGTGATCTTAATGAATATCCTTGGCACGTGAGTGCGGGGATGATTGATGATGTGATCTATTTATTAAGTCGAGTCCCAATGATAAAGTTAATGATAAACTTTTTAAATCATAGAAGATGGTAGATATTATGCTCTACTTGACTCTTCTAATGGATTGCTTGTTCATTGCAGTTAAACTTGTTATACATTATATTCTATCGGTTTAACATTGTTGAAGGCTAATGATAACTTATTCTGCATTATCTTAGTCATAATATTTCTTACTGGGCTAGTTGAGCTCACCCTTTTACTTCCATTGTTCTCTTCAGAAAATGAGAACGTAGGCGGAACTAGTCGGAGAACGGAGTGATGGCTCGAGATGGTATTTTAGTAGTTTTCACTATTCTATAAAATAGTGTGATAATAATTGTAATGAAGACTCCATTGAGTGTGGATATTGTCTAGAAGACAATATTCATTTTAAAACTCTCAGCTTATGTTTTGTCGTATGTTACACGACAGTTGTATAATTAAGTTTGTATTTGTATTCAGTACCATGTATTTGGCTACCCAAGATGGGTGATGTATACCTATTTTGGGGGCGTCACATCTTTTATGTCCGGGCTTGGGTAAAGTGAAAAGGAAGATGATAATGATGATGATTTGTTAATGTTAGGGTTAGGGTTAGAATATGAATCATCGATGAATAAGAAAAATATTAAAAGAAATCAGGGCTCCTCTAATTTGTGACTTACCTTTTCCTAGTGATTTTCTTGGATTGTTTCAATCTTTTCAAGTTTTTTATCGGTTGATTCAATCAGAAAAAAGGGAAATGATTTGGATTTATCTGATAGTTTGTTGTTTTTATTTAGTTTTAATATTTAATAGAAAGTGATTTGACGAATTTGTCCTTAATGTATAATAAATGTGTAAAAATAATCTTTTTTATTTATACATAAGCTTAAGTATGGCCTACCCAGATAGTCACGTCAACAATTTCTGATGTGGCAAACTCAATTTATTGGAATTGAAAAAAATTAATAGTTCAATCATCTAATTGAAAAAATTGAAAGTTGGATCACCGAAGTAGAATATGACATATAGTTTAGGGTAATAAATTATAATTAAGCCTTTATACTAATAGAGCCCACTAAATGACTTAGTTACCCGCCATTTAATGTATTTTATCTCATTCATTATTCTTTTGGGATGGAGGGAATAAGTACTATTTTCTACTCATTCCAATACAAAATTAGAAATATATTTGAAAAATGACACATTTTTAAAAAAAAATATTATTTTCAAATTTATCATTAAAATTTGACTAGAAATATAGTAAGAGTGACAATACTCAATAAACTAGGAATAAAGTAATGTTATTTAGAAACTTTATTTTGCTTTACAATTTAAAATAATATCTCAAATTTTATACCCTTGCAAATTTATATATTTTAGTAAGATCTTTATATATTAAGATAAAAGCATGTAGAATTTGATTGTAGATAAATATATGAGTAATAAATTGTCTTATTGAGCTGTTGATTTGGTTCATAAAATTTATCAAGTATACAATAAGATTTGATTGAGATTCATTCTAGTTACCAAGTCGAGCATAATCTCGAATCGAATCGAGCCGAACAGTTTGAATTTTTTAAATGAATACGATTCAAATACAAATAGAAATTTACAATTTAAAAAGGATAGAGTAATTTATCAAATTTTAAAATTTATTTATTTAAATTATTTATATTTTGAATCGAGCTCGGATCAAACTTTTAGTCGAGTGAATATGAATCGAGCCCGAACAATTTGCTCATTTTACGGCGTTAAATATAAATCATATTTTAATTTCCATCACCCAAACAGAGCCTAATAAGTACTCCAATTCATAGAGAAGGAACCTTCCCCAACCTTCCTTGTTAAGAAAAACCAAAACCAGAAGAAAGAGAAGAGAGAAGAGAAGAGAAGAGAAGAGAAGTGGGAGCAAAAAGGAAAAAAAAAATGGCGCTTCAGTGGATGATACTGACGTACGTGGTGGCCATGGAGGCGGCGATTGCAGTTCTGCTAACCCTACCGTCGCCAAAAGCTATTAAGTCTCGAGTCGTCTCTCTCATATCTCTCATCCTTCAGCCTTCCATGTTCGTTATCCCCTTCGCCGGTTTCCAGCTCCTAGGTCTAATTTCTATCTCTTTTTTCTCTATATATGGGTGTGTGAGTTTTTGTGATGATTAGGGATTTATAGATTAGGGATTTATAAATTAGGGATTTGTTTTCGATTCTGGTGCTCTTTTGCTGTTGAATTTTAGATATCTATTGGAAGAACGAACACCGTTTGATGTGTACTGGCGAGATCTGCACTGCTGCTGAGAGAGATCGCTACGAGAAAGCGGTAATTCATTATTCATTTCTTGATTTTTAGATATTTCATGTATATGAAGGTTTAATATTACGTAAGGTAAATTGAAAATTAAATTTGATGTTCTAAGTTTTTAAAACCAACGAATTTGTATTTAACAAGGTTAAAATTTGATATCTTTAATCTCACATTTGAAAGTTTGTGACTGCACTTTTAGTATTCAAAATGTAATGAAAAAACAAAAGTGGAGAGCACTGTCATACAGATTAATAAATTATTAACTCCCTTGAGTGGTTGAAAAACTTGGTTTGGATTCTCTCTTTTGTAGACCATTTCTTAACATGGAGATGAGCTCATCAGTTTTCATTCTTGGTCGTATGTTTGATTTGGCGTTGGTATTGGGGAACGGTTTGTCAAGAATGGACTTCTGTTTCTTGTTTTAAGTTTAAGTTGTAGTTTTTATATCTGGCATTGGTTCATTTCAGTGTGTTAGCTATAAGTATTTGGAAGAAGAAAAGGTGTATAATTCAATGTTCTAAAAGGCGCTAGGCGGGAGGTGGGCGGCCAGGGGGGCCTAGGGCCTAGGCGGGATTTTTTATTTTAAGAAAATTTTAATATTTTATCTTACATTAATCTAACAAAACAATAATATAAAGCAAAATAATCTATAATAAAAATAATAATTAAATTATAGAATTAGTAGTAATTGCACTTAAGTAGTAAGATATATATCCATTGCTTGAAATAATTAAATTATAAAATTAATGTTACTAGTAAGTAGTAACTAGTAAGAAGTATCTTGATATCTTCATATATATAATTATATACGTACTTCTTCTCTCTCAAAAATTTAAATAAATGTTATTTTTAAAATTAGTGTGATGTTTATTGAATGAGACATTTGATACTATTAATTATGAAATTATTTTAATTTGTGTAATTTTCAATATTGAGGACTTAAAGAAAATGACAAATACCATATATTAAGTATGACTAACATATCTTTGACGTATTAGTTTTATTCATAAACAAAATTAGTATTAAATAATAAAATTTTAAAATTTAAGAATTCAATTCAATATTAAAACTTAAGAAACTAAACTAAACATAAATTTAAGAATTATATTGAATTAAACTAAATATTACAAATGTATCATCATTTATAGAATTTCAAGTTGGTACAAGTTCAAAAAATTACAACTATAATAAAATTATTCATTTTGACTTGATCTTGTTCACTTCTTGTTGTGATTTGATATGCTACAACTTGCATTAAGAATATGGTAAATCATTAGAAAAATAAATATATCAAGATTTGATTTTGGTAGTAATTTTTTTTAAAAAAACCTCCGCCTAGGCCTCGTCTTTCCCGCCTAGGTCCCGCCTAGCTCGCTTTTTTCACCGATTTGGCCTTAGGCGTGGCGCCAGGCCCCCGCCTAGCGCCTAGGCGCCGCCTAGGCCGATTTTTAGAACAGAGGTATAATGTCAACGATTCATGCCAAGGAGAACTTTAGGGAAGCAATGGCTATGAAGAAACTGTGATGCTATGCATGCATTTATTGTCTTGTGGCCATTTGTGGGAAGAAGATTATCAATACGACATTTTAAAATTTATAATTTTGAGAGTGTGATTAGGTTTAACAATTAGTGTACAAGTATGAAGTTTTCGAAGCTCTAATCTCATTTTACAATATATAGTTCCTTATCCAAGACAAATTTTTATCTTCTAATATGAATTGTAGTTGTCGATAAAATATTAGAATAGCTTTAAGCTCTCCCTGTTCTAGTTTGTTATCTCCTCTATTCTTCCCTCTTGCTTGATTTGATCTCTTCATTTCTTTCCTCCTTTCATATTGTTAAAAGGTACAAAAGTTCCGCCTCCTTTTCTTTTTCTAGATGTCAGGTTCCTTCTACATTGCACCTCTCCATATGACTTGCTCTCATTCATGTTACTTTGTGTTTTTCCTCTATTTATAAATATAAATATTATGATATTTATAAACATACTTCTTTTTTGCTTTAATTGTTTGAAGATATTCTCCAGGATGCAAAGTTACATCACTTTCATTCTTCAACGCTCAAATTGGCTATCAAATCAATCATTCCTGAACA
The DNA here is from genome assembly GCA_020205615.1 of Panax quinquefolius. Classification (NCBI taxonomy): domain Eukaryota; kingdom Viridiplantae; phylum Streptophyta; class Magnoliopsida; order Apiales; family Araliaceae; genus Panax; species Panax quinquefolius. Next base: position 174,089,815 of record CM035156.1, on the reverse strand, counting down.
AATTTTGACAACAAAATGGGTGTTTTGTGCATATATATGTCATTAATGTTCTAAAAGTTGCTAGGCGAGAGGCGGGCGGCCATGGGGTCTAGGCGGGATTTTTTTATTTTAAGACAATTTAATATTTTATCTTACATTATTCTAACAAAATAATAATATAAAGCAAAATAATCTATAATAAAGATAATAATTAAATTATAGAATTAGTAGTAATTGCACTTAAGTAGTAAGATATATATCCATTGCTTGAAATAATTAAATTATAGAATTAGTGTTACTAGTAAGTAGTAACTAATAAGTAGTATCTTCATATCTTCATATATATAATTATATCGTACTTCTTATCTCTCAAAATTTAAATAAATGTTATTTTTAAGAATTAGTGTGAAGTTTATTGAATGAGACATTTGATATTATTAATTATGAAATTATTTTAATTTGTGTAATTTTAAAATTGAGGACTTACGAAGAAAATGACAAATACCATATACTAAGTATGACTAACATATCTTTGACGTATTAGTTTTATTCATAAACAAAATTGGTATTATATAACAAAATTTAAAATTTTAAGAATTCAATTCAATTATTAAAACTAAAGAAACTAAACATAAATTTAAGAATTATATTGAATTAAACTAAATATTACAAATGTATCATCATTTATATAATTACAAGTTGGTACAAGTTCAAAAAATTACAACTATAATAAAATTATCCATTTTGACTTGATCTTGTTCACTTCTTGTTGTGATTTAATATGCTACAATTTGCATTAAGAATATGGTAAATCATTAGAAAAATAAATATATTAAGATCTGGTTTTGGTAGTAATTTTTTAAAAAAATAATCTCCGCCTAGGTCCCACTTTCCTATCTAGGCCCCGCCTAGCCCGCCTAGGCGCCGCCCAATCTGGAACGCTTTTTTCACCGATTTGGCCTTAGGCGCCAGGCCCCCGCCTAGCGCTTAGGCCGATTTTTAGAACACTGTTTGTTATCTTAATTTCGACGAAACATATTCTTTTACAATTTTGGGAACTTAATTCTTTCCAATTATATGACATTAGTAAGCTCATAAACCACATTTTCATAGTATGTTGTGTGTCCTTCTCCTGTCTATCTTTTGCATTTGGTACCAAAATTACCGTAGGTAGTGACTGATTTATATTTTATAGGCTAGGATGCTCTTTTGTCAGGGTTGTTCCTGGTTACTTTTTCTAATTTTGTGTCTGAGAGTGTGGAGTATGATAATTTTGTGTACTTGAGTCGTGTTCACTTGTATGTCCTTTTGCTCAGATTCAATGTTGAAGTTTGGTTTTTACTGGGAGTTGTAATAAATCATTCATTTCGTACAAACATCATACTAGCACATACTTACAACCTCAGGATTACCATATTTATTGCTCAATCATATTACCCTATGAAGTATAGCACTTATTCTAAAACTTAAGTGGCAGGTGTACACATCAAAGTTGTACGAGTGTACATCAATTTAACCATAGTGTATGTATCATTATAGTTTTTAAAACTTTCTCAAGAAATACATTTAGTTCATGTAACCTTTTCAATACAAAAATGAGAATAAATTTCATCAAAGAGGGATATAGAAGCTACAATATGTTGTTCTATATACTGATCAAGATCACCTCAACTGTTCATATGCCAAGAGAGTTCCAAAATGCTGTAGTATTTTGACACTGAAGGAAAAAGACAGAAGATTGAGTTTCTTTTGTTTAGTTGATAATTATATCCTCAACTTTTAGGTTATGACCGTCTATTTGACTACACGAAGCTCACTAGGTCTAGTGATACAATGCAAAGTGCACACTCCCCTCTAAGGTTTCTGAATTAATGAAATTATTCGAATTCAAAGTCAAGTGCTGTGTGTTTTATCTCCATGAAAGAAATTATAATTTGATGACTTATATTTTAGTACTGATTGGTGTGCTGTGCTGTGCAGATGTACAAGTCTCAAAGGAATGTGATTCTCTGTGTATCAGCTTGCCTCCTCTATTGGTAAGCGGCTGCAATTTCACAATTTTATCTTCCATTCTTTAAATTTGTTGTGCATGCAGCATGTAAAGATGTGCTTTGTGTTGCTGCAGGTGTATCTACCGTGTCTGCAAGTATCACAAGGAGATTCAAAGTATGGAAGAAGTTGAGAAGAGGTACAAGGATCAGTAGCATTCCTCATCCACGACCTCATGTGATATTGTTTCGTGTTCTGTGTTTTTAATATATTTGGAATAGCTGTCATCTTCTATGTATCTGTCATACTTATCTCGTAGCTCAGTTCCTAATTCCCTTTTGCAATCCCGCCTGTACTGAGACCAGAAACATATTTTACTGAATCCGAAGTCTGAACTACTCATACGGCTCACTTTGAGTTGGGAATACGTGTTCCTCATAAGAAATAAATTTTTACTAGAGCTTTTTCTTTGATGCTATAATGTTAAGTAACCTAACCTAACCATTTAGTTGGTATCATGACCTGCATTTTTTTACCTTATCCCAAATCAAATAAGTTTTATTTCTTTCATTTTTTTTCCTGGAAAATGTGAAGCTTCTAATTATCGCTTTGAAATCGTCTCCATTTTATGTATTTTGTTCAAAGTTGCGATGTATGTGCAGTAGAGCACGACTTGTTGGCTATTATGTTTGTATAATCTGTTTATAAGGATTATACTAGGAAAAGAAATATTAATTCAAGTGTGATTATTAATCGAGAGATTATAAAATAGTTTAATATTCTTGAGATTATAATTATAATTTCGAGATTATAATTTTAAAATTAATAGTTTTCGGATTATAATTTCAAGATTATAATTTCGGGATGATTGCAAGCAAACATATACTTGTTTTGATTGTTTAAAAACTATAATTGTCTTTTGTAAGTATTTGCCCTCTCTTGTGGATACAAATGCTATTGTTTGAAAACTATAATTGTCTTTTGTAAGTATTTGCCCTCTTGTGGGTATCATGAGCACGAAGAGGTTAAGGGAGTATTTGGTAATCATGTGCACGAAGAGGAGTGAAAAATTAGAAAAGGTTAAGGGGTTTAGTTTTTTTTTGGGAACTGATATTATCACATGTATTTTTGATATTTTTACGTGCATACAGTAAGTCCTACTTTCATATGAGAAGGAACCACGCGAATATCAAAAATATATATAAAAATATCTGCTTTTGTTTTTGTTTTTAGCCTTTAGGTCTGCATGATTTCTTAATCAATAATTCTAGGCCGACCTTGAAGTGGCGACCGATCTAGTGACCGGTTCAATTATTATTTTTTATTTCTTTCAATTTCTAAAAAATGTATAATACTTATTCTAACCAGATATTAATTGTACAGATTGTACAAATATGTTGTGAGAATCGAAAGAAAAAAAAATTTGGACCGGTCCCCACTTCACGGTCCGCGGAGAAGGACTTCCCAAGTCTAACAATCACCAACTCAAAAATAGTCATATAAAGTTTGATCTTTTCAAATTATTAGTTCATATTAGATATTTACATAAATACTTTTCAAATGCTGATAGCTAGGATACAAGTATAAATAGTTAAGGAAGTTCATCTCTTCACACAACCAACTCACCTTCATCAGCTAGTCCCAAGTCCTAACCCCCTTCCCCTTCACAAGGACCTGTCCGGCAAAAAACAAGAAAACACATAAAATTAACCAAACTCAATCCGGCAAGAACACAACAACAGAGCCGTTTCTGACACGGGCGGAAGGGTACTAATTTTTTTTATATATATAGATTTTTGAACATTTGATTGAAGATTTTGGCTCTAGAAATGCTAGAAGAAGTATCTTTCAATGAATGTATTCTCATATATTTTGTTGTAGTCGAAATTTTCATATATTTTGCTGTAGTTGAACTATTATGTTTTAAGCTTCGAAAAGATACTTTTTTGAATACAGTTTGTATTTTTTATTTATTTATTTTTATATTTTTTAGGTGAAAACAATGTTTCAAAAAGAGTCTTATTTTCAATTTTTTGTCGTGGGACACCAAAATCTCAGGAAGGACCATGCCCAACAAAAGTAATCATAATAATCTTCATCAATATTACTGAAAATCCAGCTTACTTTTCCTCCTCTCCCCATAAGATCATCAATACTACTCAACAAAAAACTCGCCAATAAATTCACCACCGACAACCCGACTCCCTATACAGTTGATGCTATACTAGACATGCTTCCGGGAAACTCTCAGCGACGGAACCAAAATATTTTTAGAGGGGATCAAAATATATCAGTAAAAAAAATATATATTGACGCTTGGAGTACTTCTTTCAAATTCATTTTGCCCAATTATAGTATTTCACATCCTATTTCAACCATTGTCAACCTTTGAATTATGAGTCTAATAATTTTAAATACATACATACATACATATATATATATATATATATATTATTTTTTTCCGAACTATGAGACTATTAATCAGACTTTGAAATTTTTAGTCAACTGATTAGCTACTTTTATAAATAAATTATAAATTATAATATTATATATTCAAAACCTTATACTGTAGTTCATGGAATTATTTATTTTCCTATATTACCCCTGTCTTCTCCCAGTCCCAAGAAATTATTTTCCTTGTATTAATAGTTTTCAACTTCCCATAAAAGGGTAGTGATGGAATTTCAAACAAATTTTACTTGATAAATGATACTTTTTTAATTCATGTGTCAAAACCTTAAACGAGAATCTTTTAGGAACAAAGGTAGTAGTACTAAGTTAAGTTGATGACAACTTTACTTTTAACCCGGATCGCTAAAAAACATACATATGTATAGAATTTATTACTCCCTCTATCTCATTATATCTGACGTTCTAGAGAATTTTTTTCTCTCAAAATATTTGACGTTCTACAAAACCAAAAATATTTTGTCTATTTGTTTCTTTTCTACCCTTCCTTCACCACCACCATTAATGGCTATTTTCTCTATTTTCAAAAAACCGTTCAAATTCTATTCTTTAATTAGGATGGAAAATTAGGAAAGAGAGTGTAAAATTAAGTTTGGTGTTAATGGAGAATTAAATGAGATCAAAGTATTAATTAAGGCTAAAATAGTAAAATAGTAAAATTTCTAAAACGTCACATATAATGAGATGGAGAAAGTAATATTCTTCTTCTCAGTACTCAACAATAGAAAATTTTATTTTATTGAAAAATTACACCCAAACTACGAACTAACTAAAGACTTAATACATTAGCAAATTAAGACACGCACCTGAAATTAAGAGTACCTTGCAACATATAGCATGATTTATTTATCAAATACAAAACAAGCAACAACCTACATATCTGACCATAGTGAAAAAGGAGGAATACTTTGCTCATGCCTGAAGAAATTATCGGGATCTACGAGCGATTTCACTTGGACCAACCTCTTAAAATTGTTTTTGAAGTACCTCCTCCCCCATTTACTTGCCTTAGCATAACTTGTGCTACCTACTGGATTGTTTGTCCCCATCCAAAGGTTCACATAATTCACATAAGCACTTCTCGGGTTACTAGTAACATAAGGAGTCAAATACTCTGCCAAGCTTCTGACCCATGCAATCTGATTTGCTTCATCAAAATTAGTTAGCGCAAACATGTTCATCATATACTGGGTTCCAGCTCTGTATGGGAAAGGAAGTGCTGACTCTGAAATCTCATCCAACCTTCCCCCAAATGGCGTAAACTGTAAGGTTGCTGCTTCTGGCAAAATTTCGAACATCTTTTCCCATAAACCTTCTAAACCTTGTACAGGAATTGGTACTTTAGTAAAGTCCGATCTTCCTTTGAAAGTAGGTCTAGGCAGAACTGTTTTATTGAGCAAAATTTCAGGAGGTGCATCAAGTGGGAGGTTTGAGAAAAAAACCATGGCCTGGAGCCAGCTAACTTCTGAACAATCCGCTCTAGTTAAACCCAGCTCAGGTAATCTTTCTTGCATCACCGAAAGTAACTCGTCTACTCCACCAAGGTACAAGGACGCAAATTGCATTCCCATTGTCTTTTTATCTGGGCGACTACTATCATTAGATAGGATACTCTGTCCAGTACATCGGATGTCTAGCTCTTTCGGAAACTTGGGGGCAGCAGATTGCCACTTGTAAAAGGTGTTGGTTAGGCCTTGCTCCAATATTCTAGTCACCTGGAAAACTGTCACAATTTTCGGAACAGGAACTAAATTCACCCTCCAAGAAATAACAACTCCGAAACTACCACCACCGCCTCCTCTAATTGCCCAGAAGAGATCCTCACCCATTGATTTTCTAGTGAGAATTCTACCACGAGCATCAATCAAGCGAGCATCAATTACTTGATCCGCAGCAAGACCGAATTTTCGCCTCATCATGCCGTACCCTCCTCCGCTAACTATTCCCCCAACACCAACATTGGACCATAGACCAGATGGAAATCCATAGTCTTTTGTCGCACTGCCAATATTATAATAAAGTTCGCCGTTGGTTACGCCACTGTCAACCCACGCCGTCGCAGTTTTAAGGTCGACTTTGACTGATGCAAAATTGCGTAAATCAAGTAAGACGAAAGGGACTGGTGCTACATAAGAAAGACCCTCGAAACTATGGCCTCCGCTTCGAATTCTCATTTCTAAGCCATTTTTTTTGGAGCAATAAATGACGGATTGGATCTGGGGTTCCCTAGTAGGTGTAACAATGACGAGAGGTTTCGGGGTCTCGGGCTTTGCAAATCGAAGATTGTTTATGGAGTAAAGCAAGGCTTCAGTGTATGTGGAGTTGACCGGGGTGAATATAAGTTTTGATATTACGGCCGGGTTTTCATACCGGTTAAGGCATTGAAGGAAATTATCAGTTGAATCTGCTGCCCATGAAAAAGTTGAAAAAAGGATAAGAAAAGAAACAAAAAGCTGATAAGAAGACGTTGGAATCTTCATTGTTATGTTATGGATTACTTGTGAGTTTGGGATAGAACAGATAGAGGATGATATATAATAAGCCTGCTATTTACAAGGCCTTTCAAGCTCAAGGAAAGGACCTTTCAACAGCTGAGTGCTGATAATAATGATATAATAAGACCAATTGTTTATTCAGTCTTGCTGGAAACAATAATGAAGGATCTAAATCACGCACGACTTCTACGGTTCTACCTACTCTTTTCAGAAGTTGCCTTTAATATAAGACCCAGCATCCAACAACCTTCGTTTTTTTGTGTCAATGGGGTTGATGAGCAGTCCTTTCATTATGATGAGACTTGTAATTTAATAATAATATGAAATAGCGTATACTGACCCAAGTATCATTTATTCCATTTTTTATATTATCTTCTCTGGTACGAGTATTCAATGAATCTCATTTTTATATAAAAAAAAATTATATAAAAATAGTATTTCTCCTATAAATTAATTTAAAGTGTAAACATTATTCAAAATGTTACTTAAAATGTTTATAGTGTGCAAAAAAACAACTTTTTTATAATACACCTGGGGGAGGTGTATTAAGGGGAAATGAGTGTAGGGAATGTTTTGAGAAATAATGAATATGACTACACGTACTCCTATTTAGAACACTTCAATTTAAACAACAATTAAACATAAGAAACAACTTTTTATATTTACAGACTATAGTGATATTTTTAAAATTTTAAGTAATAAGAAAACAAAGGCATCTTTTTATAAACATATAATTATATTCTTATATAATTACACAAAAACATGTCCATAAATTCATCGTTATACTTGGCATATATTGTCAAGTCGTTTCATACTTTTTCTTTTGCCTTCATTTTAAAGGAGTTCCTAAAAAATCTATTTAGGGGTAAACTTCATAAACCAAATAGAAAATAATAATACAACCATAAATTAAGGTATAATGCAATCACAAAACAAATTCATACAAATGAAACTTCAATGCAACATGTTTTTCTTACCATTTACTCCCTCCGTTCCTAATTATTTGACGTTTTAGAGGTGGACACAAGAATTAAGATAATGATTGAAAAACATTAAATATAATACTCAATTGTCTATAATACCCTTAAATCTTTTGTTGGAATAATGAGAGTTTTGTTGGGATAAGGAGAGAGGAAGAGTTCAAAGAATCAAAAAAAATAGACAGAGTAATGGGGTAATTTTGAAAAAATTATCATTAATTCTTTTAGATTTAAATAAACGTCAAATAATTAAAAACAAATAAAAAATTCTAAAACGTCAAATAATTAGAGACGGAGGGAGTATTCAATCTGTCGCATAATGGATCCTTTGACAATATGCAACTTTTGTACTATGTTTCAAGCCAATATCCTAATTCTAGTTAGAAATCAACCATTAGTAACATTCAATTATTCTCACAAGAATATGTTCCGAAGTCCTTCTGGAGAGAATTCATATCCTAATTTAAGATTAGCTTTTAGCCAATCTTTATTATTTTCAACTTCTCCTCAGGACACTGTTGCGTTGTCCATGGGGGACGGGGTAGCCCTGACTTCTAACATAATTAATGTATTTGACATCCTCATAAACACCTTGAAATCATACTTATACTTTTCTTCCAAGTCAGTGCATGACAATTGACAAGTACATAAATAGAATAAATAATCATGATCTTCACTAATCACATGTAAACAATAAACATGCTTATATAAAATTGCAAAAACATAATAGCCTAAAATAATAGGAGTATTTCTCAAATATTCAAGCATGTGCTCTAACGTACAAACATACAAAAGGGTGGTAACACTTTCTAGATAAATTCTTTTGCGCTAATTTCACTATCAATAGAAACCAAGTTTTCGGGTCTGCGCGCATTTTAGTGTCACGAATTACCAAATTACGTTATATAACAAATATGAGTTATTTATTTTGATGATTGTTGGGCCATAATCCTTTTTCTTATTGGGAGGACTTAATTAATTTTCTTCCCTTAGATTATGTTATCTTTAGTCTGGTTGGTCCAGAATGGTTTGGTGGGATTCTTGATTATTTCATTGGGTCCTTTCGGTTGGATCCCATTCGTTGGGGTCATTTCAGTTATTTGGGCTTAGTCATTGAATTGGCTCATTATACAAATTGTCACTTAACCCCACTTGAATTAAGTAATCATTATATACCAAGTGATAGTTGACTATTATTCTTCCACCTTTTCTGCATGGCATTAATGAGGATGAGACTCGGATGATGGCCATGTGCAAACAGTGGTAGCAGTGTGGAAGTAGGCTACATACTTTAATTTGAAATGACCGGAGTGGGGAAAAAGGTGTCGGGGAGATGATGATGGTGTGACGAGAAGCAAGGGATTGGAGTGCGATGAGGCTAAGATCACAAAAGAGGTAGGTATCAAAATATTACACACACAATGATATTATTATTATTCTCTCGGACATTAGATATTATTTTTTCTCCATTGTTGACCTTGTGATCGCTGAATCTTGACTCTCACGCCGAGTTATCCCCAAGCGGTCAAGCCGTCGAGCTTTTGGTGTTGACTTGTTGAGTCTGCGGGGATATCGACGCGTCTTGGTGATTGGGACGTGGAGAAAGATCTTGGCATTAACATTATTGGTATTGTAGAAGGAGGGACCATTCTAGTGTCACGAGTATTTTCAATCACAAATTGTAGGTGTTCTACGTCGGAATCCATGGTGAAGAAGAGTAGAACAATTACTTCTAAAGGATAGCTGATGACTATGACTTAGTCTACACAATGAGTATATGTCAAGGATTGATTGGGTCCTTCAAAGAATGCTCATCCTTGGTACTGCTACAAGCAGGTTTCTGGGGGTTCTCGTTCGAGAACCCAAGGTGATGCTAGAAGAAGATTGATTTTTTCTTTGCAATGAGAAGACGACCATGGTGGGAAAAGGGTAGAAGGCATATTGCTTAGAATCTATATCGAAGTGGTCGGGATCGACGGAATCGATCAAGTTAGAAAGAAGTCACACTTTAAAGACATGTCTCAAGGTAGTCCTTGGGATCGAAGCGAGACCAACAACCATTTTCTTGATTGGTAGAAGAAGGGTATTATACTATTGGTCTTGGGATTATGGTGAAGCAGTAGATGAAAGACCCAATGACCATTTTCCGATTGGTAGAAGAAGGGTATTATTCGCCTATTGGTCTTGGGATTATGGTGAAGTAGAGTAGATGAAGACCCAACAACCATTTTCTGATTAAGAGAAGAAGGGTATTCCGCCTATTGGTCTTGGGATTATGGTCAAGCGAGTAGATGAAGACCCAACAACCATTTTTCACGATTGGTAGAAGAAGGGTATTCCAGCCCTATTGGTCTTCTGGATTATGGTCGAAGCGGACCTAGAAGCAAGACTCCACGAGAATCCACCGAGGGCACACCGCCTGTGGATACTCGTCTTCGAGAGAGCCCATCTAAAGTCTGTGAGGTTCGAATGGAAAAGACAAGACTACTCGGAAGAGACTTTGAGAAGGTCTCTGTCAAATCGGCAGAAAGATGTTTGCCGATCTTTGAGTGCGTGGAAAGGTAGAAGAATGCTTAAGGCGTTCCAGTGGACTTTGCCATGAAAGACGCCTTCCGTGGAATAAAAAACCTATCTTTATTCGGTACCTTTGTTGGTGAAAGCCGATCTGCCGAGATATATTATTTGTATGTCGCAACTAGTTCGATTCCACGATGGGACTAGTTTTGGTGCGAGAAGTTGGGAAGTAAGCTTGACATTTTGGGTTTGCTATGTAAGCCGTGTCCTTAGGGATGAAGAAATAAGATGATGATCGTTATGGAGAATACGAAGAGTCCGACAAAACCGTTGCGGTGCTTGACGAATCGAACTGTATGGCGTTGTTTGCGGTAGGGTATTCCACTTTGGACCCATCTCCCACTATTGAGGAATTTTGGGTCTTGCCAAGAAATTGCTGAGATGTTATTCGGAGGGTTCATATGGATTTTGTGTCGACTAAATGGTTCGATCCACATCAACCACCAAAAAGCTATATTTGATTTTATCTCCTATACTCTCTTGGCGTCAGGGGGTAGTCGATGGGTCCATTGCCTAGGATCAAAGTTAACAAACGCCACTCACAGGATCAAGTTTAAAACATTCACGAGGAACCCGGTAGCTCATCCATAGTCCGACAGTGCACAACCGGAACTTATCGGTTGAAGGCATTAGATGGGTGGCAATTAAGAATACTTGCACATTTGGCGGGCTTAGGAAGTACTTTCAGTAAAAATGATATCAGTACATTGGAAGATTGTAAATATGTATGTCATCATCAATAAAAGTTCCCTTTTTTCTCAAACAAATCTTGTCTTCATTGCTGATCAGTTCAACGGAGTTAGGAGGTTCGGGTGGACTTGCTGGCCATCCGATGGTAGCCTTTTCGGCAGGTGGTCCTTAAGACCTTGTCAGGCCCTTCGTGGTAGGCAAGTGTCATCCTTTAGACCTTGTCAGGCTCTTCGGGGTAGGCAAGTGTCATCTTTCAGACTTTGTCAGGCCTTTCGTGGTAGGCAAATGTCATCCTTCAGACTTTGTCAGGCCCTTCGTGATAGGCAAATGTCATCTTTTAGACTTTGTCAGGCCCTTCGTGGTAGGCAAATGTCATCTTTCAGACTTTGTTAGGCCCTTCGTGGTAGGCAAATGTCATCCTTCAGACTTTGTCAGGCCCTTCGTGGTAGGCAAATGTCATCCTTCAGACTTTGTCAGGCCCTTCGTGGTAGGCACTTCGTGGTAGGCAAATGTCATCCTTCAGACTTTGTCAGGCCCTTCGCAGTAGGCAAATGTCATCCTTCAGACTTTGTCGGGCCCTTCGTGGTAGGCAAATGTCATCCTTCGGACTTTTGTCAGCCCTTGGCAGAGGTAAATGTCATCCTTCGAGACTTTTTGTCAGGCCCTTCGTGGTAGGCAAGTGTCATCCTTTAGACCTTGTCAGGCCCTTTGGGGTAGGCAAGTGTCATCTTTCGACCTTGTCGCCCCCGCCGTGGTAAGCGTTGTCCTTTAGACTTTGTCTGGCCCTTCGTGGTAGGCAAATGTCATCTTTTGATTTTGTTAGGCCTTTCGGGGTAAACAAATTCCTAATGAAGCAGATCTTTCTCACACTTCGGTAACTAATAAGTATCCCTTTACTTTATTGCCTGAATTTTCTCTAAGTGTTGAGTTCGGAATGCCTCATTCTTTAATTTCATCTTATCTGTTATATGACATGTTTAGTTGTTACTTAAAAGTTTGGGTTCAGTCCATGAAAGAGTTTGTGCATCTTTCCGGTTAAATTAATATGGAGTATTGGCGTAAAATAAATACAATCAAGTCAAGGAATGAAACCATTTTTCATTGATATTCAATCTAATCACAATATTAGATAATTTTTACAAGTCCTATAAATTAAAGAAAGTAAAATTATCTTCAAACAGCAGCTTCATCTCCGGAGTCTAGCAAGGACGGATCTAGTTGGGTCGCCACTAGCTTTTCCTTGCCCCGACTTCGGCAATCTTCGTACCCTTCATAATATACTTTCAGAATTTCTGCGCCAAGCTCGTCAGATGTACGATAATCTGCTTGTATCTGCTTGACCAATTCTTCGGTCAGGGGAGGGTCCCGTTCTTGAAGTACCTTTATCTTGCCACGAAGCTTACGACGCTTGGCCTTATGGACTTTCTATCGGGCGAAGTCTTAAATCGAACTTCATTGAGTTGTGTTGATAAGTTTTGATTGGCTTCAAGAAGCCCTCTTTGGTAGTCTTCAAAGCTTCGGTCTCTCGCAACAAAACGGACATTCATGGTAGCTAATTTTATTTCTTTGGCTTTTGTCGTCTTTGATTCTTCTCGACCGAGCTCAAGACGTCATACGTTTCCTTCATATCCTCCTTGGTTTGGGCCAATTCCTCGAAGACTTTCATTGGCATAAAGAAGCGATTCACGTTCCTCTCTCTCTCGAGCCGATGTAGCCTTTAACATATTGTTCTCCTCCTCGAGTCTCCTCATCGAACTCGGCATTTATATGCAGGGACGTAAACGCTCAAGAATCTGCGTTTGCTTCGCACATATTCGACGAAGATCCGGTCAATTTCAAATATTTAGGCAAGTAAAGAAATGTTTAAGCGATAAAACCCTCACTTACCTTTGCGGATAACTCATGCCTTCATCAAGAAAATTCCCGTCAGTATGATTATCAAATCGGTGATCATCATTTTCCGAACGAAGGCATCAAAGATTTGGAAGGAAAGTTAACGTTGTACCGAGGCCCTGAAAAGTGCTTCGTGGTTGGCCTCATCATGGAATTTCGTGATGAGGGCCTTGGGGGAAGGCATCGATTGGTCGTGAATGGGAGAAGGATCCATATAGATATTTTCGGGAAGAAGATTGAGTGAGTAGGATCTCGAATCGGTAGAATTACGAGCGTTGAATCGGGGTGGCTGTCCGGATGGTTGTTTTCTTTTCGAGATGGTACTGCAGCGGAGTTCATTCTTTCTTCTTCATTTGCGATTTAAAATCTCCATGAGGGTTTGTTAGAGGATGAACAGTTGAAGAAGTTACTCTAAGCTCATCGGGAGTTAAGGGAATGACTTTGGTTCTCAACTTTTTGATTCGAAGAAGTCGCCTACGATCATTTGCAGGTAGATCTAATAAACTTGTTCGAACTAATACCGGATTGGCATCTGGTGGTGTTGGATCAACAGTTGGCGGTATTAGGTCGGCGGTTGGTGGTGTTGGATCGATATCTGGTGGTGTCGGATCAACAGTTGGTTCAGATTCAGAAAGAGCTTCAGAATCTGACGGGATGGAAATTAGTCGAGGCCTTCGGATGGCTCTTTTCTTTCGTCGAAGTTGGAGGACTCTTTCCGAGAGAAGGGGTTCGTCATCTATGGGTGCATGGGTTGGAGGTTCATCAGTTGGTGCTTCAGTAGGTGGGTTGAATTTGGAGGAGGCTTAGGTTGTGAAGGTTCAAAGATCGACATCCGCAGATTTTCGACCGCATTGTCTTGGATGGGACTTCATGTTGTGAAGAATCGACGGTGGCCTCTCCGGTTTTCCACTAACAAATCCTCTAAGTCTTTCATCTCGAAGGCGACGGTTTGATCAAAGTTACTACTGAAAGTGAAGGGGAATCAGATCCTTTCTCCGGGATGGTCGTCGAATATGACCATCCATCCTTGAGGCGCTGGTACATCCGTTCTCCGGACACGGGATGTAAGACCTCAAATTTTTTAAATAAAAGGAATTTCCTTTATTTATTATTTTGAAATAGTAAGGTTGATTTGATTAATGTGGATAGTTAAGGGTTAAATACGCAAATATTTCAAAATAAGCAAGTGGTTATTAAATATTCATTGTTGTTGGGAATATTCGTTTGGTCGTGGAATATTCGTGATCTTTGTCGGAGAATATTCGTATGTAATGACTTGACCATGTGTGGGCCCCATAACGGAAAGTGATTGGATGAAGAAACGACAAATATAAGTTGTTTTTAAATAACGGCGTAGTTGTTACCAATTATCTTGTTGGAATACCCGGTGGTTAAAACACACTAATCTGGCGTTGTTGAACAAGTAGATACCGGATTGCACCAATTATTGATTCTTACGTAAGAAGGCACTACTCAATAATGGTTGCAGTAATTATTATTCGATATTTTATTGAGTTAATAATTCTTTGATTGATATTTTATATTCTTTGTTGTTTGATAATTGTCATTACACGAGTATCTTTCATTATCGAAGCAATAATTCATATTATCTGAATAATATTATTAGATAACATTATTGGCAATGTCTAGAAAGTTACGTCTAAGGAGAGGTTTGGTCACCTAATTGCGGCAAGAAGAAGAAATTCTTATTGGAAAGCCCCTCTTCCTGAGGAGCGCACGGGTTGTCAATATTGTGATTCTGTAATATTATTTGTGAATAATTAATTATTGATTTATATGATGAGGAAAATATTGATTTTATGTGGATATAGATGGAGAAAATTTTTAAAATGACAATTGTTGAAAATTAATATTTTATCTTTTACGATAAAATAATTCATTTAAATATATTATTTTAATAATATATTAACGGTGATATTTTACAAGCGAATGTGGGATATATGAGTATACGAGGAGGAAGAGTATTTTGTTGCAATAAATATTTAAAACATGTTAAACATGTAAATTGGACCCCATTTATTGGTAGAAATTTGATTATAGCTTTGTAAAATCGCTTCGATTTTGTGGATTTGATCAATTTCTATTTGGAATTTGGAAAAACTTTCTTCTGCAAAGTTGTAGAGAATTGAATTTCCTATAAAAATTCATGAGATTCGAATTTTCTAATGAAAAGGCTATTTATTATGAATTATTGAAGTTACGAAGCTCAAAATAATTAATTTTTGGAAGTTTTAATTATGTTTTTAAGAAAAACGTTTTCAAATGTTGTTGGCCATCTTTAACATGTGCTTGATGGCTGAGATCAGATTGTCTAGATGGGCGTGAGAATTTATTAAATATATTAATATTATATTAAATTTTACTGCTTTGGTGTTCTAAGCAATTTCTATAAATAGGGTGCTTAGGTTAGAATTGAAAAACACACTTAAAGCGAAGTTTTCTCTCTCTATATTATCGAGCGTATTCTTGTGAGTATTTTGAGTATACTTTAAGTATTGCTATACTGATGCATAAGTCCAAGTCATAGCCTATATCCAGGTGTTTCAAATTTAGAAATCTTGATCTTTCGAGGTAAGGGATATTATTTTTTCGTAATGATATTATTTCTTCAATATCATTATCTTTGAAATGTTGATCTGAAGTTTTTATCAAATTTGGAACTTTTTTATGTCGGGGTTTACTTATTCATGAGTTCTTATTCACGAGTTACTTATTCATGAGTTCTTATTCACGAGTTCTTATTCACAGTACTATTAATGAAGCGTGAAGATGTTTTTGTGGAATTTCTATCTTTTGGTGTCAGAGTTCTTATTCACGTATCGGCCTTTATTCACGATATCTGAGACTATTCACGATATCGGCCTTTATTATTCACGATATCTGGTCTTATTCATAGAAAAATAAAATTTCTTCTTTTCGTCTAAAACATCTATTCGGATACTAACTCGATTGTATCCATGTTTTGATCATTCTTGAATTTTACACCACTATGATTATTTTTTGAGGTATTTTTGGGCGTGGATAAAACCAAATACGATATCCTTAATCCTTAATCCTTGTCATTTTGTTTCTTTGGATTCGTTTCTTAAAAATATTTTTCATCATCCTCGCCTTAAATGATGATATTAATGAATATCTTTGGCCTGTAGTGCAAAGATGAATATTTGATTCGAGATGCATATTGATTGATGTTCTGAGGATAAAATATTGATGATGGGTATTAAATTCATAGATTATAGTAGATTTCATTCTCTACGTAACTCTTCTATGAATTATTATTTCATTGTGAATATTGATCCCGAAACTTGTTGCCTATCAGATTCTATCGATTTTTCCTGTTGAAGACTAACGATAATTTGTTGTATATTATCTTAGTCATAATATTCTTCTTTGGGCTAGTTGAGCTCACCCTTTTCCTTGTTGTTCCATTTTTCTTCTCGGGAGGCTAGAATGTAGCGAAGTCTTAGTGGGGAATGGAATGAAGGTTCAGAGAGAGTTGTTTAGTAGTCCTCACCATTTTGTAAAATAATGAATCAATAATTATGATGGGGATTTATTTGCATGTGGATATTGTCACAGAAGACAATATTATATTTAAACTCATTAATTATATATTGTCGTATTTCACACGACATTTGTATTTATGAAGTTGTAGTTTGCTTTTGTACCATGTATTTGGCGACTTCGAGAATGGGTGTTGTGTATACCTATTTTTGGGGCGTCTATTAATATCGTAGCTATAAGTAAGAGAGCCCCGAGCCTCTCATTTGGTGACTTCTGTTGATGGGGGATGCACCGCCGGACTCTCCGTAGGGGCCTTGGATTTCTTGATGGCAAACCGATAAAGTACCATTGTGAGGTCTTTGTGGTTGAAGCACCATGAGGGTCAAAGTTGGTATCGAGCTTAGGGATATGATCTACGGCGGAGATCGGGGAATAAAACTAGGAGGAGAGGCGAGTAAATCCTTCGCTAGTGTGTCCTACTAAAGCTTATTTGTTAGTTAGTCGAGTATATAGGGATATTATGTGATATATTGATTTCCTTAATTAACCCTTATTTTTTACAAGATTTGAGAATGTTGGACCGAGAATATTAATGATTGGAGTAAATGAGACCGTGGAGATGCTCTTGTCTTTCACCAACGAGGAGAACGTCAACAGTTTGGTAATGTTCTCTCCTGTGAACAACACTGCAAGAGATGATGAGCGGGGATGTTTAGAAGCTTTTTGCGATTCATGCAAAATCGAGACGAGGAGACTCGTGTTCAAAATCTGAGGAGGAAATGATAGCAATTCACGAGTGGTCACGTGCCAAGCGGTTCAAAGAGTTGGGACCACCGTAAGTGCAGGGAAAGCGGATCCGATTAAAAGCGAGCGTGGGTCAAACAAATTACCAAGATATTCGATGTCTTGGGATGCGGAGGAACAGAAAGTTCCATTCGCCGCCTTTTATGTTCCGTGGCGAGGATTCATCGGTGGGAATCGTGAAGCGTACCCATCAAATTTGCACTCAAAGATGTCGTGGGAGCGTTTTAGAAAGCAGTTCAATGACAAGTACTTCCACGAAAGTATTCGGGTCGTATGAAGGAAGTGGAGTTTATTAGACTAGAGCGAATAACATGGCGGTGTCAAAGATGAGGCGAAGTTCAGCGGAGTTATCGAGTTGCACCTCATTTGGTGGAGAATGAGGAACGTATGACGCGGATGTTTCGAGAGGTTTGAAACCCGACATACGTCGATATCTCATTTCTCATAAATTTTCTCTCTATTCGGGATGTTGTCAGCGAGGCTCGGTTGTTAGGCGAGATAACGAAATACGTTCAACCGGGGACCATAACCCGGATCATACAGAAGATAGCGATCATCGAATAACGATAACCGGCGGAGAAAGAAGAATACGGACAAAGCGGTAACCACTACGGTGGTAATCGTGGCCATGAAAATAGAAGAAGCGAGTCGGGAGGAGATTTTAAAAGAGGAGATTCAACAACGACCATGTGAAGGCGTCGGCCGATAGCAACTAGTTTTAAGGGAGGAGAAGCGACCACCGTAGTATGTTACAAATGCGGAAAGAGGGACATATCGATCCAAAGCGCCCACAACAGTTCAAGGTATGCTATAATTGTGGAAAGGAAGGACATATCGCTCGAGATTATACGATGGCGAAACCTAGTTCAATGGGGACGGTGACTCAAAAGATCCCGAAAAGTCAAAGTCAACGATTAGGAAGAGCGTTTGTTGTGGTGGTCAAAATCGAGGAACGAACGAAGTTAGACACAGGTTAGTTAATTATAAATTCTTTGAAGTATATACCTTACTAGATATTGGTTCTACCCATTCTTTTATCTCTCTTACTTAAGCGCTCAACGTTTGAACTTGACTACGGAGAAATTAAACTTTGACCTATCTGTGGAGACTCCATTAGGAGAAACTTTCATTACATCCGTTGTTTAAAAATCTTGCTTGATTCAAGTTGGCACTATCACATTACATTAACCTTATTTCTATAGAGATATTTGCTTTTGATGTGATTTTAAGGTTAACTACTCATCACGCCAAATTGATTGCTTTTGTAAGGTTGTTAGTTTTCATATTCCTAAGCAAACTTTGTTATTCGAATTCAAGCAATCAAACCATTGTAGTCAAACATTTTCATATCAAGCCATGAAGTCATTCGTTTATTATGGATGTCAAGTTTTCTTAGTCCATGTTATGGATTTGAATAAAGACATGTCGATTTGAATAATATTCTGTTGTTGATTTTTTCTGACGTATTTCTGAAGAATTTCTTGGCTTACTCCCAAAGCTCGATATTAAATTTTGTATCGACTTTGAACCCGAGACAAAACTCATTTCTAAAATCTCATATCGAATGGCTCTATTGAACTTGAGTTAAAAATTCAACTATAGAATTTGGTACTGAGCCTTTATTTTGTGACTTCCTTTGTGGAATTCACTAAGCGAGACTCTCTGTAGGGACGTCATATTCGATGCGATAGTAATTGATAGGTGTCATTGTGACGTCTTATCCAAGATTGGGATATGAGTCACAGTTGAGAGCAACCTAAGTCGATTATCGAAAGGCGTAGCTTTCAGGCTTAGTTGGTTATTATCGGAGATTCGTTGAAGGATATTCTCGAATCGCTATTCCATTAACGCAATTGGTGACTCGTAGAGATACAAAATTCGAATGGAGCGAGGAATGTGGGAAGAGCTTGAAGAACTCAAGAGGAGACTCATTTCAAAGACACGTGTTACGATCATGCCATCCTGGAAAAGCGACGTGGTAATGACGCGCGATGAGTAGAAGATCATATCTTGAGGAGCGAGTGCGATGATGTCAAGTATCGATAGAGCCAACTTTAATAGAAAAAGTTAAGATTACTCAAGCCACCGACTTCGGAGTTGATGCGTATGAAGAAGAAATACAAGAAGGAGCTATTAGGGCGAGAATTGATGAAGAAGGAATACTTCGAGTCCACTCTAGACTTTGTGTTCCTAACGACTCTAATTTGAAGTACAAGATTATGATGGAGGCACACAATACGCCATTTGCAATCCATCCTGGGAGTACCAAAATGTATTATGATCTTCAACATACATTTTGGTGGAGCAATATGAGGAGAGAGATCGCGTAGTTTATCTCGAGATGTTTAACTTATCAACATGTAAAGGCGGAGCATCTTGTACCTAAGGGTCCGTTGCAACCACTTGAGATTTTGAAATGGAAGTGGGAACACATTACCACAATTTCATTACTAATCTTCCCAAGGTTTCTCAAGGCATAGATGCGATTTGGGTTATTGTTGATAGATTAACCAAGTCGCTCATTTCTTACCAAATCTGAGAGACTTATTCCTTGAGCGTCTTTCTCGTATATACGTAAATGAGATTGTGAGATTGCATGGCATGCCAAGTATCCATAGTTTTAGATCGTGACCCAAGATTCACTTCATGATTTTGGGTTAGTTTGTAGAAAGCTATGGGCGCAATTTACGATTCTGGTTTGGCATACCATCCTCAAACGGATGGGCAATCGAGAAAAGGACTACTCAAACTCTTGAAGATATATTAAAACTCGTGTCCTAGATTTCAAAGGAAGTTGGGATAAGTACTTGCCATTGGTGGAATCATCATACAACAATAGTTATTAAACAAATATAGGCATGGTTCCATTCAAGCATTATATGGACGAAAATGTCGTTCTCAATATGTTGGGATGAGGTGGGTGAAGCAACATTGTTGGGACCCGAAGTTAGTACGTATGACTACCGAAAAGATCCAAATGATTGACAACGTATACAAAGCGGCACAAGATCGACAAAAGAGTTATGCGGATCTTCATCGAAAGGACGTGGAATTTAATGTAGGGGATCATGTATTATTGCGAGTTGCTCCATGGAAGGAGTTACAAGATTTGGGAAGAGAGGAAAGCTCGATCCACGATTTATTGGTCCATTTCAAATTCTTGACGATGGAAGTAGGAAATGTAGCCTATAGACTTGCGTTACCTCAAAGTATGTCTCGTGTTCATAATGTGTTTCACATATACGTACTTCGTAAATATGTGAAAGACCCGAACCACATTATAGAGTTAAACCTAGTGAGAGATAGCCAAGACTTAGCGTATAAGGAGGTACTGTCAAGATTTTGGATAGGAAGAAGCATGTCCCTACTGCTATGAAAGGTTATACCACAAGTTAAAGTTTTGTGGAAGAATCGCTATAGAGAAATGACACGGGAATTGGAAAGCGAAATGAAAGTGAGGTATCCTCACCTTTTCAAACACAGAATGACGTACGTCAATTTCGAGGAACGAAATTTCATAAGGAGGGAGGTTGTAAGACCGAAATTTTTTAAATAAAAGGAATTTCCTTTATTTATTATTTTGAAATAGTAAGGGTTGATTTGATTAATGTGGATAGTTAAGGGTTAAATACGCAAATATTTCAAAATAAGCAAGTGGTTATTAAATATTCATTGTTGTGGGGAATATTAGTTTGGTCGTGGAATATTAAATCTTTGTCGGAGAATATTAAATACGGCGGTAGCCAAATGTGAGGCCCATAACGAAAAGTGATTGATGAAGAAAGCGACAAATATAAGTTGTTTTTAAATAACTGGCGTAGTTATTACAATTATCTTGTTGGAATAATTTAATTGGTTAAAACACACTAATCGCGTTGTTGACAAGAAGCACAGTATTGCACCAATTATTGATTCTTACGTAAAAGGCACTACTCAATAATGGTTGCAGTAATTCTTATGCTCGATATTTTATTGAGTTAATAATTTTTGCATTGATATTTTATATTCTTTGTTGTTTGATAATTGTCATTACTACGATTATCTTTCATTATCGAAGCAATAATTCATATTATCCGAATAATATTATTAGATAACATTATTGGCAATGTCTAGAAAGTTACATCTAAGGAGAGGTTTGGTCACCTAATTGCGGCGGTAAGAAGAAATTCTTATTGGAAAGCCCCTCTTTCTGAGGAGCGCTGGTTGTCAATATTGTGATTCGTAATATTATTTGTGAATAATTAATTATTGATTTATATGATGAGGAAAATATTGATTTTATGTGGATATAGATGGAGAAAATTTTAAAATGACAATTGTTGAAAATTAATATTTTATCTTTTTACGATAAAATAATTCATTTAAATATATTATTTTAATAATATATTAACGGTGATATTTTTACAACGAATGTGGGATATATGAGTATACGAGGAGGAAGAGTATTTTTGTTGCAATAAATATTTAAAACATGTTAAACATGCTGGTGGACCCCATTTATTGGATTGAAATTTGATTATAGCATGTAAAATCGCTTTCCGTTTGTGGATTTTGGTCAATTTCTATTTGGAATTTGGAAAAACTTTCTTCGCAAAGTTGTAGAGAATTGAATTTCCTATACAAATTCATGAGATTCGAATTTTCTAATGAAAGGGCTATTTATTATGAATTATTGAAGTTCGAAGCTCTCAAATAATTAATTTTGGAAGTTTTAATTATGTTTTTAAGAAAAACGTTTTTTCAAATGTTGTTGGCCATCTTTAACATGTGCTTGATGGCTGAGATCAGATTGTCTAGATGGGCGTAGAGAATTTATTAAATATATTAATATTATATTAAATTTTCTGCTTTTGGTGTTCTAAGCAATTTCTATAAATAGGGTGCTTAGGTTAGAATTGAAAAACACACCATTTAAACCCAAGTTTTCTCTTTATATTATCGGCGTATTCTTGTGAGTATTTTGAGTATACTTTAAGTATTGCTATACTGGTGCAAGTCCAAGTCATAGCCTTTATATCAGGTGTTTCAAATTTAAATCTTCGATCTTTCGAGGTAAAGGGATATTATTTTTTCAGTAATGATATTATTTCTTCAATATCATTATCTTTGAAATGTTGATCTGAAGTATTTATCAAATTTGGAACTTTTTTTTATGTCGGGGTTCTTATTCATGAGTTACTATTCACGAGTTCTTATTCATGAGTTCTTATTCACGATTCTTATTCACGAGTACTATTCATGAAGCGTGAAGATGTTTTTTGTGGAATTTCTATCTTTTGGTGTCTGAGTTACTATTCACGATATCTAAGACTTTATTCACGTATCTGGACCACTATTCACGATATCACAGATTATTCAATAGAAAAATAAAATTTCTTCTTTTCGTCAAAACATCTATTCGGATACTAACTTCGATTGTATCCATGTTTTGATCATTCTTGAATTTTACACCACTATGATTATTTTTGAGGTATTTTTGGGCGTGGATAAAACCAAGTACGAATCCTTAATCCTTAATCCTTGTCATTTTGTTTCTTTGGATTCGTTTCTTAAAAATATTTTTCATCATCCTCGGTCTTAAATGATGATATTATTGAATATCTTTGGCCTGTAGTCTTGAAGATGAATGATTCTGAAGAATATCTTTGGCACCTGTAGTGCAAAGATGAGCAATTTATTGAGATGAACACGACCGATTGATTAATATCTTTGGCTCAGTAGTGCAAAGATGAGCAGTGTTTAAATGAACATGACCTAAGTGATGAATATCTTTGGCACGTAGTGCAAAGATGAATATTTGATTCGAGATGCATATTGATTGATGTTCTGAGGATAAAATATTGATGATGGGTATTAAATTCATAGATTATAGTAGATTTCATTCTCTACGTAACTCTTCTATGAATTATTATTTCCATTGCGAATATTGATCGAAACTTGTTTGTCTATTGTATTCTATCGATTTTTCTGTTGAAGACTAACGATAATTTGTTGTATATTATCTTAGTCATAATATTCTTTCTTGGGCTAGTTGAGCTCACCCTTTTCCTTGTTGTTCCATTTTTCTTCTAGGAGGCGAGAATGTAGCGAAGTCTTAGTGGGGTATGGAATGAAGGTTCTAGAGAGAGTTGTTTAGTAGTCCTCACCATTTTTGTAAAATAATGAATCAATAATTATGATGGGATTTATTTGCGTGTGGATATTGTCTAGAAGACAATATTATATTTAAACTCATTAGATATATTGTCGTATTTCACACGACATTTGTATTATTGAAGTTGTAGTTTGCTTTTTGTACCATGTATTTGGCGACTCAGAATGGGTGTTGTGTATACCTATTTTGGGGGCGTCACATGGGAGCTCTCATCAAATGGGTATCCGGAATGTGGCAACGAAGTTGAAGCCTCTCCAAGTCAACCTCTGTAACTTTTCGAGGAGTGTTGGCATGGAGGTATCGTTTTTATTCTGTAGAATGCGGAAGGATTTGGGAGAAGATTTCATTATTGGTTTCTTCTTAGTAGTTGCTTGTTGGCCGATCGAACTTGAAACATTTTTGGTAGAGTTTGGGCTTGGAGGAACAGGCGGATTGGTGTCACTATAGGGATGACCTTGCTCGGAATCTTTAAAAGCCATTGTTAACGATTTGCAGAGAATGCAAAGAGGGCTCGAGAGATAGAAAGAAAGTTTGAAAGTCTCGAAATTCAAATTGGCGAGTAAAAACCGTCGAGAATTGGTAAAGTTTACCTTTATATCTTGTGATATACTCTCAATAATCGAGGGCGCACATTTAATTCAACGCAATTACGATGAATGGGAAGAGGTTTCATCCGTTTTGGGTCTAAATATCTTCACCGAGTGGGCTGCGTCTATTGGGCTTCCCATTTCTATTCACGATATCAAACTGACCGATTTTGATGGGCTTTGGTGAGTTTCACTTTGGATCTCTTGTGATTTATCATAATTCGTTATATCACGTGGGCCTATCTTTGTTTATAGTCTTTCATTAAACACCTGTTCAATAAAAGACTAGGGCGATGTTAGCCATAATCATTTTCCTTATTGGGCCGGACTTAATGGGCTCCTCCCTGGATTATGTTATCTTTAGTCCTGGTTGGTCCGAATGGTTTGGGCCCGATTCTTGATTATTTCATTGGGTCCTTTCGGTTGGATCCGTCGTTGGGTCATTTAGTTATTTGGGCTTAGTCGTTGAATTGGCCCATTATACAAATTATCACTTAACCCCACTTTGACCGTGAATCATTATACCAAGTGATAGTTGACTATCGTTGTCCGCCACCTTCTCGCATGGCATTAATGAGGATGAGACTCCGGATATGATGGCGGTGGCAAACAGTGGTATGAAGTGAAAAAGTAGGCTATATACTTTTAATTTGAAATAATGGGAGTGGGGAAAATGTGTCGAGGAGATGATGAGTGGCACGATAAATCGGGATTCGAGATGCGTGTAAATTTAAGATCACAAAAGAGGTAGATATCAAAATATTACACACACAGTGATATTATTATTATTCTCTCTCAGACATTAGACATTATTTTTCTCTCCATTGTTGACTTTGTGATCGCCGATACTGACTCTCACGCCGGAGCTATCCCCCGACGGTCAAGCCGTCAAGCTTTTGGTGTTGACTTGTTGAACTGTGCAGGATATCGGACGAGTCTTAGTGATTGGGACGTGGAGAAAGATCTTGGCGTTAACAATGATGATATGAGTTAAATGTATAATTGTATTCAAGTAACTTTTATAAAGTCTGTGTGAAATGAATCTTATACAAAAGGACTTAATTTAGAAATTGTTGCATTATTTTGTGGGTCTGGACGATTCGATGAGACCTACATCACGTGGCAAAATATCTCAGTAGAGGGTAAATTATAACTACACGATCATAATTCAGTTCTAAATACACACAGACAACTTGTCTATTTTTACATCCTAAAAATCTTGATCTCATCTTATATTCACATGGAACCATATCACGACGGCTTAGATAATCAACTTTTTGGTATGATATTTTGTTTTTGTATAAATTTTAAATTCGTTATTTGGTGATTGGACGAGCGGATAAATTTTGACGTTAGGAGGAAGACGTGTTTTAGTGTTTTTTTTTGACAATCACCTGCCCACTTTGAGTTGAATACATGGCCGGTAAAGAAAAGACAGGTCTTGACCAGGAGAGGTCTTCTGTCAATCCAACAACATAGTTTCGTAAGTTGACTAGAACCTAACAACACCGTTTTGATTCTTACAAAGTCTCAGTCAGCTCCACTTCGGTCACAATTATTTTCTGAGCAGTTCTTGGGCGACCGGGATCTGGCGATATTATAGCGAGCGTTTTTTTTTTTGAAATATTTTTCAAATAATTTATAAGATTTATTGGAATTGAAATTTTTACAGAATAAAGTAATTTGGATGTCATTTGGATACATGTAAAAAATATACCTGTGCAGACCTTACAGACATATTTTTTACATGTATCCAAATGACATCCAAATCACTTTATTCTGTAAAAATTTAAGTTCCAATAAATTTTATAAATTATTTGGGAGACATTTCAAAAAAAAAAAAACCGACCGCTACAATGTCGCCAGATCCCGATGGGCCTAGACTTTTTCTTATTTTCTGCAAACAAGAAGACTTATTTTTTTAATGAACAAATAATTCAGATGGATTGCATATATATTAGCACTCTTAGTAATTTAGTATTTATCCCGCTCCATTTATAATTAAAAGATATATTTTTTATTTATTCTCAAATTAAAAGATATATTTTTAATTTTAAATTATAAAATAACATATCATTATTTATATTTAAGTAGTCATTCTTATCATGTCACAAACATTTCTAATTAATGCATGTTTGAAGAAATAAAAAGTTTTCTTAAGAACGCCATTTTAAAATATTTATCAAATTTTTAGTGACCATACCTATAAAATTTATGAGTCCGCGAATATCTCCACATGTGCTGACTCTGCAAAAGTTGATGGAAAGAGATAAAAGGCAACCACATGGCTTGCTAAAACTTATCGAATAACTCTCGGCAGCCATGAATACTGGACATGAATATTGTATAGGTGCAGTTTTTATTTATTTTTTTTTTTTTTGTGACTCTTAAAAAATGTATAGTATTATGAATTTTTATAAAATATAGTGTTTTAGGTATAAAAATATAGAATTTTTATAAAAAGTAGTCATTCTTGTGACTCTTAAAAAATGACTGTATAACCCTGTTTTTGTATATGTATTCAAATTACACCTAAAACATTATATTTTATAAAAATTCCTGTTAAAATAAATACTATATATTTTTTAAAAGTCACAAGAAAAAAAAAAATTACACTGGTCCAATATTCATGTCTAATAATCCTTTCTGTGTAGCAAAACTCAAACTTATCCCATTCTTTTAGCTTTCTAAAACTTATCATTACATGTGCACCCCTTTCTTTTATATTTTTTGTTACAGTTGATGCTATACTAGACATACTTCCGGGAAACTCTATATAGTAGGACTCAATTTTTGCTACTATATTTAAATCATTTGTGATCCCAGTCGGGCAAACCTATTTTCGACTGAATATATTCCGTTGAAATTACTATGTTTTTAAAGGAAAATTCCGTTAAAAATGATTCCGTCAAAAATATATAAATATCAACGGAATATTTATGTTCAAACTAACTTATATTCGAAGGAAGATATATCTCGATAAATATATTGTTTTAACCTTAAAATCATTTCCTCCCCTCTCCTTTGTTTTAACCCTAAAATCATTTCCTCCTCCCTCCTTGCCCCACCCACACAGTTTCCTTCCCTCTCTCTCTCTCTCTCTCTCTTTACTCTAACTCTTTCTCTCTCTTCCACAGTTTCCTTCTCCCCAGTTTCCACCACCTCCCACCTCGCGCCACCACCACTTTGTTGGCGTGAGCTGTAGATTAAAAGACAAATGAGAGGAATTATAGTGAAGATGTAAATATGATTCCTTCCATTAAGG
Source organism: Panax quinquefolius (assembly GCA_020205615.1). Taxonomy (NCBI): domain Eukaryota; kingdom Viridiplantae; phylum Streptophyta; class Magnoliopsida; order Apiales; family Araliaceae; genus Panax; species Panax quinquefolius. Next base: position 174,062,411 of record CM035156.1, on the reverse strand, counting down.
GTCAAGGATCTCAGCCATGATCCTAGCCTTGAGTTATGTAACTGTCCAAAAATAGAGAGTCAAATGTCTCTATTTATACCTGTAATATTTCTAGAAAAGAGCAATGTAGAAAAATATATTCTGTTTATCATGGTATCAGAACAGAATAGATTTCTGGTATAAACTATCTCCATAATACTTACTAATTACATACTGTACATACCTCTCAAAGATGGGAGACCCAAATAGCCAGATGGGAGACTCGATTACCCCTCCTGAATCTGGTGATACCTACCTTGATCCAAACACAACCCTTTCTGACCTCTTTACAACCAAGATGGCCGAAGCCTTGTCCAAGGCTCAAACACCAACCAATTTTCCAGAACCTGCCACTGCTCCAATGAATTAAGTTGGATGGTTCCAACTTTGCTATATGGTCCCAGGTGATGGAGATGTATATCTCCGGGAAGGATAAATTGGGCTACATCAATGGAGAATTACTTCCTCCATCTCCGATTGATATATCTAACCGAAAGTGGCGAACGGATAATGCAATTGTCAAAGGCTGGTTAATTAACTCCATGGACTCAACTCTAATTAGCAATTTCATTCTATTTTCGACGGCTAAACAGGTATGGGATGTAGTTACTACAACTTATTTTGATGAGGGAGATACATCATGGGTATATGAACTCAGGCGGCGTGTTTCCCGTCTCCGGCAAGGTGGTGGATCCTTGGAAAAACATTATACTGATTTACAAGGATTATGGCGTGAGATTGACTTCAGTAGACCGAATCCAATGGAGTGCCCAACTGATATACAAAAGTTCAATGATCTGCTTTAGGAAGACCGAGTCTACGCGTTCTTGGATAGTCTGGACGATAGACTTGACAACATTCTGGAGTGATGTACTGCAGATGCATCCTTTTCCTTCTGTGGAGTAAGCCTATGCCCATGTTCGGCGAGAAGCTCTCTGCCAGGTGGTGATGAATACGGTTGAGTTTGAAGTTATTCTTTTGAGCCACTTCTTTTCTCTCGCGGTCTCAAGCTTAGTCAAGGGTTTGGCCAAACTGGTTTGGGTTCCTCAAAAAAATCTCGATCCTCTTCAAATATTATGAAATGTTCTCATTGTGGGAACTCTAAGCATACCCGTGATAATTTTTTTCAATTGCATGGGTATCCTGATTGGAGGTCTGAATTTCAAGAAAAAAAGAAAAAAGAAACAACACAGGTTAATGGTGGTACAGGAAAAGCTGTTGTGGTTACAACTGAACCACACTTGTCTCTCATTCCTTCTAATGACCTGCCTCATGTGAATGCCTCTCTTCCATACTCAGGTATTTCTTGTCATGCCCAACATAGTCATGGTAATGAACTAGATAGTGCTATATGGCTTCATGATTCAGGGGCCACAGACCATATGACATTTGACCCTGCAGATTTTACCTATCGATCATCTCCCCGACACACTAGTATTGCTAATGCAAATAGAATTATTTGACTTCTTACGTAAGAATCAATAATCAGAGATATCTTGCAATGATCACCGTGTCTAGCTCGCTAACCACACGACATCGTACTTTTATTACCGGGTATTTCAACAGTTAACGGTAAAAGTTTTGCCGTTATTTTTATAAAAAGGTTATTTCTTTCACTTTCTATATCCGACAGTTATTCTATTATGTGGTCCACCAATGATTGCACCGTCGTACGAATATTCCCCGACCAAACGAATATTATATGACAATTTGCTTACTTTGCAAAATTTGCACATATCACCCATAAATAACACATTATATCAAATCAACACCTTATTATTCAAAATAATAATTAGAGAAATTAAATCTTTATTCATAAAAATTTAGGTTCTTACAACCTCTCCTCCTTATGAAAATTTGTCCTCGAAATTGATTTACGTCCTACCTGGTATGTCGAAGATGTGAGGATACCTTATTTTCATTTCAGATTCTAACTCCCAGGTCATTTCCTCAATATTATGGTTTCTCCATAAAATTTTAACTTAAGGTATAACTTTTGAGTGTAGAATATGTTCCTTCTTATCCAAGATTTTAACAGGTACCTCTTCATACATTAAATCTTCTGCTATCTCTTCTGGTTCTAATTCAATAATGTGGTTCGGGTCTTTCGCATATTTATAAAACATGCATATGTGAAAAACATTATGAACACGAGACATACTTAGTGGTAAGGCTATTCTATAGGCCACAGTTCCTACTCGGTCAAGGATTTCAAATGGACCAATGAATCGAGGGTTGAGATTTTCTCTCTTCGTCGATTCTTGCTTCTAGAATAACACCTTCTTGCACCTTCTTCTTCATATTCATCAGCTATGAGTATGTAGCTTGAGCAGCTTTAACTTTATCGATTAAAGTTGGTTCTACTCGTATATTTAACATCATTCCCTAGAGTCTTTAACTCTATCTCCATCATTTGTAAATCATACGAAATGGGTCTTTGTGTTTTATAATATCGCACTCGTACTCGCATATGATCTTTTACTCAACGCGTCAGCTACTACGTTCACTTTTCCAGGATGGTATTGTCAAACTGATGCTGAAATGAGTTTCCTCTTGAGTTCTTGGAAGCTATTCTCATATTCCTCTCTCCATCCGAATTTTATATCTTTACGATTTAGTTGAGTTAATGGAGTAGCGATTCGAGAAAATCCTTCCACAAATCTCCGATAATAACTAGCTAAGCCTAGAAAGCTACGTATTTTGATTACTGACTTAGGTTGCTCTCAACTGTGAATCATATCTCAATCTTAGATAACACCTCAAAATGGCACCTATCAGTTTACTACCGCCACAAATCTGGCATCCCCTATGGAGAGTATGGCTTTAGTGCATTCCACAAAGGAAGTCACCAGATAGAGGCTCGGGTACCAACTCCTGTAGTTGGGTTTTTAACTCTTGAAGTTCAATAGGAGCCATTCGTTATGGGGTTTTGGAAATGGGTTTTATACCAGGTTCAAGGTCAATACAAAATTTGATTTCACGCTTTAGGGGTAGGCCAAGAAATTATTTAGGAAATACGTCAGGAAATTTATTAACAACAGAAATACCATACAAATCTGACGTATTTTTGTTTAAATCCGTGACATAGGCTAAGAAAGCTTGACATCCGTTTTTTAATAAACGAATGACTTTATGGCTTGATATGACAATGATTGACTTCAGTGGTTTGGTTACTTGAATTCACATAACAGGTTCGTTAGGAATATGAAAACTAACAACCTTATGAAAATAATTAATTTTAGCATGATGAGTAGTTAACCAATCAATCCCTAAAATAAAATCAAATGCAAGTAATTTCAAAGAGATGAGATCAACAAGTAATGTGAGGGTGCCGATTTGAATAAAAAAATATTTATAAACAGTGGATGTAATGAAGGTTTCTCCTAATGGAGGTTTAACAGATAAGTTAAAGTCTAATTTCTCAGGGGTCAAGTTTAAACGTTGAGCACAAGCAGGTGGAATAAAAGAATTGGTAGAACTGGTATCTAATAAGGTATAAACTTCGCAAGAGTTTATAATTATCTTACCCGTCGTGATAAACTCGTTCGGGTTCCTCGCTTTTTGAGAAATCACGACAAATGCTATTCCTTGAACCGTTGACTTTGACTTGTCCGGGACAGCCTTTGGTGTTACCATCTCAACTGGACTTAACTTCGCTATATGGCACATTCCACCCTCAACTGCTTCGTCGTACTCCTGATCCATGATCTGAATCATTAATCTTCGATCCATATCGAATTGGGGTAGACCGTTCTATACAACATAATTCCAAACTCGATGTGGGTTCTCCCAATTGTTGTCCAAAAAGCAAAATACATATCATCTATTTTGGCCTTCTTGGACCAGACGTCTCTTTTTACAATATCAACGTGTCGTGCGGCTTTTACCCATGCATCCTCCATTTTTACTCGTTCAGTTGTTTCTTCTTTCAGCTGATCTTTGACATTTGTATTTTCAGATTCAACCTCTATTATCATATACTCTGCCAAAGAGAGCTTCTGTTCAAGCTTCGCATATCGGGCAACAAAATCTTGAATTATTGTATCTTTTTGCTCCACGACCACCTGTTGTTCTTCACATTGGTCTTCTAACTCACGAATACGATCTTGCAGTTCTATATTTCGATCAAAAATTTCTCCTAATAAATCCTCCTCAAGGTCCTCTTCTTCCTCACTCTTAGCTGCTACCTCGGCGACTAGCACGAGTGCAACTATTATATTTCTTCACTCACTACATGGATATCTTTAATTTCTTCTTCGCTTGACATCCTACAATCAAGTTTAATAACTTAATTAGTACTCCCCAATAAAAATCTTTATTATAACTAGATATTATACTCCAATATTTATTCTTTAAATAAATCTCCTCAATTTATCACTTAAAACTCTATATGAGTTCATCTCTTAATTTTAAGATATCATTCTTAAATACTACCACAAAATAAGGGTTATTCTGACCGACCAATTAAATAACAAATAAGCTTAAGTAGGACACACTAGCGAAGGTTTTACTCGTCTTTCTCCCTCCTAGTTCCAATCCAAGATCTCTACTAGAGATCATATCCCTAAGCTCTGATAACAATTGTGACGCCCCCAAAATAGGTCTACGCAACCTATTCTGAGTCGCCAAATACATGCATAGTACAAAAATCAAATACAACTTCATTTATACAACTATTAACTGTCGTGTAAAATACGACAAAACATAAGCTATGAGTTTTAATAAAAATATTATCTTATAGACAATATCCAAACTCAAATAACATCCTCATTACAATTATTATCACACTATTTTATAGAATAGTGAGGACTACTATATCAACCATCTTGGACCATCACTCCATTTCCCGACTAGTCCCACCTATATTGTCATTTCTTGAAGAGAACAATGAAAGAAAAGGTGAGCTTAACTAGCCCAATAAAGAATATTATGACTAAGATAATGTAGAAAAAAATATCCTTAGTCTTCAACAGGGAAAAATCTGATAGAATGCAATAGACAATAAGTTTTAGATCAACAACTGCAGCGGAATAAACAATCCATTAGAAGAGTCAAGTAGAGCACGATGTCTACTATCTTCTATGATTTAAAATCTCATCATCAATATTTTATCCTTGTAACACCAATCAATAAATATTTCAAATCAATGAATTATCCATGCACTACGGGATAAGGATATTCGTTAGTATCACCAGTGGTCATGATCATGCCAAACAACAATCCATTTATGCACTACGAGCCAAAGAGGACTTTCACCACAAACCTTATCTGTAACATTAAGGGTTATGTTTATACCAATACACAATTTCTGATCATAATCATACCAATCAACAATCCATCTTTGCACTACGGGTCAAAGTTGACTTCCAGTACAATATAAGCATGAGGATGATGACAATGATATAAAGAATCAATCAAGTGAGATCAAAGATAAATATTAGAGATTTCTAATTCAATTTATCCAAAGTTCAAAAATGTCCAAATTATCAACATGATAAATATTTATGAAGTAGAATTCAAGAATGATATTCATGTATCAAAACTAATGAAGACAGAAAAAATTAAATTTCATTGTGTAAAAGACTATAAATAAGACCGTATGAATAATATCGTATGAATAGTATCGTATGAATAGTAACCAGACATGAAAAGATTAAAATTTAATAATAAAGTTCAGACAAATATTCTATTGAAATGATATTAGATGAAGTGCAAATCTTAAGAAATTTCTAATCATTTTGAGAATTATAAACAATACTTATCATAGTAAGTTTAAATTTAGGAATATGAAATGAAATAATATCACTTATATAATATGAAGTATGAAAGAAAATGATATTTCTTACGAGTATTGAAATAAAATAATATCCTTTATTTAATATTGAAGCGAAAATAATATTTCTTATGAATATTGAACGAATATAATATCCCTTACGAATATTGAAAGAAAATAATTTTTCTTACGAGTAGTGAACTAAAATAATATTCTTTACGAATATGAAAAATAATATCTCTTACGAATACGAAATAAATAATACCCCTTACCTTAGTAGGAGAGTAAATCTGACTGATATAGCAAAGATATTCTTGAAGAAAATTTTCACTATTTGGTACACTAGCTCAAAGTTTTCTTATAATCAAAAGAAATACACACAATATTATAGAATAATAATTTCTGATATTATGATGGTGTGTTTAGGAAGGAGGGGTAACCTTCATTTTATAGTGAAATGAAGGGAGAAAAATTAACTCTTCTCTACCTAACATGCCTGACGTTTTTTTCCTTTCTTTTTTTCGTGCCTAACCTCGTCCCATTTCCTTATGGGTGAGGCCCACACCAATGAATGCATCACTTTGCAGGAGAAAAGCAAGCCTTCACTTTAAAAATATGCGGAGAGAAAGAATTCAAAATGTGTATGGAAAGAATTCAAAATTAAAATATTAACCTTCACTCCACTTTTATTAACATGCTGAAAATTATATATTATTATAATATAACCATTTAAATTATAAAAAATTATATTATTATATTATCACATTATATAATTTAATATTATAATAATATATTTGTATGAATATTTTATCGGAAAAGATAATTGTCAAACTTTCAACAAATATTTCATGCTAAATTTCTTCATTTATATCAAAATTAAACCAATATCCACCACATAATAATTATTCACAATTAATATTATAAGCAAAATATTAAAAACAAGATCATTCATAGGAAAGATGTGGTTTTCCGATAAGAATTTATCCTTATTGGCGCGCAATTATATAACCTAACCTCTTTCCTTTACAGAATTTTCTAGACATTGCCAATAATGCTAACTAATAATATGAATAATTGTGTCGCTTTAATTATTAATTTAATAATATAAAATATTGTACAGATGATACTGTTACAATAATTGAATCAATAATATGAGATACTGTACAACAATGACCGTGACAATTATTGAATGAAACTGAGTGACTTCTTACGTAAGAACTAATAATCAGAGATTTGTGTAATACCGTTAGTGCCATCTCTACAAGACAACCACGTGTATTCATTATACTTTTATCATGGGTATTTCAACGAGTTAACGGTAAAAAGTTTTGTTGTTATTTTCATAAAATATTATTTTGTCACTTTTTATATCCATGCCAGAGTTATTACATTATGCGGTCCACCAATGATTGCATATGCCGCATTTAATATTCCCCGACAAAAAGAATATTCTCTGACCAAACGAATATTATATGAAAATTTACTTACTTTGCAAAATTTGCACATATCACCCATAACTAAATAATTATATCAAATCAACACCTTATTATTCAAAATAATAATTAAAAAAAATTAAATCTTTATTCGTAAAAAGTTGGGGTCTTACACCTTGGTCCTGATTTGGTCTACTTTTGCTAAATTTTTCTGTGTTCATTATACAAGTTAAGTAAACAAGTGGATAATTCGGTTACCGGAACTCCGAATCGAGTCATATAAGTTATAATGTGTTCCAAATATCTAATAGCTGTTGCAGCTATGGTTTCGTGTTGTTACGACGCCCATGGTATGATTTTTTTTCTAAGTGTTTTTTATAAGCTATGGTTTACAACTATGGTTTCTAAGTGTTTTTCAAATTTTTCTAAGTGTTTTTTATACAAGTTAGGCAAACAAGCGGATAACCCGACTACTAGAACTCCAAATTGAGTCCCGTAAGTTGTAATGTGTTCCAAATAGCTAAGAGGTATTACGCCTATGTTTCATGTTGTTTCGACGACCGAGACCTGTTTTGGTGTACTTTTCCTATAATTATTTGTTGATGCCGTATTTTTCGACGAGTAAGATTTCGTTGAATTCAGACTTACCTATAAGAGAAGACATAGTGATCGACGGCTAGATCCACCGAAAAACTCCTCTAATGTGAGAATCATTACATAATATCTTTAGACATTCAATTGTATATGGAGTTTATTAATCTAGAGAGATTCTCTTTACCTTTGTGTATGATTTCATATATATAAATAGAATTAGCATTAGGCATATTTGTTAGTTTGCAGAATTTAGAACATATTTATAATTACATGTATATATGGCAGAAACATGACATAAATCATATTTAAAATTTTTGCAATCCTAGGATCACCATGATGCGATACTATTAATCGAGTAAGGATAAAAGATATACCTTATGAAGATGATCAATCAACTCTTTGATTTGATCTTCAAGCTCAATCCTTTGATTATCCACGCTTCTTCGAATTCCTGGATCAAACGTTAGCTACTCAGTATTTGCAACGCTCTAAAGGTGATCCACCAATACAATATTGATTGAAGAAGAAATTTTGGTTAATCAAAACTTTGGGTGGATAGCCCTAACACACTCTCTCTCTCCCCTAACTCCTTAGATTGTAGAGAATTATTATATAGTATCTTTATACTCACAATAACATTAGTACTTAATTTATAATATATAAGGCTTTCTCCTTATTTAAACTAATATTCCTCCTAAACTTTTTAGGACTTAGGATTTTAATTTAATTCTCAAACTATTTAAGAACTAAATTATTCAAAATAATAATAATAATAATAATAATAATAATAATAATAATAATAATAATTAATAATCTTATTAATTTATAATTATTATTTCTCCAAATACTTAATTATAAATATTATTATTTCTATAAATAGTAAGTTATTATTATTAAGCCAATTACTTCTAAAATAATATTTTCTTTTAGGTTCAATATAATACCTAGGTAGTAGAATAAATAAATTAGAAGCATTCTAATATTATTTATAATGAATTAAACTCCTTTAATTCAAATATATATAAATAAATAATATTTATTCTATATCACGAGTGACACCTCTCAACATATTTCATAACTATTCGAATAATATGAAATCAACGTTTAATCAGAAATAACCTATTCAGTAAATAGTTATCGTACAATTCAATCGTTCTATCATATAATGTCCCGATCAAACATAAAATATGAAATTTTTGACAAGTCTTATTTATTTGATCATATGTATTATGATTCTAAAATAATGTAAATTATAAACTCCTTTTAAATTTTCATTCACCTTGGCCTAGGATTTCTAAGTTGTCATCTGTCAAATTGCATATGACATTCTCCCCCTTTACTAGAAGTGGTATGTGACACCCCCAAAATAGGTATACATCACCCATCTTGAGTCGCCAAATACATGGTACAGACTACAAATGCAATCTTAAATATACAACAAGAGAGCTGTGAGTTTTAATACAAATATTGTCTTATAGACAATATCCACTCTCAGAATAAGTCCTCATTACAATTATTATCACACTATTTCATAAAATAGTGAGGACTACTAATGCTATCATCTGGACCATCACTCCATTCCCCGACTAGTCCTTGCTACGTTCCCATTTCCTGAAGAGAACAGTGAAAGAAAGGGTGAGCTCAACTAGCCCAGTAAGAAATATTATGACTAAGATAATGCAGGATAAATTATCATTAGCCTTCAACAATGTTAAACTGATAAAATACAATAGACATCATGTGACACCCCCAAAATTGGTATACATCACCTATTCTGAGTCGCCAAATACATGATATGTAATATAAATACAATCTTAATTATACAACAAAGAGAGGCGTGAGTTTAAATACAAATCATCTTCAGTATAATATCCACTCTGTAATAAGTCCTCATTATATTTATTGTCACACTATTTAATGAATAGTAAGGACTACCAAACTAATACTATCATTCGGACCATCACTCCGCTCCCGAGGCTCGTCCAAATTTACGTTCTCATTTCACGAAGAGAACGGTGAAAGAAAGGGTGAGCTCAATCTAGCCCAAAGAAGAAATATTATGACTAAGATAATGCGAATAAATTATCATTAGTCTCCAACAATGTTAAACCGATAAAATATCATAGACATCAAGTTTAACTGCGGTGAACAAGCAATCCATTAAAAGAGTCAAGTAGAGAATAAAATCTACTATCTTTTATGTTTTAAAAGGTTTTTCATCACTTTTATCATTTGGGACTCGACTTTTAATAAATAATCCACATCATCGAATCACCCCCGCACTACGACGAGGATATTCTTAAGTATCACGACCACAAATTATCCATGCACTACGGGCCAAGGATATTCGTGTATTCATCAATGGTCATGATCATGCCAACAACTCATCCATCAATGCACTACGGGCCAATGAGGACTTTTACCACATCATTTGTAACATTACGGGCCATGATTACACCAATAATCCTCGGTTATAATCATACCAAGTCCATCTATTCATTACAGGCCACAGATGACTTTCAAAAAAATATAAACATGAGGATGATGACAATGATATAAGAATTCAATAAAACAAGTTCAAGAATTAATTTGTCCAGGAACCAACAACGTCTAAATTGTCAACATGATACTTCTATGTAGAGTAAAATTCAAGAATGCTCAGAAGAATATTTCCATGAAAAGATACTAGATGAAGCGCAAATATCAAGGATATTCCACTAATTTCATGGAGTATAGAAGTTAAAACTTTAACCAACTGAGTATAATAAAGAATGGAATAACAAAAGAAATCACCATGCATGCATGCAAGATTGCAGATGTACATGTTATTCCAATGAATAATAATAACGGAACCAAGTCAAAGTAAATTAGCAACCGGCATGATGTTTCAATGAATAATAACGAATGTAATAACAATGTAAATCACCATGCATGTGGTACTTTGTATGACAAAGTTATTCCAACAGTAATAATAAGTAAGCTAACCAAGTCCCTGTAAAAAACACACGTACGTGATATTCCAATGAGAATAATAATAAAGAGCGGAACCCGTGTCCGGTGTAAAACACATGTACATGATATTCCAATGTAATAATAACAAAGAGCGGAACAGAGTGCGGTGTAAAACACACGCATGAGGATATTCCAATGTAATAATAAAGATGTAATAATAGAAGAATGTCACCAAGTATAGGGTATTCCGCGTATATAGGTTATTCCAACAGAATAATAAAGAATGGAATAACATAAGTTCTCTCCATGAATAAGAAAAAAATAATACCCTTTACGGGTACAAAAAATAATATCACTTACTGTAAAAGAAACTTGATATCGGAGTAGTGAAGTAGCATAATACTTTTCTTCTTTCTCTCTATAGTTTCTCTCTCTAGAGTTTCAGTGAATTCGTAAGAAAATAATGAAGGAATGAGCTTCTATTTATAGAAGAATGGATTGCATAGTAACTAACTCATGAACGGTCCAGATTAATTTACTTTAATCGGATGGTCCATAATTAAAGCAAAATCTTTTAAATAAAATATAATATATTCTAATTATTGCCTAATAAAACAAATAACTTTATAAAAGTATTTTGTTTTATATAAAAAGATTTTACTATGCAAAACACTACGCAGCACTACGCAACATTTATACAATACTATGCGATAATAAAATATAATATAATCTAATTATTATCTAAATAAAACGAATAACTTTATAAAAGTATTACATGTTTTATAAAAAGTTTTTCTGCTTTTATTACGTTAATAATACTAATAAAACAAAACTTATAAATCAACAATAATTGAATAAAATAATGTGAGATACTTACGCAAAGAACTATCAGTAGCAATAATTGAACAAAACCGAAAGTGACTTTTCACGTAAACATCAATAATTAATACCGTGTGCTACTATGCAACCACGCCAGACATCAGCATACTTTTTACTACCGAGTAGTTCAACAAGATTAACTGTAAAACTTCCGCCGTTATTTTTAATAAAACATTTTTTGTCGTTTTTTCAATCCGACAATAATTTCGTTCAGTAGGTTCACTAATGATTTATCTGCCGCATTTAATATTCTCTAATAAAAAGAATATTTCCCGACTAATTGAATATAATATGACAACTTGCATACTTTGTAAAATTTATAAATATTACCCACAACTATAACATTATATCAAATCCACATCATAATATAAAAAAAATTATTTCTAGAAAATTAAATATTTATTCATAAAATCTGGATCAAGTTTAACTGCAGCGAAAAAGTAGAGAATAAAATCTACTATCTTTTATGATTTAAAACGCTTTCATCAATTTTTATAGCTGAGACTCAGCTTAATAAATAATCCACATCATCCCCGCACTACTGACCAAGGATATTTATTTAGGTCACGATCACAAATTATCCATGCACTCACGGCCAAGGATATTCGTGTATTCATCAATGGTCACGATCATGCCAACAATCGCCCATCAATGCACTACGGTTAATGAAGACTTTTATCACATCATTTGTAACATTACGGCCATGATTATACCGAATAATCCTCGGTCATAATCATACCAAGTCCATCTATGCACTCACAGCCACGGATGACTTTCAAAATATAAACATGAGGATGATGACAATGATATAAGAATTCAATAAAACAAGTTCACTTAATTAATTTATCTAGGAACTAATAATGTCCAAATTGTCAACATGATACTTACGTGTAGAGTAAAATTCAAGAGTGCTCAGATCGAAGAATATTTCCATGAAAAGATCTTTGGATGAAGCGCAAATATCAAGGATATTCCACTAATTTCATGAAGTATAAGTCAAAACTTTAACCAACCGAGTATAATAAAGAATGGAATAACAAAAGACATCACCGCATATGTGATAGATAAAGACAGCAAAAGTTATTCCAATGTAATAATAAATCTGAAACCGTGTCCCAAGATAAAATGCATGTATGGATATTCCAAATGTAATAATAAAGAATAAAATAACATAAGGATTTCACCATGCATACAGTACTTTATGTATGTATGATTATTCAAGCAGAATAATAAAGAATGGAATAACATAAGGATTTCACCAAGTATAGGGTATGCCAGCGTATCTGAGTTATGTATAGGTATATGCGATATCAAAAGTTATGTATAGGGTATGCCGCAGATACATGTTATTCCAACATAATAATAAAGACTTTTAATAATATAAGAATTTCACCAAGTATAGGAGTCCGCGATACACAAAGTTATTCTAATAAAATAAATAAGAATGAAATAACATAAGGATTTCACAAAGCATGTGGTATCTGGCGATCTGATTATGTATAGGGTATCCACAGCGTATCAAAGTTATTCCAACAGAATAATAAAGAATAAAATAACAGAAGTTCTCTTCATGAATAAGAAAGAATAACACCCCTTACGGGTACAACAAATAATATCCCTTACCGTAAAAGAAACTGGATATAGAAGTAGTGAAGTAGCAGAATACTCTTCTTCTTTCTCTCTATAATTTTTCTCTCTAGAGTTTCAGTGAATTCGTAAGAAATAATGAAGGAATGAGCTTCTATTTATAGAAAAAATGAGAGTGGCTCTTGGTTTTAACGAAGGGTCAAAATGACTCTTGGTAATATTGAAGAGACAACTACTATTTGTGAATGGGTAATTAACTCTTGGTAATATTGAAGGGACAACTACTATTTATGAAGGGGTAATTAACTCTTGGTAATATTGAAGGGACAAGTTACTATTAAGACTTTAAATCAACGATCCATATTGATTTACTATTATAATTTCAACCAACGGTCTGAAAAATTAGCACATCTCCTCATGGAATAATATTGTACCCAAATACCCGAGTGAACAATACTAGAGAGAATAGTAATCAGGTGAATAGTAACTCGTGAATAGTAACTCATGAATAGTAAATCATGAATAGTAACTCATGAATAGTAACTCATGAATAGTAATTTGTGAATAGTAACTCATGAATAGTACTCCGACACGAAAAGTGCCCCGAATACCCAGTTGAACAATATAACCTCCAGACATCAATTATTATCGAAATAAATGTCGATTCTCACTAACACAAATAATTTCAACACAATGGAACTATCAAATTCATCTTTAATCAACATGAACTTATCCATCATTAATATCATAACTCACAATATTTAACAACCAGGTTATTCCCAGGAAAGAGGGGGCTTTCCAATAAGGATTTCTCCCTATTGGCGCGCAATTAGGTGACCAAACCTCTCCTCGATGTAACTCTACACATTATAAATATTGCATTTAATAATATGAATAACTTTGTCGCCTCAATTATTGATTTAATAATATAACATATAATGCAGATGATACTGTGACAATAATCGAATCAATAATATGAGAGATATGATGCAGCAATTACTGTAGCAATAATTGAGTAAAACTGAGTGACTTCTCACGTAAGCATCAATAATCAATAATCAATACCGTGTAGCATCAATGATGCAACCACGCGTATTACTGTACTTTTACTACCGAGTAGTTCAACAGTATTAACGGTAAAACTTCTGCCGTTATTTTATAAAAAGATAATTCTGTCTTTTTCTAAATACGACAATACTTCCGTTGTGGGGTCCACTAATGATTATGCCGTCGTATGAATATTCCCCGACAAAAAGAATATTCCCCGACCAAACGAATATTATATAACAACTTGCATACTTTGCAAAATTTATAAATACTACCCACAACTATAATATTATATCAAATCCACACCTTAATATTTAAAAAAATATTTTGAGAAAATTAAATATTTATTTATAAAATCTGGGGTCTCACATGGTATATCCTTTGTTAATCAATATTGACCTACCTCCATGTATACTTTATTATACCTAAACATAACCTTTTATATACCTTAAAGAGTCTTAAGGAATATGACAAAGTATAATTCAAAATATACAAGGTATTATAATGATCTCAAGTCCAAGTATCAATTGTACTACTATCATTATAGGAACTCCTATTGTCAGTCAAGTAAAACTCTATTAGGTGTTCCTTAAGCGAGTTATGTTCAGTGAACATGTTATCCAATAAGTACATACATACTTGCTCTAATATCTTCGCACAAATGATTATGAGATCTATCATCATCTTCAACAGAGCAAACATAGTATGTAGTAATCTATACAGATCAACTAACCCCACATTAGTGTTAAGATGATTAGAAACATTCTACTTTTAAGCTATCTAGATTTTAGATCTCATTAGCATAAACTCTTCATGATTCTAAAAGTATTGCTCCAAAATTATGAGTTTATCTTAATTAATTCAACTAATTAAACATGAATAAATAAATATCTTTAAATAAATGATTTTTTTAATTATTAAATAGACAAGATTACAAAATAAAGGTTTATCACATCCAATGTGTTTGCCTTGACGATATACTACGTACTTTTAATTAATATTGTGGGTTAATTGGATTTTTCTTAAGTTAGGGTTACTTTGGCTTCTATGAGCCACATTTGCACAAAACATTTAGGTTTTATTTAGGATTAATTACATATTTTATTACATTTTTAAAAATAATTACAATAATGGTGCATCCATAAAATAATTACAAAAGTAATACACTTTCTCATATTTATTTACAATATTAGTGCAATTAGGATTTCTTAATTTAGGGGAATAGTATCCTTTAATCGCGGCCTACGATTATCTCCCTTATCTCTTCTTGTTAATTATTATTTTCTTATTCAATCACAATAGACCCATTTTTTTTATCTCTGTTCATGTTTCTCTCTCTATTTTCTTCATCCTCTTTTTTCCTACTATAAACCAAAGTGGCAGTGGTTTGGCACATCTGTCTTTCCTGAAGTTGAAAAGCCTCTTGAAGTAATCCTTAAAAGCAATGTTCAAGGCATGTTGAAAAGTTATAAATTCATTAGCACAGAAATTGAGAAAGTTGTCTATAAAAAAGCTAGAGATTTTTCGTTTAACTAGCCTCAGTTGGGAAGTAACGAATGACATTAGCAGTGTTTCCTCTCCATAATGAAACAAAACCTTCATCCTTCATTGTTCGGCTGAAGCAATCACCAATACCCTTGTACAACAAATGTAATCGTGGATACATCATAAGATGCTCGATTGGGCGGCACCATTAGATATTTCAAAGCAACATTGCTGTAATTTCCATGCTTGAATTGCCTATGGTACAAAGATGGCTGCTGGAAATCAAAATCTTGGGTTGGGCTAGATCTAAGAAGAAGATTGTCAGCTACCTTCTGATTGGATCTGATAAGCAAAGTTTCACACCAAGGTAACCAAACCTTCATACCAAGGTAACAAAACCTTTATACCAAGGTAACCAATCCATATCCATACCTGCAGTTTTTTCATAGTACAGTTGGTAGCCAAACATTCATACCAATGTAACCGATTCAGTGTTATTAGGTTACCAATTTATTTTAAATGTGATGCAGTTGGTAGCCAAACCTTCATACCAAGGTAACCAATTTAGTTTTATTAGTTACCAATTTATTTTGAATGTGATACAGTTGGTAGCCAAACTTTCATGTAGTTGGTTGCCAAACTTTTAGATCGAGGTAACCAATTCATACTGCAGGTGTGGAGGTAGATTGGTTACCTTGGTATAAAAGTTTAGTTACCTTAGTACGAATGTTTGGTTATCAACATTACATTACACATCACTCTCTTATCTCTCTCTCTCCTATACAGTGTTCTTATTTTCCTCTGGACATGAAATTGGAATTGGAATTTCTGGACATGAAGAAATTGTGAAAAATCAAATATCCACCTCTTTTCTCCATCCCATCAACCATTTTGTGGTTGACTCTCGCTCTGTTTCACTGGTGAAGGGGGGGGGGGGGGGGGAGGAAGATGACGTTGTCAAACCTTCAGACCAAGGTAACCAAGTTAGTTTTATTAAGTTACCAATTTAGTTTTAATGTGATGCAGTTGGTAGCCAACCATTCATACAAAGGTAATCATTTTGTTTTTGTGGGTAACCAAATAGTCATAAAAAAAATTTCAGAATAGTAAGAGTTACATCTATTTATTTTTAAACTTTTTGTAGGGCGAATCTTCTTCTTCTTCTCATTGGCATTTTGGAAAACGGAAATTCGTGGCGGAGTAGCGGAGGACAGGGCAACCTGTGAAGGAGATTCGTGGCGGAGTAGCGGAGGAGAGGACTACTGTAAGGGAGATGAAGATTTGAATTTGAATATTTGAATTTGAATTTGAATTATTATTTTGAATTTAAATTTGTTTTTGTTGTTAGATCCCAAATATTTGAATTTGAGTTATTAATTATGGCAGTTATTTTTCCTTGATTTTAGGTTTTCGATCTTATTAATGCGAATTGCGTTATTTTTATAATTATTTTGTGGATGCACTAATAGTGTAATTACTTTTTAATTGTTGTATATTGGCGTTAAGGACCCATTTATTTACTGTGCCCAACTTAGTAAAATCATACCCCAACATTTGATATTATCATGACAAAAAAGATATTTCTAGAATAAATTTACATTTAGCGATACTTAACACTACAAATTATAATAATTATTGCTTTGATAATACTCCCTCCGTTCTTAAAAGATTATCATTTTAAAAGAAAAAAAATTTGTTTTAATTTATTTTTCGTTTATAATTTTTTATGAGAATAAATTATTTACTTTTCTATACTCTTATCTTCTCTCATTGTCCCAAGAAATGCTTTTCTTTGTATTAATAGTTTTCAACTTCCCATAAAGGGGTAGTGATGAAATTTCAAATAAATTTTAATTATTAAATAATAATATTAAATGACTTTCTTAATCCATTTGTAAAAACTTTAAACAACAATCTCTTAATAACCGAGGTAGTACATATCATTTTTACTCCGACAAATATCAACCGCCATAATTTATGCTAAATATAATTTTTCATTGTTACCCAAAAAAAAATGGAAAACAAAAATGAAACTTATGGTATTTGGCTTTACAAGAAATTGAATAGGGGTATTTTTGTCACTCAATGTTCTTAAAGAACTCACAAAGGTATAAATTTGGTTTCCCGCGCGCCTCGAAGGAACGGTACCAATTGTACCACTTTACATACGCGCCAATCTTAACCGTGTGCAATTTAACCTTTTCGCCTATTCGCCAATCTTGACCGTACATAACCTTCACGCATCCAAATCCTGCAAATGGACGGTCTAAAATAAAGGGACACATCCTTTCGTATTTGTAAGTAAACCGAAAATAACTGTCATTTGAAAACTTTCCCTCGTCTATATAAACAGCCCAATGCCCATTGTACCAAAATTGTGCCACCACATTCCCAAAAAATATGGCACAAAAGAATCAGAACATATCAGAATCCCCTAATGCCAAAAACAAATCCGTTAGTCCTGGTGGCACGACCAGAATCGGTTCTAATACTGTGCCACCAGACTCAGTTTCTCTGCGGGGTGGAAGTATTACGCCACCATCCCGTGAGAAGCACGAAGAATTGTATAAAGAAAAATCTTCCGCCAGAAAATTAGTCGCTGACAATTTTAACCCGGATAGTGGTGATGGTGGCATTGGTGGTATTCCTGTTGGTGGTGGTGGTTCCGGTGGTGGCAATAGTGGTATTCCGGTTAGCAGTAGCCCTAATCGAGGGTTGAAGAGACCACGAGAGAGCAGGGATTCGGACCTTTTACAGTGCTATTTATGCAACAGAGTTTTTCAATGTAAGCAAGGGTTATCGGGGCATATGAAGGCTCACAAGGATAGGGCTTGGCGGGGAATAAACCCGCCGCCGGTGTTCAGCCGTAACGAGTTCACGGATTTGTTTGTTGAGATAAACAGAACTGCGGAAGTGGCCGAAGGTCAGAGGAGAGAGAATGAGGAAGAAGTGAATCGGCCATGGATTCCTGATTTGAATGAGCCTCTACCATCAGACGAGGAGGAGTAAATCAAAAATCTATTTGAACTTACTATATCTTTTACATGCTTTTCTTTATTTCCTTGAAAATAATTTAATGTTATATGGAAGTAAGATTAATGATGTTCATTATAATTAAAGAGTCGCTATATGTTGTGCTAAATGCTGAATGTTTGCAGAAAAACACTTCCCACATGGCAATATCCCATGCATTATGTACTCTATGTTATTTCATTACAATACTATTTAATTTCAATTTGCTTCTTTTTTTTATTTGCTAAATTTGAAATATATTAGAAAAAGAACATAATTACAATGACAAAGGAGCATACCCTAAAAAACAAAAGGCTATAGCCTGGACATATATCAGAAAACAAAAGCTAGATGATGTACACAGTACTATAACAAGCTGAAGCAAAGAATCATGATCTAAATCTCTCTCTTTTTCCCTCCCTTTTCTCCTCCCCTTGTCAGGAATTTAGGGCTTGGGGTTTACAGTTTAGAGCTTATGACTCTAGATCTTTTCTCTCTTACAATTTGCAGGTTGATTAGTTTTTAGGGCTTTCAGAAAAATTTATTTCACGAAAATACTATTTGCTTCTTTTACATTTTTATTTTTTTGGTTCCTGATTTGAATATTAATGAGCCTCCACCATGATCAGTTGAGGCGGAGTTAATCAGGAATTGGTTTAGGGACTTGTTTTAATTGTTTGTATGATTATATTTTTTTGGTATTTATCATAATTATATTTTCGAAACTCTAATATTCGTAGTTCTCGGTACTTAAAAGATAAACATGTTGTTCCTGTTTATAAAGGATGAATTAGTTCTACAAGTCATATTTATATAATTGTGCAGCTTTTGAAATGTTAATTGGGATATATTCATTTTTCTTAGACGACAATCAGTGTAATTAATTCTTTAGGGTTTAATTGAGTTTTTCTCATTGACCATATATTGTGCCAATTGCTTGATTTTATATGTAGGTGAGATCTTATTTTATACACTAAAAAAAAAGGTCATTGTCGACTTGGGTTTTTGCCGCTTAATGAATTCTCGCTGTCTTTAACAATGAAGTCATTGGCGACGGCCCATCGCCACTCCCGTCGTCGCCCTTGGTTCTCGTCGACCGCCTTTCGTAATGGGGTCATTGGCGACGACATAGGCGACAGACTGTCCATCGACAATGACTATTAAAGATTATTTATTAAAATGGTCATTCGTGACGGGCCAGCCGTCGCCAATGACTTTTGGTCCATCGCCAATGAGCTTAAATTATATTATTTAAAAATCAATTGTCCGTTACTAAAACCGTCACTATAGGTCATTGGCGACGACAGTCCTCAATGCTAATTCCCCCGTTGCCAATGACCTTATTTTAAAAAAATAATAAAAACAACAAAATTCTCTTGTTCATTTAAATATACATAATTATATCTGTTATAAACTAAAGTAAAACAAATAATTCTTCACGAATGTATATCAATAACAATAAAATCTTTTGCTATCAATCATCAAATATGTAGACAACGTAATCACATATAGATATGGTCATACGATGTTAGTAGATACAGAATGTAACATCATGAAACTTTCATCAATTTAGTTAGATACATAAACCATCAACCTGACTATATACAAAACTCTAGTCTGTACAACCCAAAAATTGTATAAGTACATACATGAAAGTCAAAATATAAACATAAACTAACTACATCCCCAGATTAGGAATACCAATAGTATTTAAAGAATAACCTTCATTTATTGGAGAAAGTTATGTAATAATACATAATTAGATAGTGTGTGCATGTCTATAATGTAATAAATATATTACTACAGTTTTTAATGTATAGTTTCATTTTTATGGAAAAGATTATGGGATGTAATGTATTTTGTATATAAGTAATGTGTATGTTATGCTGTAAGTTAAGAAGTAAAACTTTTGTAGGCATAACTCACGTGTGAGTAGTGAAGGTGTAATGAATCAAACAAGTGTGCTGACTAAACTTTGGCAAGAAGGAAGGTGTTGGTTTTATAGGACATAAGCAGAACACTAAGCACTAAAATAGAGTTGAGCAAGTAACAAAATTGGAATCGAAATTGTACCAAAAACCGCAACCACACCAATTAAAATGCACTAATGGTTCCGGTGTATGTGGCGGTTTTAGGTGGGTTGAATAACCAAATTTACGGTTTCAATTTGGTTATTAGCCAAAATAATACACATAAAACCGAAACCCCACAATGTGTATGTATGTATGTATTTATTACCTCTAGTAAATTTTAAAGTTACTTTTCACTTGAACACGCTCAGAGAAAACCTCAGTCTTGCATTGTCATTTTTTCACCAATTGAAAGAAGATGGTTAGAGGATATAGAGTCAAAAATTAAGCATTTGGATTTTGGAATTTCGGATTTGTTTGATGCATTACTGGATGGGCTTATAGCTGAGGGGCCAAATTGTCACTCCCCCAAATTCGGGTCCGTTGAACCTCGGACCTAGTGCATCGCGATACATCATCTTCATACATATTCTATAAACTAATGCGGAATATATAAAAATAAATTGTTTATACAATAAGCTCTTACAACATAACCCAATGACTAACAACCTTAACTTACATACGTACCTTTGGAATCTAAAAAGGTTTACATAATTTATTCACATCAAATAACGTAATAGTTAAATGGGCATAACAATCTACTCTTGGAATTTATCCTTGTCTCTGTCTTCCTTCGAACATTTGTCTTAATCCGAAAATTTTATCATGATATAGTAAGAGTGAGAAACTACTTTGCCCAACAAGTTTAAATATAAGAAGGATATATCATGATTGAAAAGGAATAAACTTTCAAGTTTTCAACAATGTAATATAATTGTGAAAGAGCATGAATCAAAACTTCAATAACTGAATAACTGAATAATTAATGTTGAGTGGTCAATAATGACCATAAACAAATTTAACTGAACCTTATGGTAATCAAGGTGATCAGCCTTTCATACCCGATATACATATGCAACAGGCACTAAGTGTGAATAACAATAATCATAGACGTGGAATAATTTTCAATAATTAAACCACTAGCATTTTTGAAAAATAATAACTCGAGTTTGAGTTAAGAAACTTGTCTTGCCGTCGATTACTGCTACACAATCTATTATAATCTCTTTATTGAAAAAACATATCATTGTTAAGATTGATCTTCCAATTAGCATAATACACTTTATCTCATAACAATACTATTTTAATAACATATTAATTATCTAACATTTAGCCACATAATAACTGTGACGCCCCCAAAATAGATATTCATCATCCATTTTGAGTCGCCAAATGCATGGTACATAAATCAAATACAACTTAATTATACAACTATCGTGTACAATACAACAAAACATAAACTGAGAGTTTACACAAGAATATTGCCTTCAAGACAATATCCACTCTCAATGGAGTTCTCATAGACAGTATACAAACTCAAATTCAGTCCTCATTACATTTATTATCACACTATTTAACAGAATAGTGAGGACAACTAATGTTATTCTCTGGGTTGTCACTCCTTTTCCGGACTCGTCCCAGCTATATTCTCATTTCCTGATGAGAACAATGAAAGAAAGGGTGAGCTCAACTAGCCCAGTAAGAAATATTATGACTATGATAATGCAGAATAAATTATCATTAGTCTCTAACAATGTTAAACTGATAAAATATAATAGACATCAAGTTTAACTGCAGCGGAATAAGCAATCCATTAGAAGAGTCAAGTAGTGAATAAAATCTACTATCTTCTATGGTTTAAAAACATTTTCATCAATTTTATCATTTGAGACTCGACTTAAATAATTAAAACACACCATCTAATCATCCCTGTACTATGGCCAAGGATATTCATTAAATCATCAATGGTCATGACTATACCGAACAATCCCGGGTCATAATCATACCAAAAGCTGTCCATCAATGCATTACAGACCACTGAGGACTTTTACCATATCATTTATAACATTACAGGTCATGATTATACTGAATGATCCCTGGTCATAATCATACTAAGTCCATCTATGCACGTAAGCCAAAGATGACCTTAAATCATAACATATGCATGAGGATGATGACAATGACATAATAATTCAATAAAACAAGTTCACGAGGTTAATTTAACTAGGATTCAATCACGTCCAAATTGTCAACATGATACTTCTTTATAGAGTAAAATTCAAGAATGCTCAGAAGAATATTTCTATGAAAAGATACTGGATGAAACATAAATATCAAGGATATTCCACTAATTTCATGGAGAATAGAAGTCAAAACTTAATCAACTGAGTATAATAAGGAATGGAATAACAACAGAAATCACCATGCATGCGGTACTTTGCATGTATGCGGTTTATTCAACAGAATAATAATTCGGAACAGTCAATTGAAAATCACCGATGGATGTTCCAATGAGAATAATAAGGAATGGAATAACAGCGAAATCACCATGCATGCGGTACTTGGCGTAGACATATTAATCAATCAGAATAATAATAACGGAATGTGAAAATCACAATCGACAGGATGTTCAACGAGAATAATAAATCTGGAATAATAAATGATGGAACCAGTCCAGAAGATTGCATGTGAGATATTCCGGCGTAATATTAAATGCAGAATAATAAGTAATGGAACCAGGTCAGGTGAAAATCACACCGACAAGATATTCCGACAGAATAGTAAAGAATGGAATAATAGGAGAATTTCACCATGTATGCGGTACTTCGCATAAACAGGTTATTCCAACATAATAATATAGAATGGAATAATAGAAGAATTTCACCACGATTTGTCAGATTGGCAGATAAACAAAGTTATTCCAACATAATAATATAGAATGGAATAATGAAGAATTTCACCATGTATGCGGTACTTTGCATAAACAAATTATTCCAACATAATAATATAGAATGGAATAACAGAAGTTCTCTTCATTAATAAGAAAGAAATAATACCCCTTACCTTTGAAAGAAACTGGATAAAGGAGTAGTGAGGTAGCAGACTTCTCTTCTTCTATAGATTTCTCTCTACAATTTCTCTCTATAATAAATGCTCTATAGCTTTAGTGAATTGGTGAGAAATGAAGAAGAATGAGCTTCTATTTATAGAAAAATATAGTTTCGATAATTGCACGTTTTGGGGCTCGAAAAATTATAGTAGAATACCTCCAACTTTTTTTCCTTTTTAATTTAGTCCTGCAAGTATTATCAATTTTGCACCAACTCCCCTAATAGTAAATAATGTGATTTAATAGTAAATCATGGAATCAATAGTTCTAGACATGTGAAAATATGAATTATAGTATAGTACCTCCATCTATAGCTCTATTTTTAACTTAGTCATGTAAGTATTATGAATCTTGCACCAACTCCCCTAATAGTAGCAAGAATGTGAATCAATTGTGAGACCTCAGATTTTATGAATAAATATTTAATTATCTCAAAATATTTTTTTTTTAAAATTTGAGATAATGTTATAGTTGTGGGTAATATTTACAAATTTTGCAAAGTATGCAAGTTGTCATATTATATTCGATTGGTTGGGAAATATTCTTTTGTCGAGAGAATATTCAGATGATTTGATACAATCATTGATGGACCCCACAATGAATTATTGTCATTTTTGAGAAAACGACAAAAATATTTTATTGAAAATAACGGCGGAAGTTTTATCGTTATCTTGTTGAACTACTCGGTAGTAAAAATACGAGAATACGCGTGGTTGCATAAGTAGCACACGGTATTGATTATTGATGTTTATGTGAGAAGTTACCGCTTTTGTTCAATTATTGCTACAATAGTTGTTCGTGACAAGATCTCACATTATTTGATTCAATTATTCTTGATTTATAAGTTTTGTTTTATTAGTATTATTAACGTAATAAAAAAAACATCTTTTTTATATAAAATGTAATACTTTATTAAAGTTATTCTATAAATAATAGTAATATAATATATTCTATTATGCATAGTATTTTTGCATAGTAAAATCTTTTTATATAAAATGTAAAACTTTTATTAAAGTTATTCTATAAATAGAATATATTATATTTTATTACGCATAGTGTTTGCATATTGCATAGATAGTGTTTGCATAGTAAAAGTCTTTTTTGTATAAAATAGAATATATTATATTTTATTTAAAAGATTTTGCTTTTAAATATGGACCGTCAGATTAAAGTAAATCAATCTGGACCGTTTCATGAGTTAATTCTTATCACGATCCATTTTTCTATAAATAGGAAGCTTAGTTAGAATTGAAATCACACTAGAAGTTCGAGAGAATTCTCCTTTATAATCTTTGAGCGTATTTCCTCAAGAGTTTTAAGAAACTTTGTTTAAGAAGAACATAGTATAAGTTTTCTTTAAGAAAATCCTCACCCTATCAGTCGAAATATTCTTCTTTTACGGTAAGGAATATTATTCTTTTGTGTTCATGAAGAGAACTTCTGTTATTCCATTCCTTATTATTACATTGAAATAACTCAGATACGTGGGCTACCCTATACTTGGTGACATTCTTCTATTATTCATCTTTATTATTCATTGGAATATCTTCGTGTGTTTTACAGGACCTGGTTAAATCTTTATTACATTTGGAATATCCATGCTGTGTGTTTTAGGACTGGACCGGGTTAAAATTTTATTATTTCCATTGGAATATCCATCGTTTGTTTTACACCGGACTGGTTAAAATCTTTATTATTCTGTATTTATGATTACATTGGAATAACCTCGTCTATGCCAAGTACCGCATGCATGGTGATTTCGTTGTTATTCCATTCTTTATTATTCTTTTGGAACATCCGCTTCGGGTGTGAATTTCACCGACCGGTTCCGATTATTATTATTATTCTGTTGAATAACACGCTTCATGCCAAGTACCGCATGCAAGGTAATTTCTTTTGTTATTCCATTCGTTATTATACTCAACAATAAGTTAAAATTTTGACTTATACTCCATGAAATTAGTGGAATATCCTTGATATTTGCGCTTCATCCGATTTTTTCATGAAAATATTCTTCTGAGCATTCTTGAATTTTATTCTACAAAGAAGTATCATGTTGACAATTTGGACGTTATTGGTTCCTGGACAAATTAATTATTGAACTTGTTTAATTGAATTCTTATATCATTATCATCATCCTCATGTTTATATTTATTGAAAGTCAATACGTGGGCTTCGTAGTGCATAGATGGACTTGGTATGATTATGATCAGGGATTATTCGGTATAATCATGACCGTAATGTTACAAATGATGTGAAAATTAAAAGTCCTCATTGGCCCGTAGTGCATTGATGGACAGTTTTTGGTATGATTATGGCTATGGATTCTCTTCGGCCAAGGGAGCAAAGATGAATTGTTTTATGGCATGATCAGGACCGTTGATGAAAACACGATTATCTTTGGCCCGTAGTGCATGGATAATTCGTGGTCGTGATACTAAAGAATATCCTTGGCCTGTAGTGCAGGGATAATTTAAAGATGTGGATTATTTATTGAGCTGAGTCTCAGCGATTAAGTGATGAAAAACTTTTTAAATCATAAAAGATAGTAGATTTTATTCTCTACTTGACTCTCTTAATGGATTGCATGTTCCGCTGCAGTTAAACTTGATGTCTATTGTATTTTATCAGTTTAACACTGTTGAAGGCTAATGATAATTTATTCTGCATTATCTTAGTCATAATATTTCTTACTGGGCTAGTTGAGCTCACCCTTTCTTTCACTGTTCTCTTCAGGAAATGAGAACGGAGCAGGGACTAGTCGGGGGACGGAGTGATGGTCCAGATGATAGTATTAGCTAGTAGTCCTCACTATTCTGTTAAATAGTGTGACAATAAATGTAATGATGACTTATTCTGAGAGTGGATATTGTCTAGAAGACAATATTTATATTTAAACTCACAGCATATGTTTTGTCGTATTTTACACGATTTGTTGTATTATTAGTTTGTATTTGAATTTTGTACCATGTATTTGGCGACTCAAGATGGGTGATGTATACCTATTTTGGGGACGTCACATCAATAGTACACACATATGAACAAATAGTTATAATCATGTGAAATAATAGCAATCAATTGCTCATTTATCTGGTTATATACCTGACTAGTCAATATAACCTCCAGACATCACTTATTATCGAGATAAATGTCGATTTTTACTAACACAAATAATTCTAACATAATGAAAGCATTTTTATCAAAAATATAAATTTTGAAATTTCGAAGTTTGACTTTTCCCAAAAAAGTCAACTGTTTACTTTTTGACTAAATAGTGAATTCCGGAAAATTTTGTATTTATAGACTATTTTTACTAATTTCGACGTTCCGGACTCAAATATCACGTCCGCGTCTCCAAATTCAACTCGAACAACATTCATAATTAATATTATAACTCACAATATTTATCAACCGTGTCGTTCCCCAGAAAGAGGGACTTTCCAATAAGGATTTCTCCCTATCGGGCGCCGCAATTAGGTGACCAAACCTCTCCTCGATGTAACTTCAGACATTGTAAATATTGCAATTTATAATATGAATAACTTTGTCATCTCAATTATTGATTTAATAAAATAACATTTTATGTAGATGATAATTGTGACAATAATTGAATCAATAATGAGAGATATGATGCAAAGAATTATCGTGAGCAATAATTGAGTATAACCGGTGACTTATCACGTAAGCATCAATAATCAATACCGTAGTGCTACTTACGCAACCACGCCAGACATCGCACTTTTATTACCGAATAGTTCAACAAGATAACGGTAAAACTTTCGTAGTTATTTTCATAAAATATTTTTGTCATTTTTTAACTATGATAAAGACTTCGTTGTAGGGTCCACCAATGATTATGCTGTCAGTATTTAATATATTCTCAAAACAAAAAGAATATTTCCTACCAAACTAATATTATATAACAACTTGCATACTTTACAAAATTTTTAAATACTACCCACAACTATAACAATATGTCATATCCACACCATAATATTTAAAAAAATATTTCAAGAGGAATTAATCTTTATTCATAAAAGTTGGGGTCTTCAATAACTATTAGATCTTACATTAAGTCCTTAATAATATTATCATACCTTGATAATATTACTATCATCTTAAACTTATTTCATATCATTAATCTTAATAATATTTTATTCACTTCTTAGTATAATTAATCAATTATTAATAATTTAATCATATAATAATATCTTAATCGTTTAAAATATTATTAACCCTTTAATAATATTTTAATCACTTACTAATATTATTAATTATTTAATAATATTTTAACCATTTACAAATATTATTAACCTTTTAATAATATTTTAACCACACTTTAATATTATTAATCATTTAATAATATCTTAATCATCTAATATTATTAATCATTTAATAATATTTTAATCTAACGTTTATTAATAACATGTTAATCTAATATTATTAATTATTCTTTACTAATTACTTTATTTAACAACCCTAAAATACCATAAATATAATATCTCATCACAAATAGCGAAAATAGCCTCCATAAATCCGATTACATCATCTTTAGGGTCTTTTTTCAAAAATATTACATTTTTACCCTTATAACATCACTTTAACTAATTTTATCCATTTATTTATAACTCAATCATTCACATGAAAAATAAAAAATATTTTCAAAAATTCTACTTTTCTGAGAAACATCAGTTAATATTTTCCTTATGAACATATAATTTTTCTAGAATTTTTCAGTTTCGTTTATTATTTTTCAAAAGTCCGTTTTTAGTTCATAACTTAAGAAAATTGGCTATATCATGCTCAACTCCAAAAATTCCCAACTCTTGGCAGAAACTTACACATATTAACATGAACTTTTAGTTTAAATTTGGCCATCGAGTTATATAACTCTAGTTATAGCCATTTTTGTCAAAAAACCCAAAAATTGAAATGGCCATAACTCGATCGATTTAAGTCGGAATAAGTTCATCTTCGGACAGGAGCTACTATATATCATATATTTTCATGTCACAAAAGGCCTGATTTTATTTCAATAATTGAATGGCTGAAAATGCCCCTGCAAAGTTTTGGACAGTTTACTTTTAGGTATTTCCAAATTTTCCTACTTTGCCAAAAATAGTCCGTACGAAAATGTACAACACATTTTTTAGTGATTCCAATTGGAGATCTTAGAAGACTCATAGATCTAACTCTAAGACTTCACCACACTCAAAAATTTGAAACAGAATGAGAGACATTTAATTTGAATTCCATGTTTCGTTTTCTCAAAAATCTGATTTTCTAACCTTCATAATTTCTAAGAAAACTTCCATGATCTCTTGATTAATCAAACAATAACCATCATAAACCATCATTATACATACTAATAATTCTTAAGATCAAGGATCTAACATGATCCATCATTAATTTCATCAAACTCTTATACTATCCAAGCAAAACATATATTAAGCTAAGAAAAAGTGAGATTAAGGTTTAGAAAACTTTTCAACATTTTCTTGGTTGATGGATAATCTTTCTTGGTTGCTTGGCTTGCTAAGTACTCTCTCTCTCTTAGCCCTTCTCAACTTTGGTCTTTTCCCTTCCTTAGCCTCTCAAGTTCTCTTGCTTTCTCTAGGGTTTTTAGGTGAGATTTATGGAGAAAACCTATGGTTTCTTCTTTCTCTTCTTTTTCTTTTTCCTCTCTCCTCTTTTCCCCCTCATCCATGGATGCCCTCCGTCTCTCCTTTCATCTTCTATGGTCGGTTGGGGATGAGAGAATGAGAGAAAATGCTTTCCTTTATTTTACTTTCCTTTTAATAAATGAAGAAAATGAGAATTAGTGAGAGTGGGTGAGAGTTAGTAAGGGTTAGGTGGGGAGTTGGTTAGAGTTGTTGTGGGTTAGGTGAAATACACTATGTGCTGAAAATTCAAACAAATTTTAGTCATATGAGTCCCGCTTTTATTTTCTTGTTTTGTGTATTTATTCCGTCTTTAACTTTCGGACCCGAAAACTTAAATTTTCGAGTTTATAGTCGATTCCTACTAAATTCGATGCTCCCAACGTCGTGGACACATCCGTTTCTTCAAATTCATCTTTGAATTTCAAGTTTGACTTTTTTTCCAAAAAAAAGTAACTGTTGACTTTGACCAAAAAGTCAACCCCGACACCTTTTGTGTTTATAGTCCATTCTTACTAATTTCAACGTTTCAGACTCAAATGTCTTGTGCGTCTTCAAATTCCACTCCTAACTCCGATTTTGACTTTTCTACATAAAAAGTCAACAGTTAATTTTGACCAAAAAGTCAACCTTGACACATTTTGTGTGTACAGCCTTTTCTTATTAATCTTGACGTTCCGGATTCAACCGAGCAGTCCATGCTACAAGATTCTATCTCTAACTCAAATTTTGAGTTTTAACTTACTCCTTTATTATTATTATTATTATTATTATTATTATTATTATTATTATTATTATTATTATTATTATTATTATTGTTCATATAAACTAATCATCTATTTATTATTATTCATTTCATTGATTTACTAGTATATAATTTAAATACTAGAATTCTTCAATTAGCATAACCCTTAGGTTATTTAATTCTCATTCCTAATATATATAATATTAGGCTAAATAATTTTATTTTTATTTCTCTTTACATATAATAAATAAATATATACATATTTACAATATGTATTTATTTAATCACACATGCTTCACATAAGCCATAATGTATTTATTCTTATTGATAAATAATTATTAAATTCATTTATTAAACTAGACATTTGATTCATGTCTTATTAAAAATCTCCTACCAATTCAATATCTTTGGGTTCTCTCACATTACCATTCATGTTCAATTTCTATAAGCTTGATTAATTAAGCTTTCCATTAATCTTGTATGATCAATTTAATTAACCACTCTAAGTATATGTATATATATGCTTATATATATACACTCATCCTATTTATCCTTATTATTTTTCTTTATTGTACACATTATGATCTAACACTTAATCTTTCATCTTATAAGTTATTCTATACAATCAAGTAAGCCGAATACCTAATCCAGCATCCTAGATTATTCAAACAACTTGTTGTTTCCCAACATAGAAAAACTGACATAACTAATCCAGCAACCTAAATTCAAATTGAATTTCAATTCAGTAATTTTTTTTCCAATCTAGCAAACTGGATTCAAACTGACCTCCAATCCAGCAACTTAGATTCAAACTGTATACTAATTCAACAAACCGAATTCTAATTCAGCAAATCTAAATTCACTAATTCAGCAAGCTAGATTGAAACTATATTCAAACTTTATTCCCATTTTAAACCTTTTCTATATATATCATTTCATAATCTCTTTCATTAATTAACATAAAGTTAAAGGTAACATAATACCTTATTCTTAACATACTTCCAAGTATAATTCCATTCTAGGATTTTAAATTTTGTAATCCATATTTTCTCAATTCTCTTTCAAATAGTAAACCATAAAGGTTCTTCTTAAAATTTTTAATAAATCCTCTATTTCAAGTCTATGTTTTATTATTTAGCCTTTAATTTAATCGTTCAAAATTTTATAAATTTTCGGGTTGTCACACAAATTCGTTGGTTCGGGCACTTGATGCATTGGTTAAGGTCTATGTTATAGTAGTAATAGTCTAATAGATTCTTTTTCAAATTAGGTAAGTTGGATTATAATATTCTATAAGTCATCCCTATAATATATAAGATAAAATTTCATTCTATCTCCAGTATATACTTTTAATTTTTGGGGAACTAGATAAACCTTCTTGCTTGTTATCGAATATATGGTCTCCGTTGTTTTATGTAGCGTATGTTTTAGTTTTAAAGCATCATTCCTTTATTATAAGCTAAAACTATTTTATGTGTCTCACTGTTCTATGATTTGATCGATGGTGAATTTGACATGTTAGGCAGAAAGAACTTTGTTTCTATGCTTGATATAATTCTCATTGTCGACTCTTTCACTAAGTTAATTACTCGATGTGAGCTATGTGTTAAATTCTATTGAAGGCTTAAACCTTTTTTGTTGTTTCAATTGGTTTTGGAACCGAAACCGCACCAATTGAAACCGCACCGCACCGCACCAATCACAAGTGATTTCGTGTGCAATTTTGGATTTCTCAAACCGCACCTAAACATTTTCGTGTGCGGTTTAGACTTCAAACCGCACCATGCTCACCCCTACACTAAAACATATAACTAATAATGAAAGAAGAAGGCTAAGCTTTATATATATATATATATATATATATATATATATATATTTCATCCGTTCTAGAGGAGAAAGAAAGAAAAAGTCTTAAGCCTTGCTTCCTTACTCCATCCCACTCCTTCCGTTCCATTCCACTTTCCCTCTCTCTAAGCTACCCATTTTTATCTCCCTTGCTTTCGGTTAGAATTAGCAAAGGAATGGAGACTACAAACTGAATGGAAAGGAACTAAAGCTCATCGTTGACAAGAGAGGGTTGAGTTTGACAAGAATCACAACCAGAATTCAAGTATAGTAATAAACAAAAGGTACCTTATTTCTTTTTATTATGTACATAAGAAATTAATTAAATTCGTGTGCATATGTTGATATAGTTGATTATGATAACATTTAGCTATTCAAATTGGGTAATTAGTCTAACTGTGATTGATTATGGCCATATAAATTGACAATGGAAATTAATATATGGTATATTGGTTATGTTAGAAACAAGGAATTGAAAGTTAGTAAGTTACTAAACTAATCATATATATTTGATTTGGTTG
Organism: Panax quinquefolius; assembly: GCA_020205615.1. Lineage (NCBI taxonomy): Eukaryota > Viridiplantae > Streptophyta > Magnoliopsida > Apiales > Araliaceae > Panax > Panax quinquefolius. The sequence goes on along the minus strand of CM035156.1, from coordinate 174,029,841 downwards.
TATAATAAGTTATTTGTGATCTAAATTAGAAACAAGGCATATAGGTTTGGTTGTGCGGAGATATAAGGAGGCTAAAATGGGATTGTAGTACAAAGGAATGGCTATGACATGGGTATTTCAAAACAGTGCAGGTAAGATGCTCGAAAAAAGTCCTTTATGGACTGTTTTGTTAAAAAAAAATTAGGTGAAGCCGAGGCTAAGGCTACATATATATACACTATACGTAGATAATTAAAGGATTTGGGAAAATCAAATTAAAGCGAAAATCAATTTTAAGCTAAAAATAAAAGTTGGAATTTAGAATGTCAAGCTACTTTTGATCGCTGTGTTGGGCTGTTTGTAAGGTCCGAAATGGACGTCTATTATCTTAATAACATAGCTTGATATGTCATGTTTATCATAATCAACAATGGATGTGAACCGAAATAGGAGCTAGAACTTTAAGATATCTCAAAGTGTCCAAAAGGGGAAGCTTGTTGCTGCGTTTCTGCATCAATGAGTTGTAGCAGCATGCTAGAGGGCAGCAGCGGGATCTCCCTTGCGCTCTCGAATGTTGTGTTATTTACCTAAGATATTTGGCTAATATTTTCTTAAATAAGTGGGTATAACACCTATACAATATTCAAAATTTTAGCATAATTGGATCAAAGTTATGGGGAACGAAGTACTATCAAAACAAAAGTTGAGAAGTTGGGGCTGCTGCCCATTGGCAGCAACAGTTGGCAGCGAGCAGCTGCAATAGCAGCGTTAACGGCCTATTTTTGGCTCTGTGGTGTAATTTGATAAATTAACCATTAAGTTTGGGTTATTATTTCTACATAGGTGAGGGTATAAAATCTATAACATAATTACAATGTGATATAATTGAAGCTACATGATAGAAATTAAGCAAGAGGTTGTTATTGCTTCAAGGGACTGTTAATCCAAGTTTGGAATTGATAATGCTTTGAAGGGCTGTTTTGGTTATATGATGAAAAACAATAATATTTAATCCATTAGTGCATTGAAATGAAACTATAAATTACTATAGAAGCTATAAGTTAACCATACAAGTTATAATTACTCTCAATGCACAAAATGAGCTATGAGTTCACTTTGAATACTAAAGTTATGTATAAAAATATAGAATACCCATGTAATATGCTACAAGTGGGTTATAAATTAAAATTGTGAGGTATTCATGAACTAAAATCATGTCAAAATCTATTAAGGAGATAAATGACTATCGTGCGTAAAAGAATAAAGGTTTTTAAAAATAATACAAGAAATTTTCAAAAACAAGAATACAGGCTGAAGATGTGATTAATGTGGATATTTAATATATAACTAAATAAGTTATATGTGACGGATGTCTGTCTAATACATTCAAGTATGTGAATATAATTATTAGAAGTCATGAAAGGAAGTTAAGCATGTCCCGATGCACCAAGAAAGATATAAAACGCAGTCTAGCAACCATATGACGCGTATATCCATTCGGATCATTCTAAAAGCTATAAAAGCGATATATAAATTAAACATATATATATAAGTTTACATATATATTTATAATACATTCGTATATCAAAAATACATGGACATTATGCAAAGTTATTTTAAAATTATACTTGAAACTAAACGGTTTTCGAAATACAAAGCGAGAATTATGCAAATGGAGGTGAAAACTCAACTTTTGACATAAATAAGCTATGTGTAGGTATAAGACATACAAATAGCATATGTCTACTTACAAGCTAAGCAAATGAGGCAATGTTTGACATTATAAGATAGGCGTATATGCAAAAGCATATATATACCTCATGTGTACATGAAAGGAAAAAAAGTAATGTAATATGAATGCATTAATCCTAGAAAACTAATATTCATGCGAAATAAGATTTAAATTACTCACAAAAGCAAAAATATGCTATAATTACGCAAAGTAATGGCACGGATGCACTATATGACTATAAGTCTACATATAGATGTGTGTAAAGTCTGTAAATGCATTATAAAAGGGTTATAAACTGTAAATGTAATGAATTGACATTTTTAAAAGTTGCGTTGGAACTTTTTGAGAATGTATTGCTATATTAAGCCGAAACCTAAAATATTCTAAAGGAATATGGAAGTTTCTTGGAAATAAGAATATCATATATTGTATAGTGTATTTGAGTGGTTATTAGCTATACAAGTTATGGGATATGAATGTGTGAATAATGTATGCATACATGTGAACAGTCCCCCCAGTATGATCACCCTCATCCCCATCCCCAAATTCATCACTCTCAGTCCTCCCAGTCTGATCACCCTCATCCCCTCCCCAATTTCATCATCCTCTTCATCCTCAGTTGATTCTCCCATAGAACTATCCACATAACTTTCATCAGTTGCCTCTATTTCATAATCCCCAATTGATATCAAATCTCTGCATTCATTATTATTATCACCTTCAACTTCAAAGTCAGCTTCTCCCACAGGTCTAATCACCTCCAAATATATTTCAATTAGTCTACTAGAAGGGATAAGGATACACATTGTTAAAACATCATCATCATTTTCTAACCCCCATAATCCCCTCTCCATATCAGTTGCAAGTGACTTATAATGGAACTTTAGGTGTCCAACTTGATATCTCAACTCCTTCCACATGTTACATATGTCACGTAAAGAGATGTAATTAAGATGATATAAATCAAAAAAATTAAAAGTACCTCCTACATACTGTTTATGTGGGCTCTCTTCAAAGTGTCCACCATGAAAAAATTTGACTGTAAAATATTCTTTATTGCCTGCATAGCCATAAACACAAAGTAAACAATGTCGGTTAAATGTCTGGATCACATCATATTTAATTGAGTAAAATCCAAAAATTGTAAGAAAAGAGTAAAGGATCTTATATATTGATCATCAAAAGGGTCAACTACCCAGGTTTATACTATTCAATGATGGATACCATTCCAATTTACAACAAAAAGAAGTCAATAAATTATAAAAAAACACACATTAAACTACAAAAAGAACACACTAACTACACCTGCCCATTATTTAAGATATTCTTTGAAGCACTTACAGTATTTTGGTACACCCTTCACTCCATAAACGTCATTGTCTTTTGAATCCCTCAAGAATCGCGAATCACTCATTGTTCCACTTCTCCTTCAGATCGCGAACTTTAGCCCAACTAATTTGGGGATATTTGTATGATAACCAACATGAGTAAATATTCGGTGTAAATGTAACTATAATTTGGCATAAATGTAAACTACCAAGCTTACCCCTCTGTAATAAACATTCTGACTTTATTGGCCACTTTCAATTTAAGTTGGGTTACTAAAGTGTGCTTTATGTTACGTTTAATTAAAGTTTGGGGTGTACTTAGACATACTACAAGAAAATTGGCTATTTTCGATGGAATTATTTTCGACGCACTACATTCCTTCGAGTTTAGGTTTGTTTCAAGAGAATCCGTCAGACCAATATCCCTCGAAAATAGATTATTTCCGACCGAATTCCATCAGAAGTAGGGCTCCACTGGTGGTGCCAAGATTCCCGCCAGTGCCAAATATAACCTCGACGGAACGAGGGTTATTTTTGAGAGATTATTCGTCGCCTTAAGTTAATTTCGAGGGACCTAAATCCCACAAAAATTCCATCAGAAATAAACCTAAAAAACATATTTCATTTTTTCTTCTCCAGCGCATCTCATCATTTTCATCTCTCTCTAAATTTTTTTAATCACTATTCTCTCTCTCATACCTCCAACTCCCAACCCCCTCCCCTGGTCCCCCCACCCTCACCCTCACCTCACCTCATGGGACCCTCACCTCTCTCACCATGGTACCCCACTCTCTCCCTAGTCCCCCACCCTTGCATACCCCCACTACAAGAAAATTTCTATCTCATGACCAAACCTTTCAACGATCGCCCTTTTCTATTCTTGATATCAATAATAATGACGGCTATTTGCGACCGGACTTGCTTACAGTCATTAATCATTATCAAGAACTACGTGCGGTCGCATGATGTTGGATTAATTTTCCTCCAAAAATTGGTGCCAAATGTTGGTAGCGTTTAGTTTTTGACCAATCTTTATCGGTCGACCGCTAGGCGATCACCGATGTGTCCATCGTCATTAAAAATCAACGATCCGCGTCTGGTCGGCTGATGTGATCATTGATCATATTAACATTTACCGATTTGGTCATTCGCCGACACATGCGAAGAAGAAAAAAAAATGAGGGAGCAGAATAGAGAGAAGAGGGAGAAAGGGGAAGTGGAGAAGAAGGAGAAGCTAGCCACCACCACCGCCTCACTCCGCCACCGCCATCGCCTCACTCCGCCATTGCCACCGCCCACTCTGCCACCGGCCACCGCCTCTCCTCAAACCACTTGTGACCTTTGAATCATCAAGTAAGTTCATTCTGGCCGTTCTAATCCTTCGTTCCTGTTCCTTTAAATAATAGTAATTGGACTGTTAGGGACTAAGTAGCATAAATGGCTGATGTATTGGAATTAATACAATATATGACTATTTTAATTGCTATGTGAACTACTGTGATTGGGACTATTTAGTATGGTTTTGTGCTTGTTGTTGTTTTAAGCCATAAGGCTGGGGTCAATAAGCTAAGAATTATGTATTATGTGCAAGTATATAAACTTCCCTCTATATGTTTGATAAATTGTCAAGTTAAGGATTGATTTAATTAGTATCTGTGTATACTAACTATTATATGGAGTCCAAGTAAAGTAAAAATGCTCTTGTAATGGGGGTAATACCTCAAGAATACTCTATGCTTGACCTCATCATAGTTCATTATGACTTGTAATCTTGGGTAGTTTTAAAAACTTGGACAAAGAAAGTAAGAATGAACTGAAATAGTAAGCTCCCTAATGACTGTTATTTGAGACCAAAACAAAGGTAATGTCTATCATTTGCTTCTAATATGGTTAGTATACTATAAGATGATATCTATCACTCCAACCCACTAATGCTTATAATTATGAAGCTTAAGCTTATATAATTCAAGGAACCAAAATCATCCTTGTGGATCAATTATTAATTAAAATTTTCTTATGATAGTTATAACTGAGGATAACTACCTCAAGTCTTAAAGGCTGGTAATGAGGACACTTTAAAGCTTCACGATAAGAATGTTAATGTTTAAGAGGTGTGGTCATGGATTGTCTAAGAAGTAGCTAAAATAGGTCATCCGGATGAAAGACATACCTACTAGATATTATGTAAGTAACCAATTCTTGTTTACTTGTTGCTTTAGAAATGCAAATATTTCATTGCTTGGTACTGTTTTGGTGTAATGGTATTAAACCATGTCTATACTGCTCTATGTGAATTATAGTTGTGCACATTCTGTTTTGTTGTTGGGATTATATTTTGCTAAAATTGGAATTCACATCCTTTGATTTGGGACTTCATATTATTTGGTAATGTTTTGTGTCTTGGGTGCCTAGAAATGTCCATATATGCATGTCGTCGTGCATGTGGCTAGTCATATTGTAGGGGAGACTCTGGCGAATTTTTTTTAAGTATTATAAGTATAAGTTTGAAAAATGTTCATAAGTATTATAAGTATATGTAACGCCCTCAAAATAGGTCCACACGACCCATTCCGAGTCGCAAGATATCACACTATAAAAATCAAATAAAACTTCATTTATATTAATTGTTGAAGCGTCAAATGCAGTAACGACAATGAGATAAGTCGTGAGTTTTAATACAAATGTATGTAACTCTCATGGTGCCTCGATCATAACCTTACAATGGTACTTTTTACATAAAAGTACAATCAAAAACATTTTAGAAATTAAAATCTTTGGGAAGTGCTCAAGAAAACTTTCGTACATGGGAGGCCGTGCGTCAGGTTATGATAGATATCATATGTCCACGTAATTATCCTTGGTTGATTAATAGACCCTTAAAGAAAAATGAGAAGATTACTATAATCTTCTCTCCAATGGTGAGTCTTCTCTTGACATATAATTATCTCCGTTGTCTCCAAGTAAAAATTATATTTCAAATAAACTCCAAGATTATATAGGTAGTGCTCGTAGATATACTTAGCAAGTGGATGTGCACAACCACATCTTATGATAACACGAAGTCGTCAATAATCATTAGACATTTTGTATGATAATGGCAAAAACTCCTTCCAAAGTCAGTTCACCTCACCCTATTCGGTTCACCAAAATTAAATATCAAATGACGTATACAATAATACGACACACTTATCTAAAGTTCTCAATAAAATTATTTTCATACTATTTAGGAGAACCTCAATGACTATGAACCACCGATTCTATATTCCCTATTATCCCCACTCGATTTCTAAGAACACTCTTATTACCCGAAAGGAATTATGAAGAAAAAGGGTGAGCACAACTAGCTTTCAAAGAAAGAATATCATGACTAAAGATAATTAAATTATCAATAGCTTTTCGTCAATAATAAATCGTAGATTTAGAAACATATAGTAGATGATAAAACTTTTCAACCATAGTAGTTGCGGTGAACGAAAGCAATCCATTAAAAGAGTCGAATAGACCGTATAAAGTCTATTATCTTCTATGTTAAAAGTCCACCAACAATGTTTTATCCCGTAACATCAATCAAGGTTCACGCCCACAATTATATGAATAACTCATAATCATAATTGTGGTTCTAAATTCTCTTCGCACCTAGTGACAAAGATAATTTTCATCACTTATCTTTACGAAACATCAAAATCATGGTTTATACCAAATCACAATTCCCGCTTTCATAATCATATTAATAAATTCATCTTCTTGCTTACTACGACCAAAGATATTCATTAACAATTCATCTTTACACTACTGTGCCAAAGACATACAATTGTATTTTAGAAGAGTCAAGTAGAACATGATATCTACTTATGTTTTACTTAATTAAAAGTGTATAATCAATATTTTATCACGAGACTCAAACTTAATAATTAATCCACATCATCAAATCATCCCACACTACTACGACCGAGGATATTCATGTATTCATCAATGGTGGTGATTATACCGAATAATCCACGGTTATAATCATACCAATAACTGTTCATCAATGCACTCATGGGCCAATGAGGACTTTTACCATATCATCTATAACATTACGGGTCATGATTATACCGAATGATCCCTGGTCATAATCATACCAATAAACAGTTCATCTATGCACATAAGCCAAATATAATCATCAGTCAATAGTTCGTCTTTGCACGTAAGCCAAAGATATACAACTGTAAAACCAATAATTCATAGTCCATCTTTGCATGTAAGCTAAAGATATAAAACTGTAAAACCAATAATCAACAATCCATCTTTGCACGTAAGCAAAGATATACAAATCATAAAACCAATAATCAACGATTCCATCTACGCACGTAAGCCAAAAGATGACTTTCATCACAATATAAAGCATCGGGATGATGACAATGATATAACATTAATCAAAGCGAAATCAAGGATAAATATTAAAGACTTTAAATTTATCCAAATATTATCAATCATTTAATAAACTCATAATCTAATATTATTAATATTATAATAATATTTTAATTACTTCTTAAACTTATAAATAATTTATTTTAATTGTTTACACTTTACCAAATAATGCATTTAATCATTCAAAAATGTCATACTCATAAGATTTCATCACCAATGATCAAATCACTCATCAAAAATCTGCATATAGCTTATATAGAATTTCTAAGCCATAAACTCCTATTTACCATTTTTTCAACTTCACATAACATATTTAATTCATATGTTCGTAACTAAACCATTTTCATGAAAAATACCAAATTAGTCCAAAAAATTATTCATTTCTGGGATTTTGCAGAATATAGTCCCGTATTGACCATATATTTTTCTCGGAATTTTAAAAATTCATTTACTATTTTTCATATGGCCAAAATTGCCGAATATTTAAACATTTATTATAAAATTGTATTTTTGTCCAAAAATTCCGAAATTTACAAGGTATACTCCTATTATATATATGTACTCCCAATAAAAATTTCACCAATTTTGAAGTTAACCACAAGGAGCCATAAGTGTTTACTTTTAAAAAGTCTTTTCCCGTAAAATTCATAACTCTTAATCTATACATCCAAAAATCACCATTTTTGGACACAATCTAGAAAACTCATCAAAATTTTCAAATCAGTCCCAAAAATTATTCATTTTTGGGATTTAGCAGAATATAGTCCCGTATTGAACATATATTTTTCTCGGAATTTTTAAAATTCATTTACTATATTTCATATGGCCAAAACTGCAGAATATTTAAATATTTATTATAAATTGTACTTTTGTCCAAAAATTCTGAAATTTACAGGGTATACTCCTATTATATATATGTACTCCCAATAAAAATTTCACCAATTTTAGAGTTAACCACAAGGAGCTATAAGCGTTTACTTTTAAAATAGTCTTTTCCCGTAAAATTCATAACTCTTAATCTATACATCCAAAAATCGCCATTTTTGGACACAATCTAGAAAACTCATCAAATTATCATTTCAATTTTTTCCAGAATTTTTGAGGTCGAAAAATTACTTAAAGCGCAAATGAATTTTCGCCGCCATGCGAAGAATCCACGTGAGACATGATCATTTCCACAATTTAATAAGGAATGAATACGAAGGATCATTCACCATGCATGTGGTAATCCACATATGGCGAGTTATTCCAACAGAATAATAAATAATGGAATAATGTAAGAATTCACCATGCATGCAGTACTCGCGCAGACAAAGTTATTCCAACGAGAATAATAAAGAATGTAATAACAGAATAATTCACTGAGGCATGCGATAAATCGCACAAACAAAGTTATTCCAATAGAATAATAAAGAATGGAACTGTGTCACGTAATCCATACGAGACGAGAATATTCTAACGTAATAATAAAGAATGAAATAATGAAGAATTTCACCACGTGTATAAGATCTTTGATGTAGAGCGGAGTTATTCAATATAATAATAAAGAATGGAATAATGAGAAGAATTTCACCATGTATATGGTAGTCGCGATCTGAGTTATTCAAATGAATAATAAGGAATGGAATAACAATAGTTCTCTTCATGAATACTGAAAGAAATAATACCCCTTACTATAATAATAATAATAATATCACTTACCTCAAAAAGAAGATGGATCTTTGGAATAGTCGGTGTAGAGCACTTCTTCTTCTCTCTATAATTTCTCTCTATAATAATTGCTCTATAGCTTTAGTGAATTGATGAAAAATGAAGGAAGAATGAGCTTCTACTTATAGAAAAATATAGTTTCAATAATTGCACGTTTTGGGGCTCGAAATATTACAGTACAATACCTCCCTCTTTTTCTTCATTTTTAATTTAGTCCTGCTAGTATTATCAAACTTGCACCACCTCCCATAATAGTAAATAATGTGAATCAATAGTTCAATCATGTGAATCAATAGTTATAATCAGGTGAAAATACGAATTACATTATATTACCTCCATCTATACCTCCATTTTTAACATAGTCATGCAAGTATTATCAATCATGCACCACCTCCTCTAATACAAGAATGTGAATCAATAGTACACACATGTGAACAAATAGTTATAATCATGTGAATTAATAGCAATTAAATGCTCATTTATCCGGTTAATTACCCGATTGGTCAATATAACTTCCAGGCATCAATTAATATCGAAATAAATATCGATTTTCATTAACACTAATAATCTCAACACAATGGAACTATTTTTATCAAAAAAATTATTTTTGAAATTTCGAAGTTTCTTTTTTGAAAAGTCAATCATTGACTTTTTTGACGAAAAAAGTCAACCCCAAAAATTTTGTGTTTATAGTCTATTTTACTAATTTCATCGTTCCAGACTCAAATATCATGTTCGCGTCTCCAAATTCAACTCCGAACTCAAATTCGATTTTTAATAACATTTATTCTTATTATTATAATTCACAATATTTAACAACCGTGTCGTTCGCAGGAAAGAGGGGGCTTTCAGATAAGGATTTCTTCTTATTGGCGCTTAATTAGGTGACCAAACCTCTAATCGATGTAACTTATAGACATCATCGATATTTGCGAATAATAATATGAATAACTTCATTAAAGTCTCGATTATTGATTTAATAATATAACATATGTGACAATAATTGAATAAAAGCTGAGTGACTTCTCACACAAGCATCAATAATCAAAGATCTTTGTACAATCTGGTGGTGCTTTCTTATGCAACCACGATATTACTATACTTTTATCATCAATTATTTTATAACAACTTGTTTACTTGAAAAAAATTCACATATCATCCTTAACTTTAACCTTTTATCAATTTAACCATTTACTAAATAGAATAATTATAAGAAAATTGAATACTTTTATTTCATAAAATTCGAGGTCTCACAATATAAGTTTGTAGGAGAGTCTGGGTGCTGCTTATCAATTGGATATAAATATATTGGTGATCCACTAGAGCTTATTAAGGGATGTTGGAGTTGATGAAAATTTGGCTTGGGGCATGAGGGCGAGAGCCACACCAAGCTTAGCTTAAGCCTCTGGGCGAAGCCAACTTGGTTGTCGACATAGTAAGCTATTGAAATTTGTTAAGACAAAATAAGCGATCTGATGTGGGCCGATTAGTGCAACAGAGAAGGTAACTAGACACACTTGGTCAATAAAGAGACTGTTTTGGCTATAACAGAAAAACAAGGGTATTTCAAAACATAAAAGATTATAGAAAGATTCTAGAAACATTTCAATGCATCTGAATACCAACCAAATATGTATTACTGATATAAAGCTAGAATGAATAAAATACCTTACGTATAGCACGTACGTCCCGCATCATTTATATATAAGCATTTTAGATTTCATTTATACAAGATATATTGAACTTAGATGTAAATTGCTTTAATATATCTACTTATTGTTGATGTAAATTGTTGTATACTATAGTGATTTTTCAGATAATAAGATCGTCAAGTGCATATCACAGTTGTGTTTACGTAATTAGCTACACACTGTGATTACGCGGGCGAAAAGACACCTATCGCCTACAAGGATGCTATTTGGGTGAATTCGGATATGTTTTTTTTAAAATTATGACGAGATAATATAAATTCTAATTAAGGATAATTGTTTAGTAATGTTATTATTATTTTTTTATTTGCAGAAAAGGTATAGAATGGAGGGCGTGCGAGTTTCAAAGTTGATTCGAGACATTATTCTCGCGAAGTGTACCGTCGTCGCACCAAGGATAATTTGAACAAAGAACGACAAAAACACTTCACAATGCCGAGATCGACCATCCGAGGCGAGGAGAGGATTACGTACGAAAGCATAGCCCTGGTGGTGCACTCCATCCATATAAATTTGAGATGTGTGCCCAATGAAGAGTTGAGAACCGGGTGAAAAGACGAAAAAGATACGCTACCACCAACAGATCCTCGGTGTATTCGATGGTGAAAAGGCTAAAGGAACATCTGCAAGGGTGGTAGTATTTCACGGTTGTAGCATATCAACGCTGTGGTGCGATTTACAAGTTTTAATATGTTTACAATCATGAATTGTAGAAAATATATCACATTTTACTTAGTAATATTGGCTATTTTTTGTATAAGTCTCGATCTCAAGGCCAGCCTATCCATTGGTACGGATGTGTATCAATGGCCACCCGTGATGGTACGCTTCGATCTATCCAGGATAGTGGTAATAAGTTTTAACAAATTGATCTTGTTTATCAATGCTTACAAAATTTATTTTTAACTATTTAATTGTTAACATGATGGCAGGATACTTATAAGCATTTATTGAATGAGCGCTATCCTGAAGACACTCCACGTCTGCCTATTGATCAAGAGTTGTGGGAGAGGACGTCTGTTGTGAAGAAGAACTACATTAAAGGTCAAGGACAACGACGACGCCCATCCTTCAGTGGCTCAGGCTGCTCTTCTACCCAGTCTCCACAGTCATCAAGCCATCTAGCTGTTCATACTCCAGCTGACTGTGTGAGAGCTATATGTCAAGATCAAGATCTTCTGAAGATACTGGGCGGAAATCTGGGGGCTCTGAGTCCTGAGGAGTTAGCTGAATTAGTAGCGGCAGTAGCAGCAGGACAGTATGGGGATGGCGACGAGGTATAAAATCAATTTGTTGTATATATTGTCGTAATATATACCAGTATCAACATATTTAATATATTTGTAACTTGTTTTATTATTTTGTTAATTACAGGGTGATCAAGGAGGCGATGATGCTTGACGTACCTGCTTTAGATCAGTTTTGTAGTTATTTGATAAGCTTGTACTTGTATATCCATTCAATTCATATTAGTTTTCTGTATGTTACTTAAACAATATTAGATTTGTTTATATTTATTCAATTCATATTGGTTTTTAAAGGTTTATATAGTTTATATACTAGTTTGGTGTATGTGTCGGTGAACGATGGATGTTTATATTGTTGTGCATGCTGTTTATCTTGTTTTGTATGTGTGTTGGGATAAAGCAGGTACAAAACAGGTACAAGTTTTTGGGAATTCTGCAAAACAGCAACTGGTTTTCATTTTTTTTATATTAGCGACCGCATGCGGTCGCTAATGGTTATTAGCGACGGCTAAACATTTGAGAATATCAGCAACCGCATGCGGTCGCTGCAATCGGTCGCTGCCACGTGGACCACGTCAGCTTTGGCCCTAGACTATGCTGACTTAGCTTAGCGACCGAATTTGTCATTTTTGGTCGCTCATAGCGGTCGCAGATATAACGGTCGCTAATAGTGGTCGCTGATGTGCATCCCAACGACTAGATTTTATGCGACGACTATCACGACGCGTCGCGATTCAGACATTGATAATGGTCATTGATAAACCTTTTTCTTGTAGTGACCCCTCTTCCCTGGTCTCCCACCGTCCCTGTCCGGACCCACCCCCCCACCCCTGTGTACCCCCACTCCCCAACCCCTCCCGGCCCCCACCCCCTTCCCCGGTACCCCTAACCCCTCTCCCCGGACCCCAGACCCCTGTCCGGTCTTTACCCCAACCTACCACCCACTGCCTCCGGTCCCCCCCACCTGCCTCCACAGCTACCACCTACTCAGACTAAGTTGTCGTCGACAGTTGCAACCTCCGACTCCATTGCATGCCACTATCTTTGTTCTCTCCTTATTTTCAAGGTATTGAGTATTATATGTTAATTTGAGTATGAAATTTGATGTCTGAAATTTGGTTAGTAGTATACACCGTGTGAGACCCTAGATTTTACGAATAAAGATTTAATTTTCTTGAATTTTTTTTGAATATTATGATGTGAATTTGAGATAATGTTATAGTTGTGGGTAGTATTTATAAATTCTGCAAAGTATGCAAGTTATTATAAAATATTCATTTAATTGGGGAATATTCTTTTAATCGGAGAATATTAGGTAGACGACCAAGATAATCATTGGTGGACAACCGGAAACTCTTATTATCGTAGTTAAAAAAGCGACAAAAATATTTTTTTATGAAAATAATTGGCGGAGGTTTTACCGTTAATCTTTGAACTACACTCAGTAGTAAAAGTACGATGTCTGGCGTGGTTGCGTAGTAGCATACGATATTGATATTGATGCTTTACGTGAAGAAGTCACTCGGTCATACTCAATTATTACTCACGATAATTCTTTGCATTATATCTCTCATATTATTGATTCGATTATTATCACGATATCAATTTGCATAATATGATATATTATTAGATCAATAATTGAAATGATAAAGTTATTCATATTATTAAATTGCAATATTTACAATGTCTAGAAGTTCTATCAAGGAGAGGTTTGGTCACCTAATTGCGCGCCAATAGGGAGAAATCATTATTGGAAAGCCCCCTCTTTCTTGGGAACGACCTAGTTGATAAATATTGTGAGTTATAATGTTAATGATGAATGTTATTAAAATTGAAGTTGTGCTCGAATTTGAATTTGGAGACGCGGACGTGATATTTAAGTTCGGAATGATGAAATTAGTAAAAATAGACTACAAACACAAAATTTTCCTATTTTTACTATTTGGTTAAAATGTCAACAGTTGACTTTTTTGAGAAAAGTCAAACTTTAAAATTTCAAAATTTATATTTTTGATAAAAATAGTTTTATTGTGTTAGAATTATTTGTGTTAGTGAAAATCGACATTTATTTTGATAAAAATTGATGTCTGGAGGTTATATGACCCGATGGGTATTTAACTTAGGATAAATGAGCAATTGATTGCTATTATTTCACATGATTATAACTATTTGTTCACATGTGTGTACTATTGAATCACATTCTTATATTTATTAGGGGAGTTGAGTGCAAGATTGATGATACTTGCATACTAAGTTTAAAATGGAGGTATAAATGGAGGTACTTATCTTTGTAATTAATTTTTTACATGTCTAGAACTATTGATTCGCATGATTTTCTATTGAATCACATTATTTACTATTAGGGGAGGTGGTGCAAGTTTGATAATACTTGCATGACTAAATTAAAAATAAAGAAAAAGTTGAGGTATTATACTGTAATATTCTGAGCCCTAAAACGTACAATTATTGAAACTATGTTTTCCTATAAATAGAAGCTCATTATTCCTTCATTTCTCAACAATTCACTAAAGCTTTAGAGCCATTATTATAGAGAGGAATCTATAGAGAGAAAAAAGAAGAGAAGTCTACTTCTCACCATTCCCAAAGATCCAAATCTTCTTTTGAGGTGCGGGTATTATTTCTTTTCAGATTCATGAACATGACTTCATTATTCCATTCTTTATTTCGTTGGAATAACCTCAGATACGTGGCTACCTTATACTTGATGAAATTCTTCCATTATTCCATTCCTTATTATTATGTTGAATAACTGTTTATCACAATCTTATACACGGTGAAATTCTTCCTCACTTATTCCAAAGATCGGTCTTTTCTTTTGAGGTAAGGGTATTATTTCTTTTGTATTCATGAAGACAACTTCATTTATTCCATTCTTTATTATTCATTGGAATAACTCAGATACGCTGCTACCTTATACTTGATGAAATTCTTCTGTTATTCCATTCCTTATTATTATGTTGGAATAACCTGTTTATGCGAAGTACTGCATACATGGTGAAATTCTTTTATTATTCCACATTTATTATTCTACCGGAATATCACATGCAATGCTTTTACTGTGGGACCGGGTTCCATTATTTATTATTCCATATTTATTATTCGCCGGAATATACATCATGCGTTTTTACTGTGGGACTGGTTCCATTATTTATTATTCGCATTTATTATTCGCTTGAATATCACATGCGTAGCGTTTACGCCAACTCCGGTTCCATTATTTATTACTCGTGGGAATAACTCGCTCAGGTTTGTCTCTATCGTATGTACATGGTGAATCCTTCGTTATTCCATTCTTTATTATTCTGTTGGAATAACTTTTGCCTCATGTGGATTTTCCATGCGTACGGTGAATGATCCTCCGTATTCATTCTTATTAAATTGTGGAAATGATCTGTCTAAGTGGATTACCGCATGGCGGACGAAAATCCATTTGCAGTTTCATATATTCTCTTATACTCAGTTGGTTAAAGCTTTGACTTCTATACTCCATAAAATTAGTGGAATATCCTTGATATTTGCGCTTCATCCAATATCTTTTCATGGAAATATTCTTCTGAGCATTCTTGAATTTTATTCTACAAAGAAGTATCATGTTGACAATTTGGACGTTATTGGTTCCTAGTTAAATTAATTCGTGAACTTGTTTTATTGAATTATTAGGTCATTGTCATGATAAGTTATATTGGTTATTATGTGAAAACATGAAAGTTTTTAGAAATCACAAAGGGTTGAAAATCAGATTTAGGTAAAAACGGAACACGAACTTTAATTGACCATTTCTCCTGTTATATTTTGAATTTTTGAGTGTGGTCAAGTCCTAGAGTTAGATCTATGAGTTTTGAAGCTTATCCAAGTGGAATCACTGGAAAAGGTGTTGTAGATTTTCGTGTGGACTGATTTTAGCAAAGGAGTCCAAAGCTGCAAAAACCGAAAATGCTACTGCCTAGAAACTTTAAGGGGCTGTTTCGGCTAGTTAATTTGTGAGAAAACTTTTGGCCTTTTGGGACATGAAGTATATGGTATAAAGTACCTCCTGTCCAAAAATGAGCTCATTCGACTTAAAATGAGCAAGTTATGACCATTTCAATATTTAGATTTTTTCACGAAAAAATGCTATAAGCGGAGTTCTATAACTCCAGATGACCATGAAATTTAAACTGGAAGCTCACGTTAACTGTGTAAGATTCTCGCCAAGATTTGGGAATTTTTGGAGTTAACCTTGAGGTAGCTAATTTCTTAAGGAATTAATTAGAAATTAATTTTGAAAAATAGTAAATAAATTTGAAAAATTCGAGAAAATATATGTTCATTATGGGACTATATTATGCTAAATCCAGTAAAATAAATATTTTTGGGACTGATTTGGTATTTTTCATGAAAATAGTTTAGTTACAAACATATGAGTTAAATATGTTATGTGAAGTAACAAAGTTGAAAAATAGGATTTTATGGCTTGGAAATCCTATATAAGGTATATGTAGATTGTTGATAAGAGATTTGATCATTGGTGAGGAAATCTTATGAGTATGGCATTTTTGAATGATTAAATACATTATTTGATAAAGTGTAAACAATTGAAATAAATTGTTTATAAGTTTAAGAGTGATTAAAATATTGTTATAATATTAATCAGATTAAGACCAAAATTTTTTAAATAAAAGGAATTTCCTTTATTTATTATTTTGAAATAGTAAGGTGGATTTGATTAATGTAGTTAGTTATGGGTAAAATGCTAAATATTTCAAAATAAGCGAAGTGGTTATAAAATATTCATTGTTGTTTGGAATATTCGTTTGAGTCATGGAATATTAAGCATCGTCAGGGAATATTAAATTTGACAAGAAATGCATGTGTATGGGCCCCATAACTGAAAGCGATTGGATGAAAACGCACAAATATAAGTTGGTTAAAAATAAGCAGTAGTTGTTATTCTCAATTAAGATCGTTGGAATACCCGTTGGTTAAAATACTGATGTCTGGCGTAGTTGACAAGATAGACACGGTATTGCACAAGATTGTTGAATTATTGATCCTTACGTAAGAAGGCACTACTCAATAATTTTCACAGTAATTCTCGCTCAATATTTTATTTTATTGATTCAATAATTCTTTGCGTTGATATTTTATATTATTGTTGTTCAATAATTGTCATCCTGACATTATCTCCATTATCGGATCAATAATTCATATTATTTAAATAATATTATTAGATAGCATTATTGGCAATGTCGAGAAAGTTACATCGAGGAGAGGTTTGGTCACCTAATTGCGTGCGATGAAGTGAGAAATCCTTATCGGAAAGCCCCTCTTTCACGGAACTACTGGTTGTCATTATAATTGTGATTCTCGTAATATTATTTGTGAATAATTAATTATTGATTTATATGATAAGAAAATATTTATAAATGATGGATTTATTTGTTTTGTGGTTATAATTGAATGATTTAATGTTATGGTGTTTTATCGGTAATTTTTGTTTGAATGGAGGTATAAAAAATCAAATCAAATTATTTTTTAGGATATATTGTGCGAGTTATAATTTTTAATCCAATAGTTGGATCATTTGTAATTTTGGATATGTTATACATACATAAGTTGAGTATATGTCCACAAATTTTGAACCGTTAAAATGAACGAATGATTTGTTATGAATTTTAAGAGGTGGCTGATTCGTAAATTAGGTTATAAATGATTTTGGTGGAAAATTCTAGAATTGAGTGGGCCCCACTTGTGGTTGGTGAAGAAATGTCTTTGAATTTTATTTCAAATGTGGTGGGTGGAATAATAGTGAGTAAAGTAGTCAGTTCTTGCGAGTTAAGTCCGCTTGGCGTCTTAACATTTTCCTATAAATAGAGGCTAAGTTAAATTGAAAATCACACCGTAAACAAGTTTTTCTTTCTCTCTATATTATCGAGCGTATTCTTGTGAGTATTTTGAGTATACTTTGAGTATTGTTAGGCGGTGCAAGTTCCTTCAAAGACTATATCAGGTGTTTCAACTAGTAATCTTGTCTTTCGAGGTAAGGGATGTTATTTTCTTCTCGGATGATATTATTTCTTCAATATCATTATCTTTGAAATATTGGTTGGAACTTTTATCAAATTTGGAACTTTTTCGTCTGGGTTACTATTCATGAGTTCTTATTCACGAGTTACTATTCATGAGTTACTTATTCACGATTCTTATTCACGAAAGTACTATTCATGAAGCGTGAAGATGTTTTTTGTGGAATTTCTATCTTTTGGTGACGGAGTTCTTATTCACGATATCGACATAATTATTCACGATATCCGGACATTATTCACGAATCTAAGACTATTCAACCTAAAAATGAAAATTTTTCTTTTAAGTAAAAATATCTATTCTGGATACTAGCTTTGATTGTATCCATGTTTTGATCATTCTTGAATTTTACACCACTATGATTATTTTTGAGGTATTTTTGGACGTGGATAAAACCAATGCAAAGATGAATGATTTCTGAAGAATATCTTTGGCCTGTAGTGCAAAGATGAATGATTTCTGAAGAATATCTTTGGCCTGTAGTGCAAAGATGAACAGGTGTTTAAATGAACATGACCGATGATGAATATCTTTGCCTTTTAGTGCAAAAGATGAGCAGTGTTGAGATGAACACGACCGAGTGATGAATATCTTTGGCTGTAGTGCAAAAGATGAATATTTGATTTGAGAAGAATATTGATTGATGTTACAGGATAAAATATTGATGATGGATCGTTAAATTCATAGATTATAGTAGATTTCATTCTCTACGTAACTCTTCTATGAATTATTATTTCAACGCGAATATTGATCCGAAACTTGTTGCCTATCAGATTCTATCGGATTTTTTCCTGTTGAAGACTAACGATAATTTGTTCTATATTATCTTAGTCATAACATTCTTCTTTCGGCTAGATTGAGCTCACCCTTTTCCTTTTTGTTCCATTTTTCTCGGGAGGCTAGAATATAGCGAGTACGCAGCCGGGGTATGGAATGAAGGTTTTTAGAAAGGATTGTTTTAGTAGTCCTCACCATTTTGTAAAATAATGTATCAATAATTATGATGGGGATTTATTTGCGTGTGGATATTATCAGATGGCAATATTCGTATTTAAACTCCGCTTTTTCTTGTTGTAATAATAAAGTTGTAGTTGTTTACGTACCATGTATTTGGCGACTCGAATAGGTTGGATGGAATGGACCTATTTTGGGGCGTCATGATTAGTATCGAGCTTAGGGATATGATCTCGTGAGATCGGGAATAGAACTAGGAGGGGAGGCGAGTAAATCCTTCGCTAGTTTGTCCTACCTAAGCTTATTTGTTAGTTGGTCAAGTATATAGGATATTATGTGATATATTGATTTCCTTAATTAACCCTTGTTTTATGATAGTTTTAAGAATGGGGCTGCTGAAGCGTTAACAATGGAGTGAATGAGATCGTGGAGACACCTCTAATCGCCAACCGTGATAATGTGATGTCGGTGAAGAAGGAATTAGAGATATCCGTGTGGTGAGTGAAGAATTGATATTTACTGCACCGAGATAGTCGCAGAGGTAGTAAAATGAGAGTGAGGAAGAAGAGGTACACAAGAGAGTTTATTAGAGGTATTTTATGATCAAAATGTAGAATTGCAAAATCGTATTCATGAGTTAGAAGAAGCGGGTTGAAGAATTGCGAGCGGTCGTGGAGCAAAAGGATGCAACGATTCAAGCTTGTGTTACCCGATATGTGATCTTGAATGAAGCACTCTTTCAAGCGAGTATAAGATGATAAAGTCGAATCTGAAGTGAAAGAAGAAATAAGCCGAAGCAGTGAGAATGAGTGATCATGGGTAAAAAGCCGCACGACGCGTTGATATTATGGAAAGAGATGTCCAATCTAAAAAGAGAAGATTTAACGATGACGGGAAGAGCGTTTGCAGCAAAGATCGACACCATCAACAAATTCTACAGGAAGAGAACGATCGCCGGTTAGATGCTATAGATCACGAGAGGAGGGGACATATAAGGTCAAACTGTTCAAAGCCTTCCAAGGTATGTTTTAGTTGTGGAAAAGATGGTCACATAGCTCGATTTTGTCCTATAAGCGAAATCAAGTCCGGTTGGGACGTTGGCACCAGAAGGCGGATCTGAAAAGTCAAAGTCAACGATTTACGGAAGCGTTTGTCGTGGCCGGTAAAATGCGAGGAACCCGAACGAAGTTAGCACGGGTTAGTTAATTATAAATTCTTGCGAAGTTTATACCTTACGGAATCTTCCGGTTCTACCCATTCTTTTATCTCTCTCTTGCTTGCGGCTCGGCGTTTGAACTTGACTACGGAGAAATTAGACTTTGATTTATTTATGGAGACTCAGATTAGAGAAACTTTCATTACATCCGTTGTTTAAAAATCTTGTTTGATTCAAATTGGCACCATTACCTTACACATTGACCTTATCTCTTTAAAGATACTTTTGGGGATTGATTGGTTAACTACTCATCACGCCAAAATTGATTGTTTTTGTAAGGTTGTTAGTTTTCATATTCCTAAGCAACCCCGTTATTGAATTCGTGCAATCAAACCATTGAAGTCAAACATTTTCATATCAAGCCATGAAGTCATTCGTTTATTACGGATGTCAAGTTTTCTTAGTCCATGTTATGGATTTGAATAAAGACACGTCGATTTGAATAATATTCTGTTGTTATTGATTTTTCCGACGTATTTCACGAAGAATTTCTTGGTTTACTCCCAAAACCCGATATTAAATATTGTATCGACTTTGAACCCGGTACAAAACTCATTTCTAAAATCTCATATCGAATGACTTCTATTGAACTTGAGGAGTTAAAATTCAATTATAGAATTTGGTACTGAGCCTTTTATCTTGTGACTTCCTTTCAGGAATTCACTAAGCCGAACTCTCTGTAGGGACGTCATATTCGATGCGATAGTAAAGCGATAGGTGTCATTGTGACGTCTTTATCCAAGATTGGGATATAGTCATAGTTGAGAGTAACCTAAGTCAGTAATCGAAATAACGTAGCTTTAGGCTTAGTTGGTTATTATCGGAGATTCGTTGAAGGATATTCTCGAATCGCTATTCCATTAACGAAATGACTCGTAGAGATACAAAATTCGAATGGAGCGAGGAATGTGGTAAGAGCTTGAAGAACTCAAGAGAGACTCATTTCAAGATATGTTCGACCATGCCATCCTCGAAAAGCGAACGTGGTAAAGGCGGCGTGTTGAGTGAAGATCGTATACAAGTCTGAGTACGATATCATCAAAGACTCATTTCAGTATAATATACAAATAATAGAGATGGAGATGAAAACTCTAGGTACCCACGTGATGATATCTGAGTGCGTGATGATATCTACGAGTATAATCGACTTTAATCGATAAAGTTAAAAGTATTCAATTACACACCGGGTGATGAATTTGAAGAAGGAGGCAAGAAGTTGTTATTTCAAAAACGAGAATCGGTGAGGTGAGGAAAGCTCAAACCTTCGATTTATTAATCTAGTTGAAATTCTCGATCGAATAGGAACTGTGGCCTATAGACTCGTTTACCGCCAAGTATGACGCGTGTTCATAACGTTTTTCACGTATCGATGTTACGACCCGAACTACGTCATTGAGTTAGAACAGGACGAGATAAGCGAAGACTTAACGTATGAGGAGGTACCGTCCAAGATATTGGATAGGAAAGAACATGTCCTATGTATGAGAGGTTATACCACAAGTTAAAGTTTTGTGGAGAAACCATGCTATTGAGGAAATGACCGGGAGTTGGAAATGGAAATGAAAAGCGAGGTATTCTCATCTTTTCGAAACACTGTGCAGACGTACGTCAATTTCGAGGACGAAATTTCATAAGGAGGAAGGTTGTAAGACCGAAATTTTTTAAATAAAAGGAATTTCCTTTATTTATTATTTTGAAATAGTAAGGGTGGATTTGATTAATGTGGTTAGTTATGGGTAAAATGCGCAAATATTTCAAAATAAGTAAGTGGTTATAAAATATTCATTGTTGTCGGGGAATATTCGTTTGGTCGTGGAATATTCGTACTGTCGGGGAATATTCGCATTTGGTAGCCGACCGTGTGTGGGCCCTATAATGGAAAGCGATTGGATGAAGAAAGCAATAAATATAAGTTGGTTAAAAATAACAGGCGTAGTTATTGTTACTGTTAAGACCATTGGAATACCCGGTGGTTAAAATACACGATGTCTGGCTGGTCGCACAAAGATGACACCAGTATTGCTGCGATATTGATTTGAATTATTGATCCTTACGTAATAAGGCACTACTCAATAAATTTTCACGGTAGTTCTCGCTCAATATTTTATTTTATTGATTCAATAATTCTTTGCGTTGATATTTTATATTATTGTTGTTCAATAATTGTCCACCACACATTATCTCCATTATCGGATCAATAATTCATATTATTTAAATAATATTATTAGATAGCATTATTGGCAATGTCTAGAAAGTTACATCGAGGAGAGGTTTGGTCACCTAATTGCGGCGCTTGATGAAGGAGAAATCCTTATCTGAAAGCCCCCTCTTTCAGGAGCTACTGGTTGTCATAATTGTGATTACGTAATATTATTTGTGAATAATTAATTATTGATTTATATGATAAGAAAATATTTATAAATGATGGATTTATTTGTTTTATGTGGTTATAATTGAATGATTTAATGTTGAGGTGTTTTATCAGTAATTTTGTCGGAATGGAGGTATAAAAAAATCAAATCAGTATTTTTAGGATATATTGTGCGAGTTATAATTTTTAATCCGACCGTTGGATCGTTGTAATTTTTGGATATGTTATACATACATAAGTTGAGTATATGTCCACAAATTTTGAACCGTTAAAATTGAACGAATGATTTGTTATGAATTTTAAGAGGTGGCTGATTCAGAAATTAGGTTATAAATGATTTTGGTGGAAAATTCTAGAATTGAATGGGCCCCACTTGTGGTTGGTGAAGAAATGTGCTGAATTTTATTTCAAATGTGGTGGGTGGGAATAGTAGGAGTAAAGCAGTAAAGCCGGGGTTCGGAGTTAAGTCGCCTTTCAAGGCTAATATTTTCCTATAAATAGAGGGCTACGTTAGAATTGAAAATCACACCGAAACAAGTTTCTCTCTTTCTCTCTCTATATTATCGAAGCGTATTCTTGTGAGTATTTTGAGTATACTTTGAGTATTGTTAGATGATTGCAAGTTCCTTCAAAGACTATATCCTGTTTCAACTAGAAATCTTGTCTTTCGAGGTAAGGGATGTTATTTTCTTCTCGGATGATATTATTTCTTCAATATCATTATCTTTGAAATATTGGTTGGAACTTTTTATCAAATTTGGAACTTTTTCACGTATGGGTTACTATTCATGAGTTCTTATTCACGAGTTACTTATTCATGAGTTACTATTCACGAGTTACTATTCACAGTACTATTAATGAAGCGTGAAGATGTTTTTGTGGAATTTCTATCTTTTGGTGGCGGAGTTACTATTCACGATCTCGACCTTTATTCACGATATCTAAGACTATTCACGAATCTGAAGACTATTCAATTTAGAAAATGAAAATTTTCTTTTCGGTCTAAAATATCTATTCGGATACTAGCTTTGATTGTATCCATGTTTTGATCATTCTTGAATTTTACACCACTATGATTATTTTTGAGGTATTTTTGGACGTGGATAAAACCAATGCAAAGATGAATGATTTTCGAAGAATATCTTTGGCAGTAGTAGGCAAAGATGAATGATCCGTGGTTGAATATCTTTGGCTGTAGTGCAAAAGATGAGCAGTGTTTAAATGAACATGGATCGATGATGAATATCTTTGGCCTTTTAGTGCAAAGATGAAGCAGTGTTGAGATGAACACGACCGATCGATGAATATCTTTGGCACCAGGTGCAAAGATGAATATTTGATTTGAGAAGAATATTGATTGATGTTACGTGGATAAAATATTGATGATGGACTCGTTAAATTCATAGATTATAGTAGATTTCATTTCTACGTAACTCTTCTATGAATTATTATTTCATTGCGAATATTGATCTGAAACTTGTTGCTCATCAGATTCTATCAGATTTTTCTGTTGAAGACTAACGATAATTTGTTCTATATTATCTTAGTCATAACATTCTTCTTTGGGCTAGTTGAGCTCACCCTTTTCTTTTTGTTCCATTTTTCTCGGGAGGCGAGAATATAAGAAGTGATGTAGTCTGGGTATGGAATGAAGGTTTTAGAAAGGATTGTTTAGTAGTCCTCACCATTTTTGTAAAATAATGTATCAATAATTATGATGGGGATTTATTTGCGTGTGGATATTGTCTAGATGGCAATATCTGTATTTAAACTCACAGTTTTACTGTTGTAATAATAAAGTTGTAGTTGTTTCTGTACCATGTATTTGGCGACTCAGAATAGGTTGGATGGAATGGACCTATTTTGGGGGCGTCACATTAACAATATTAGATTATGAGTTATTTAAGTGATGGATAATATTTGGATAAAATTAAAGTCTTTAATATTTATCCTTTTTGTAGTTTGATTAATGCTTATATCATTGTCATCATCCTCATGCTTATATGGTGATGAAAGTTATCTTTGGCTTACGTGCGAAGATGGACTGTTAATTATTGAATTGTATATCTTTGGCTTACGTGCAAAGATGGATTGTTGATTATTGATTTTATTGTTGTATATCTTTGGCTTACGTGCGAGAGATGGACTTGGTATGATTATGACGAGGATTATTCGGTATAGTCATGACCATTGATGATTTAATGAATATCCTGGCCCAGATGCGAGGGATGATTCGATGATGCGGTTTATTTATTAAGCTGAGTCTCAGCGATAAGAATTGATGAAGACATTTTAAATCATAGAAGATAGTAAATTTTATTCTTTACTTGACTCTTCTTATGAATTGCTTATTCCGCTGCAGTTAAACTTGATGTCTATTGTATTTTATTAGTTTAACATTATTGAAGACTATTGATAATTTATTCTGCATTATCTTAGTCATAATATTTCTTACTGGGCTAGTTGAGCTCACCCTTTCTTTCACTATTCTCTTCAGGAAATGAGAATATAATTTGGGACGAGTCGAGAACAAGAGTGGCGGTCCGGATGATAAGATTAGTAGTCCTCACTATTCATTAAATAGTGTGACAATAAATGTAACGAGGATCTGAATTTGAGTTTGTATATCGCCTACATGAGGACTCCATTGAGAATGAATATTGTCAGTAAAGCGAGATTCTTGTTTAAACTCTCGATTTATGTTTTGTCGTATTTTACACTGACAATTTGTATAGTTAAGTTTGTATTTGTATTTTTGTCTTATGTATTATTTGGCACTCGAGGAATATGTGATGTATACCTAATTTTGGGCGCGTCACACACCGTGTATGAATTTGGTATTATAATGTGCAATTAGTCTAAATTTATTTTGATTTTGAATTGATATTACTAGAATTTTGGTATTATAATGTTTGAATTTTGTTTTTGGTTTATAATTTATCTGAAATTGGTCATTTGGGTCTGAAATGTCTCAAATTAGTGAAAGGTCTGGAATTGCTCTAATATTGGTCAATTTTGTTTATTTTGTGCAATATTGCAACTTCTGTATAGCATCTATTTTATTGTTTAGTTTTGTTTTTCTTTATGCAATTGTAGTGTATTTCTTCAATTTCAATATTGTATGTTGTATGTTCATAATAGTAAAGGAATGAGATGCTTGATATTTCCGACAAAATTTCCCATGAAAATTCTGTCTGAATTCTTGAAATGCAAAATCTGTTGGCTCTACTAACTATTTATATATATTACTTAATTTTCTAATACTAAAATTCACTAATTAAGTAGCATTTACTTAATTAGTTTACGATTGAATAAAATCAAATAATTTATACTTCAAATATAAATTAATTTAATCAACTTAATTAAAAAACAAAATAAAATAAAAATTCACTATTTAATATACTAATTTATAATTTAGAATAAAGTAAAATAAAATTTAATAAATGAAATAAATATAATTTAATAAATAGATTAAATTAAATTTACTAAAATATAATATAATACAAAATAAATAAAAAAAATAAAATTAATTTATTAAATTTAATTAAATTAATTTTAATAAAAAAATTAAAAATAAAATTAATTAATAAATAAATAAAATAAATAAATAAAATAATAAATTTAATTTAATTTAGTTTATTAAATAAAATAAATTTTAAAAATTATATAATATAATATAATACAAAATAAAATAAAATGATAAATTAAATTAAATTGTATAAAATAAAAAAAATTGATTTAATTTAGTAAATAAATTAAATTTAATAAAAAATATTTAAAATATATAATATAATACAAATAAAATATAATTCAATAAAAATAAAATGAAAATAATAAAATTAAATAGAATAAAATTAAATAAATGTAATAAAATTTAATTTAATTGAAATAATTTAAAATAAATTAAATTTAAAATAAATTAAATTTAATGAATTTAATTGAATTTAATAAAAAATTTAAAAATTATATAATATAATACAAAATAAATTAAAATAATAAATTAAATCAAATTAAAATAATTAATTCCATAAATTAAATTAAATTAGAACTTATATAATATAATAAAAAAAAATAAAAGAAAAGAAAAGAAAATATAATAATAAACTAAGTAGCATTTGCTTAGTTGGGATGCAATTCAAAGAGACTGAATAAGAATGTTGTCGTGAAAATAAAATAATATACTTTGGAACTTAATTAGAAACCCATTTGACAAATATGAGTGAATATCGAACAGTAGTCTCTATAGATTCCAAATAACAATTCTCATAAACTAAGTACCACTTACTTAGTTTATCATTGGCAAAATAAACTGAGTAGCATTTGCTTAGTTTGCCACAATGTTCAATAAATGCAATAATACTCTCCCTACATATATATACTATTCCTTGTATGCAGGTTTCGACATAGTAGTGTAGGGTACTCCAACCAGTTCCTCGGCAACAATTAAAAAAAAAAGGGTCGTAGTTCCTGTTTGTGTCATATACTCGAATAATAAAGTTAATTGAATTACTGCGGACATTCCTCACTGTTTCATCATAACAGATGACAACATCCGGAAGGATTACCATTAAGTTGTTGAACAAAGTTCTAGGTTAAGCGAACCCTCAGATGATGACGATCACCTGCTTAGGAATGAATCATCTCCCCATGGGTCCGATCATGACATAGACAACTTCACAACTCGAATACCTCGGATGGGTAGTTCTCACGAGAACACCTCAACTCTTTTTCTGTGAGAACTATCCATCTAAGGAATTGAGTGGTGAGAAGTCGCCATATCATGGATTGGACCCGTGATGGGAGATGATTCATTCCTAGTAGAGAAGTGATCGTTCGTTCATCTAGAGGGTTGCTTAACCTGGAACTTTCTTCAATAGCTTAATGGAACTCCTTCGGGATGTTGTCATCTGTTATGATGGAACAATGAGGAATGTTCGTAGTAATTGAATTAACTTTATTATTCGAGTATAGGACATGGCGAACAACAACTACTATTTTTCCTATTGCTTTGAGTAACCAATTGGCAAAATAAATCCTTCGTGTGCATGCATGTAATATTAATAGAATCTTAGAAACCCATTTGACATTCACTCAGTAGGAGTGAATGTTGAATAGTCCCCATTTTGGGACTGCTATTGGATGTTATCTCTCACTTAGGCTCTGCGATACAATACAAAGGTGCGCTTTTTTTGAAGATTTTTCAATTTGGTTATCTCTACATGTTCTCTCAAAAGTGCATACTTAGACTAAGTTGTCTTGGTCTATTGAGTGTACTTGGAGACCATGGGGAGGTGTTACTGAAATTTTTTTAAAATAGAAGAAACGTCATCAAGATTGGGACTAGTGAGGAGACGCATCCAGGAACGGGATAGAAGCCTAACCCCTGTATTTGGGAGATATATACTAGGAAAATATTATTCGTGCATGGACCATATATATGAACATTCCCTTTCTAATACAACCGTTTTATTTTCAATTAAAGATGTCAGCCGACCGAAGTTGGATGTACCTTAGGATAAGGGTAGATGGAATGGGATTAGTTGATGCGTACCGTGATGGGGTTTTCAATTTTATAAACAAAGCAATAGAACATGCTGATGATCTGAACGAAAAGATGAGATGCCTGTGTGTTAAGTTTAAAATCATAATCTGGAAGAAAGCCAATGAAATGAAATTTGACTTGTTTTCACGTGGGTTTGTGGATGGGTATTCGGTATGGATTCATCATGGGAATCAGTTGAATTGAGAGAAGTGACCGACAATATTGTAGACCAACCAATTAAACGGGATTCATACCCCGATGACTATGATGTTATGGAGATGTTGGTCGATGCTTATGGCCCTTCCAATATTGATTGGTCTAAAAATGAGCATTCGTCAAACAGTGATCAGCACGTGCCAAATGATACAGCTAGTGCCTTTTACAAGATATTATCTGAATCAAGGGTCCCACTGTTTGCTGGAAATGATAAGCATACCAGGCTATCTACAGTGGCAAAACTTTTACACTTCAAGAATGAGCATGACTGTAGTGAGCGAGGGTTCAATGATTTGCTTGCTATTATCAGTGAGTTCATACCGGCTGATCATACTCTACTTGCGAATTATTATGAAGTGAAGAAGATGGTAAAAGGGTTGAATCTGGGGTATGAGAAGATCAATGCTTATGAGAAGGATTGCATGTTATATTATGGGGAGGACAGAGATATGGTGCAGTGTGATATATGCAATTTGTCGTGAGACAAGACTTAAAAAAACGTGGGTAAGGAGAAGCAAGTGTACTAATAAGATTTTACTAAGATTTTTCCACTTCATACCAGGACTCTGACGATCTATTCATGTCGTCGCACACCTCTGAGCATATGA
The DNA here is from genome assembly GCA_020205615.1 of Panax quinquefolius. NCBI lineage: Eukaryota > Viridiplantae > Streptophyta > Magnoliopsida > Apiales > Araliaceae > Panax > Panax quinquefolius. Next base: position 174,000,735 of record CM035156.1, on the reverse strand, counting down.
GTTGGCACAAAAGAAGTGACATTGTGCTTGGTTAGTTGACTCACCCTGCAGATGGAGATGAATGGAAGAAATTTGATGAACATTTTCCAGAATTTGCAACTGAAGTTAGGAATGTCAAGCTTAGTATGGCTATTGATGGCTTTTGCCCATTTAATAACTTTAGTCAGCCCTACTCTGTTTGGCCAGTTATCATGGTAGCTTACAATCTTCCGCCATCAATGTGCATGAAGGACCCTTATATGTTCTTGAATTTACTCATACCAGGGGATAAGAGTCCTACAAAAGACATATATGTGTACCTCAGACCGTTAGTTGATGAACTTAAAATGTTGTGGGAGACGGGGGTTCAGACTTATGATAAATCAGTTAAGCAGAATTTTGTGATGAAGGCTGCTCTGTTGTGGAGTATCACTGATTATCCGGCACTTGGGATGATTAGTGGTTGGTCGACTCACGGGAAGTTATCATGTACAGTCTATATTGGGGATGTGCAAGGCACACAACTACTACATGGTCGAAAAACTACTTTCTTTGGAACTGCTCGTAGATTCTTACCTACTGAACACAGTTACAGAAAGATGTCTGCATAATTCAATAGAAAGACGGAGAAGAAGGGTGTTGTTGGTCGATTGTCGGGGAATGAGTGTGACAACCCGAGAATTTAGAATCTTAAATGATTGATTTAATGTCAAATAATAGACCTAGACAGAAAATAAGTGTATGCGTTTGATATTTTTGGGAAGGAATTTTGAGGGTTTCAAAATTCTGTGAAGGATTTAGGTGAATTATTCAGGATTAAGGATTTATGTGAATATGTTCTGTGTTTATGGTTATGTATGTGTTCAGAATGTGGTTAAGGGTCAAGGGTTGACCAGATGAATTATATCTGTGTCAAACCCTAATATTATTGTCAAATATCGACGTTCAGTTAGAAAACCCTAATGACGGATAAGAAACCCTAGAAATTGGTTCTGGAAACCCTAGTTTCAGTTTCAGGAGTCCGAAACCCTAATTTGGGAACATACCAGAGAATTATAATGCTTTAATGCAATTAATTATGATATTAATTAGGGTAAAGCTTAATTAATTAGCAAACCATAATTTTAAACCCTAATTATATGATTTTAAAAAATTATGATATTAATAGGTAAAGCTTAATTGGCAGAATTTAATTGCTAAATTAGCAAATTAATTAGGAAATAATAATCCTAATTGGAAAGCTTGGATTATGATTAGGAATTTTTAATATAAATATAGAATCTTAATCATAATTTAGAAATATTAATTTTCTATTTTGAAAACCTAATTTGGAAATCCTAGAATTTATTTTTAAAACCTAAAGGGTTAAACCCCGAACCCCTAAAGGGTTAAACCCTAAACCTAAGAAATTTAAGTCATAATCCACAAAGCAAAAGTAGTGGTTAAAAACCTAAACCCTAAAGATTGTCATATTAAGATAAAGAATGTAGTTGGAATAGTTTTGATAGAAGCAGAGTCGACACAAATAACGGAAATTTCTACGACAAGATCGCCCTTATTGCATAATTGAAGCTAACTTGTGAAAATGGCCAACATTTTAGTTGGTGACCTAACCTACCAACCCCATGTGACTTAATATCCATCTTAATCAAAGCTCAAAATATCATCAAATCATCAAGTCACATATATATATAGATTATGAGAGATAAAAAAAGTCTCATTATTTGTCTCATTTTCTCACAACCATCATCCTTGATACCATGTATTTAGATTCTGAGCTTCTAATTAAGCCTTTATTTTATAAATGAATCTAAGCAATTAAAACGATCGAATTCCGTGAACATCGATCAAACCATTACACGCCGTTAAGTCGCGCCGACCCGAAATTACTTATAGATGCTACAAAAAGGAAAGTCTTGATTCATATGCAACCCAGAACATAAGTAATACCGTCAGTAAAGTGAGTCAGAATATCAACTAGCAATGCTAATTCTGAGGGAGTGATTACAATGTCAGAGTTCAAATCTGCGCTTACAATGGCAGTGGAAGTAGAATCCCCAATTTTTAAATAGATTCAAATGGATGTATCAACAATTACTTTGTCTTTGACTTGGAGATGATTTTCACAAGAACAAGATGAGATCCTCGAGCTCGCCTTTTCTCACCCTTAGCTTTGATGTGCTTGGGCTCAAGGACTACGTGAGGAGGGCTGTCAGCAGAAGAACCTTTCATGGTGGACCTCAAGTAGAGACAGCGAAACTCCAGAAGCCGAAATGGACTGCAATTGGTGCTTAGACGAAGGAGGAGGGAGCTGTATCAGATCGTCTGAGATCATAAAAGATTTGGATGAGATCTATGAGAAAACGATAAATAAAGAGAATGAGTTGAGTTTATTTAAGCGACGATTCAAGACAAAGGTAAGATCAATATGTCGAATCTAGTAGTGTAATTTAGATTAGTCACATTTTGAAAACCTAATTTATCAAGGCAAACGCTAACCCTAAAGGGTTAAACCTAAACCCGTTAAAACCTAAACCCTAAAGATCAAAAACACAAACCATCATCCTTGACCCTCTCTCTCTAAAAGCTTCGAAATGTAGTGCTAGATTAGTCACAATATCAAGGCCCACGTTTAACCACCACAGATCAAAAACATAGAATCAAGAATTTGTGCATAAAGGTATAAAACCTTAATCAAGAATTTGATCTTTGATTTTCTGTTAAAAGTTATGATTATGTGTTGTAATGTATTGTTTGTAGTCTAATTTAGTAATCTGGGTTGATAGATCATAGATCTATAACACTTAGATGCACGAATCTAGCATTTTTAAAAATCTGGAATAAGTTCAAGAAGTGGCCTGACAGTCATATGTCAGTAGCCATAGATCTCTGTATGATTCTGTGTTTTCTTCTTTTATGTTTTGGATTTGTTATTTGACATGAGGACTGTAATCTGAAAGTCAAATCACAACCATTACATGTCCGGATTGTACTTTATTGATGGTCAAAGAGAGTTGACCGAGCATGACCAACACTTTCTGGGTAACCCAGAAAGTGTGAAACCAGCATCTGACAAGACTTTGCCAAGCCAAGAATTGTCAGGATTTATATGATATGATGACATAGTCGTATGAAGTTTGTAGTTTGTACGATGGACTCAAGATCCATGTATTTATACCCTTCAAAACATCAATACATTGAGCATAACGAGTGCTCAAACCAGGCCACTTTGTCACGTTTTTGCAGTTTCTGGAATTTCCAGAAACCTTAAGAAGAGTACGTCTGACATAGTTTGACAAAGCTGTATTTCGCAAATATGTTGTTGTTAAACCCATTTGTTATGTTATGATTTTCATTAATATTTAATAATAAATAAATATTAATGATTAAAGAATTATGTGGTATTTAATTTATTTAAATACGTTTTAATGATTGAAAAATGATATTAATTATTTGAAAATTATTATAAGTCTTTGAAAATTATTTTGACTAATAATATGATTACCTGTGATGGTGGTTAAGTGTTTAGGCAGAGTTTAATTGAACTTAAACTCGGAAATTGTCCAACTAGACCGTCGGGATGTTAGGATTGTGTCGGTTTCAACTCAAACTTAAATAGTTTGACTTGATGCTATGTCTTATGTGTTGTTTAGACTGATAGGGTTATGTGTTATGTGTTTAGGTTATTCTGTGTATATAAATATAACAGTATTATACTGTGATGATATTATTCTAATATTGGAGATCTATATTACTAAAATTAGGTATTCGGATAAAGCGTTATAAATTGTGTTGCGATAATCAACGGTTCAGGCAAGTTTTTACTAAACTCTACTAAGAGTCGTTTCATTCAGATAAGCTTATGGTTAATCATTGTTGATTGCCATGAATTGTACTCTGTACATATTGCATGTATAAGTCAGGTATGAAAGGCTGATCACCTTCATTACCGGTTGGTCCAGAAATGTTTGTTCATGTTTAAAACTTGTTAAGTCAAAAGTTTGTTCGTGCTAGTTCTCAATTATATTGATGAATTATAGCCAGCTTATTATTCAAACTCTTCAATCATGATATATCTTTAAATTGTATTTAAACTTGCTGGGAAACTTTCATGCTCACCCTTGCTATATCATGATAAACATTGCAGATAAGGCGAATGCGTTCGGATACAGGAAAAGGTTAATGCCAAGTTCAGCTTGGGATAAAATATGCGGCTAGTTTGTAATAGTATAGTTTGATAAATGTGTTTTGTGTTAGATAGTTTTTGAATTGTGTATTAAGTTAAGGTTACTCGATTTTGGGAAAAAGTGTGTAAGTTTAATGTATAAAAAATTTATGTTTATATCTTTCGCAAATAGTTATAGAATTAGTGAACCGAATCTGCGGCGATTTGGGACCCGGATTCGGGGTTATCATAATGAGGTCTTGGGTTGGCTCAATGATCTGAAATTTCCACCGCCAGGGAAGGAGCATGGTAAGTTGAGAGCAGTAGGGTACGAGAAAACTTCATAATTGGACTCATTCGCCTATTTGGTTTGAGTTGCCATTGGGTCACACTTGAAGTCCGTCATTGCATAGATGTCATGCATACAGATTAACATTATCATCAATTTCTAATATTTTAACATTATTTGTATAGATTTATTTTAGATATGAGGAGACTATCTCACAGGCAGCCGGCGATAGTGTTATTACTGCACATGTCGCAAAGAACTATTCTAGCTGGTTGTATGAGATGAGACAACGGGCTGCCCGGGCAGTTATTGATCAGCTTGGGACTACCATACGCGATTATCAAACTAGCATAGTCTCCGATGTAGCATGGGCGGCTATGTTTGCACACTGGGATGATGATGACTTCAAGAAAAAGTTAGAGCAGATAAAAAAGAATCGTGGCCGACTGACCGAAGTCGTACACACCTCTAGGCTCACGATCGTTTGAGGAAGTGAAGTCGGTGAAGTATCGTAATTTAGTTCTTTAGTTATTCGATTGTCTTATTATCATAATTATTAAATTTTATTTTCATGTATTTATTAGGACATGCGGGATAGCTTGGGTCGACCTCCTACCATGCATAGAGTTTTGGGATAGAGCCCACACGCCGAAGGATTCTAGCATGTCTCCTGCATCATTAGCTATACGGGTAAGACTAATAGAAATTTATCTTATATAATTATTAATATTAGGTACGTAGTTGATATAATGATTTAAATTCATTAATGTTTAATGTCACAAAATAAATTATTTGACCGATTTCTGAAGCTTCAAGACCAAATAGATAATTGAGTTGAGGTCGCTAGGGGGTGCCGTTAGATTAGATTCTACCATTCCTCCGACCGAGATTGTATTATCTCGGGATGACGAGTTGAGACTATGGGTCGCGTCTCAGGATCCCCCTAGTAGTAGTACCAGCAGGTATCGAGTGTTGGGCCTACCGAGGGAACTAGCGTATACATTACCTGGAGGTAATATTCTTTTTTCTATATAAGTTGATATAATTTAATTGCAAATATTATTTTAATAATATATTTATTTTCGCAGGCTCTAGCCAGCGCCAGCGTCCGAGAGCACCTGTTGGACCATCTCACACGGGCCCTGGCTTGGATGACTAGATTTTTCAGAGGGTCATGGCGGCTGTGTCGGAGACATTTTGCATACGCATCCGGTTATCCGTCATCAGGAGTTGCTTAGCCGAGCTCGCCTTCACCGCCTAAGCTATGAAGATATTGCGAAGAGAGGCGTAATGGTCGAGTAAGGGTATCCCGTAGGAGCAGTTTGTCGCGATACGCGACGAGGTGCTCCGGTTGGTGGTTACCTTACTCTCTGAGGCTTTTGGCCCGATAGGGAGTCAACCCCCACCTACTCAAGTATTATATTTATTTTAAGTTTATTAATTTGTATGTTATTTAATTTTCATACTATCTATTTTGATTCTCTCATACGGACTCATGCGTTTTATTTTTGTTTATATCAACAGGGTGACGCTACTATCGATGGTGATGGCGAACATGATTTCTTGATAGCTGAGCAGCATTGTCGACCTCTGCCAGATGACTCTGATCCTACTGGTGGTAGTACTAGTTTAGGTTGATATATATATATATATATATATATATATATAATGTCCTTCATATATTTGTATAGATGTTTTGTAGAACATTATTATATAAGCACGTAGTGATAATTCGACGCCATTTCATTATTATCTGTACAGGATTATTGTTCTATATTTATGTAGTTTAGTTTTGAAGTTTATATAAGCCATTTGTAGTTTATAAGTTTAGTTGTAGAATGTTGCATTATGGGTTTATTATGATATATATGTTGTTGCTGGTTGTTGAATGTTGTTGTAATATGGGTTGAATATTATTGTATGTATTGTTGTGATAAACAGGTTTCAGGTACAAAAAAATGGTTTAAAACCTGGAAAATACAAAAGCAAAATAAATATTAAATTATATATATATATATATAATTCCGACGGAATAACCTAAAACCGACGGAAGTTCTGTCGGATATTAACTTATATATATAGTTTTATCACAGTTATTTTCAACGGATATTAACTTAGGTCTGACGAAAATTCCCTCAGAATTAAAAAAGTCCATCTTATTTCGTTTGTCCACGTGGCAAGATGTACTCGACGTAATGTTTTCGACGAGGTAAATTTCGTCGAATATAAGTTAGTTCTGACAAATATGCTGTCAGAAATAAAGCCCTCGAAAATAAGAAATTTTGACCGAATAATCGAGGAAAATAAGCTCGACGACATTATATTCGTCCGAATTTCAGACGGACTATTCCGTCGAAAGTAATATTATTTTCAACGGAATAACGTTAATTCCGACAGACTAGTCCATTGGAAACAGCCGAATTTCTTGTAGTGACACTTTTTTCAATTTGGGGTGCAAAAGTCAACATGGGTATAAAGTTTGGGGTGCAAATTATCTTTTAGTCATAATGTTTACAAACAATAGCTTTAAAAACAATTCTTGTCTTTTGGGAACTGTTAAATCCACAACAAAAAATGTTATTTCTATAACAAAAGTGTCGCTATAGATCCTATAGCTACGGTTTTCACCGTCACTATACATCTACAGCGACACTTTTATTGTGAAAATAACAAAAACTGTTGTGTATTTAACAATTACCTTAATTTTTTGTAATTGATTATGAATTTTTGTAACTTATAAAAATTAGACTAATTTTAAATAATGAAGTCTCGAAAAATGTTACTATAAATAATATATTTAGGCATTATTTAGTATTGTAATTTATTTTACTTTATTTATATTTTTTTCACAGGAATTTGTTTATTTCAAATTTGATCTCACTGACCTAAGAGGCTAGATCTATCCCTGAATTCTGTTAGCAAACATTATAAACTCGCTTACATGGATCAATATTTTTTTATCTATCATTTAATTCAATTAGTGTAATTACATGGAAAAGATGTCGCAACTCTCTATTTACCTTTTTGCCCTCCTCTCCATTTGCTCTCTCCTCATCTACCACCTATCTCTCCTCCATAACGAAGGTTTCGACGCTAACGACAATGAGCCCTTAATTATGGAGACTCCCTCTTCTCTGGTCTCCTCTTCTAAATATATGTTTTGTAATTTCATGTATATGCACACCTAGAGTGGGGTGAATAGGTGTCCAAACTAAAACGTGACTAACAATTACTAATTTTTATTTTCTAGTTCCAAACCTAGAATAGACAGGTGAATGTGTCTGCTTTAGAGTAAATTTACTTTTGTTATAATGCAGACAGGTGATAGTGTCTGGATTAATATATTTTATCTATCAGCACTATACTATTATGTGAATCTGTTTAGATGTAAAATGAGACTCAAAAAATCAAACCACAAGAATTAACAAACCACAGACACAAGATTTTTACGTAGTTCTGCCCTTAACCTCTAATAGCTTAATTGACATCCAATACCAAGCGGTATTGAACACTCTTTTTATTAAACTTAATATTCAATTAAATAAAATAAAAAGAACTCCATGTTCAAAGCAACTTCATACTGATGGACACCACTGCCCCCTTGCACCTCTGCAACTTTTCTCACCACTGAGACCTTTGCAGCTCTGCAACCCTGAAAGTTCTCTTTGAACAAACCTTATCCGCTATTAAAAAAATACAAGCCTAACAGTGCTTGAAATCAGAATACAAAGAATTTTGAATATAATGGATTCTTAATTTTTAGCTAAGAATAATTAATAATCAATAAAATATATAGCTAAAAATAGCTTTTGAAAACTCTTAAATATTTGTGCAATATAACTGATGATAGCTTCCAATAAGTGTGCACATTTATATATATATATATATATATATATATATATATATATATATATATATATATATATATATATATATATATATATTGTAGAGCAATGACTAAAAAATGTCTATAAAATTGTTAGCTAAAACCTCTCAGACCCGTTTGGGAGGACCCACGATCTTAGCATCGATCTTTGCATAAACAAATAGATATGAGATAATCTTCAGCAGCTATATGGCTTTCTGAAAGAAAAATTAAATCACTTAATAATTAAAGTAATAAAGAACCACTTTTGGATAACAGATATAATAATATGTGTTAGCATAAAAGATACACATGAGTTCAACCATTTTATTTATCTAACGGAAAAGATAAATATTACTCAACAGCTATAAGAAACTCAAAACAGTAAAAATAGCATATTGAAAGGAGAGATATTGTAACGTCCTCAAATCCGGGTCCCTTTAATCACAGATCTGGTACGTCATGATACATCATCTTCATACTTGTTCTATAACTATTGTGGAATATACATACATACATTGTACATTTTCAAATGATTTCCTAAGGTTTCTAACCTTAACTTAATTACATATATACCTTTAGATTCACACAAGGTTTACATAAATAACTTACATCAGATAACTAAATAGTTAACGTGCATAATAATCTAATATTGTCCTTTGCTATTGTCTCTGTCCTTCTTCGAACGCTCATCTTAACTGAAAATGTTATCATGATATAGCAAGAGTGAGCAACTAATTTGCTCAGCAAGTTTAAATACAATGAAGATATATCATGATTGAAAAGGAATAAGCATTCAAGTTTTCAACAATATATAATAATTATGAAAGAGAATGAATCAAAATTTCAATAATTGAATGACTGAATCAATAACATTGAGTGGTCAACAATGACCATGAACAAATTTAATTGAACCTTATGGTAATGAAGGTGATTAGCATTTCATACCTGATGAATATATACAACATGCACTAAGTGCGAATCAATAATCAAAGATGTGGAATAATTAAAAATAATTAAACCACTAGTATGCTTGAAATATAATCACTCGAGTTTGAGTTAGGAAACTTGCCTATATCGCTGATTACCGCTAAACAATCTAATTTAATCTCTCATGAAAGACCTATCAGTTATAAGATTGATCCTTCAATATAGCATAACATACTTTTTAGCTCACAGTACTATTACTCAAATAATAAATTAGCAAACATTTAACCACATAATCAAATATTGACTAATTCTTTAACTTACTAGTGATATTATCATCCCTAAATAATATTACCATCATTTAATCACCATCTTAAATTCTTGTCTAATATTATTAATCCTTTAATAATATTTTAGTCACTTAATATTATTAATCACTTAATAATATTTAATCACTTCTTAAAATTTAATAAAATCTTAATCATTTACAAATATTATTAATCATTTAATAATATTTTTATCACTTTCTAATATTATTAACACCCTTTAATAATATTCAATAATCTAATAATATCTTCTTCATTTACAAATATTATTAATCATTTAATAATATTTTAATCATTATCTAATATTATTATTCATTTAATAATATTTTATTCCTTTACTAATACTATTAATCATTTAATAATATTTTATTCATTTATAAACTTATAAACAATTTTAAGTTAATTGTTTATCTCTTACCATTTAATTCATTTAACAAACATATCAAAACTTTCATATAACATTTTATCAAAAATAACCAAATTACTCTTATATGGTCTTAATATAACATATTAATGATCATTAGTTACTAAAATCATATTAACAAATTTTAGGACTTAATATAATCTAATTTTCTCAATTATTCTTAACTTAATTATAAGCATGAAAATACCAAATCATCTTATTTTTTTAATCTCTTGGCCACACATATATACATATATTCCATACACAAAAATAATTTTTATGAAATTTTTCAATTTCATTTAATATTTTTCAAAAGTCCGTTTTTAGTTCGTAACTTAAGAAAATTAGCTATATCATGCTCAACTCCAAAAATTCTCATCTCTTGGCAGAATCTTGCACGTATTAACACGTGAACATCTAGTTTAAATTTTGTGGCCATCAGAGTTATAGAACTTTATTTATAGCCATTTTTGTCGGGAAATTCCAAAAATTGAAATGGCCATAACTCGATTGATTTAGGTCGGAATAAGCTCATCTTTGGACAGGAGCTACTTTATATCATATATTTTTATGTTCCAAAAGGTCTGATTTTATTTAAATAATTAAATGGCCAAAAATTCCCCTGCAAACTTTTGGACAGTTTACTTTTTTGGTATTTCCAGATTTTTTTTACTTTGCCAAAAACAGTCCATACAAAATTATAAAACTCCTTTTTCAGTGATTCCACTTGGAGATATTAAAAGACTCATAGATATAACTCTAAGAATTGACCACACTCAAAAATTCAAAATAGAATGAGAGATATGATCGTTTGAATTTCAGGTTTTGTTTTCTCAAAAATCTGATTTTCTAACCTTTATGATTTCTAAGAAAACTTCCATGATCTCTTGATTAATCAAACATTAACCATCATAATACATACTATTACTCCTTAAGATCAAGAATCTTCCATGATCTATCATCTATTTTATTAAACTCCCATAAAAACAAGATTAAACATAATTTAAGGGTTAATATTCCCTATGCCTCTTGTTTTCTTCCTTAGCTTCTTCTTCCATGCTTCAATGGCTACCCACCAGTTGAGACATAAAAAAAAAACATAAACATGGTAGGGATTTCAGATTTTAGAAGAAATCTATCCAAGAAATTACTATAGATTTAATTTTAGAAAGTACCTTTAATGAGTTTTCTTCATTTTCTATTTTCTTCATCTCTTTTCTTCTTCTCCTTCCATGGCTACCTCTCTCTCTTGCTCCATCAATGGCTGATATCCCCCTCTATTTCTTTCTCATGGTTGGTGGGAATGGAAGAAATGAGAGAGAATGACTTTGATTGTTATTTTTCTCTTTCTTTACTTTTTGCCCAAATAATTAAGGGGGAAGAGAGAGAGTTGGTGAGTAGATAAGATTAAATGGGGTTAGGTGTCACCCATGTGCTGGAAATCCAGATGATATTTATCTTGTGAGACCCGCTTTTAATTTCTCATTTTGCGTATTTAATACCGTCTTTGACTTTTGGACCCGAAAAAATAAATTTTCGAGCTTATAGTCGATTTCTACTAAATTCGACGCTCCCAACGTCATGGACACATCCGTTTCTTCAAATTTATCTCCAAATTTCAAGTTTGACTTTTCTCTAAAAAAGTCAACTGTTAACTTTGACCAAAAAGTCAACCCCGACACATTTGTGTTTAGAATCCATTCTTACTAATTTTGACATTTCGAGCTCAAATATCTTATTCGCATCTTCAGATTCCACTCCTAACTTTGATTTTGACTTTTCTCCATAAAAATGTTAACCCTGATACATTTTGTGCTTACAACCTTTTCTGATTAATCTTGACGTTCCGGATTCAACCGAGCTGTTCGTGCTACAAAATTCTATCTTTAACTCAAATTTTGAGTTTTAACTTACTCCTTTTTTTTTATTATTATTGATCATATCAGCTAATCATCTATTGATTATTATTCATTTCATTGATTTACTAGTAAATAATTTAAATATTAGCATTCTTCAATTACCATAACCCTTAGATTATTTAATTCTCATTCCTAATATATATAATATTAGGCAAAATAGTTTCTTTTTATTTCCTTTACATATAATAAATAAATATATACATATTTACGATATGTATTTATTTAATCACACACATGCTTCACATAAGTCATAATGTATGTATCCTTATTGATAAATAATTATTAAATTCATTTCTTAAGCTAGACATTTGATTCATATCTTATTAAAATCACTTCTCAATTCAATATCTTTGGATTCTCTCACATTACCATTCAAGTTCAATTTCTATAAGTTTATTAATTTAACTTAAGCTTTCCATTAATCTTGCATGATTAATTTAATTAATCTCTCTAAATATAGGTATATATATGCTTATATATACTCATTCTCTTATACTTATCACATCTCTTTATTATACATATTATGATTTAATTCTTAATCTTTCATTTTATAAGTTCTTCTATATAATTCATTAGGCCGGATAGCTACTTCAGTAACCTAGATTATTCAAACAACTTGTTGTTTCTCAACACAACAAGCTAGCATAACTAATACAGTACATGAATACAATTCGACAAACTGTTCACCAATTCAGCAAACCGAATTCACTAATTCTAAAATCTGAATAACTAATTCCGTAAACCGAATACATTAATTTAGCAAGCCGAATACATTATTTCAGCAAGCTGGATTCAAACTGTATTTTCTTTCATTAATTCACATAAAGTTAAAGGTAATATAATACCTTATTCTTAACATACTTCCAAGTATATTTCCTGTATAGGTTTTGAATTTTCATAACCCTTATTTTATCTATATTCACTAAATTTTAAATAGTATAGGTTTTTCTTAAATTTTTTAATAAATCCTCCATTTTCATTTTAGGTTTTAAACTTTAAACTTTAATTTAATCATTCAAGATTTTCTAAATTTTTGAGTTGTCACATATATAGTCCTAGTGAAATACTCAACACATAGCTCAGTTAAAGATGGTTTTCCTTAAAAGACTCATTTTTAAATAATATATCTAAGTTTGATTCCAAAACAAGATATATATATATATATATATATATATATATATATATATATAGAGAGAGAGAGAGAGAATTAGAGATCGATTCAGGACTCGCATTTTAGTATTCTCAGGACTTTTTTTTTTTACTTTTCTTAAAAACAACTAAAAAAATTAATATTTTATGGAACTAGAAATTTTCCATTATACGATATTTTGGGTGTGATTTGGATACATTTAACAAAATATATTCTGCATGCTGTATCATACATATTTTTGTTATATGTATCCAAATCACACCCAAAATTATTATGAAAAAATTGATTCCATAAAATATTAAAAAAATTAGTTGTTTTAAAAAAAAAGCAAAAAAGCAAAAAAAAAAGGTCCGCATTTTAACAAAATCCGGGAGTCCTGACTGAATCCTGTCTGTGTATATATATATATATATATACACACACACGGTCCGTATCTTAAGCTCACTCATTATCTAACATACCTTGCTCACCCTCCTTTAGCGACGGACCGGGCTACGATTCGATCCGTCGCTATATGTTTGGTCCGTTGCTAAAAATTAAGACGACGGTTCTACATATATGCGACGATTTTGAATAAATGCCCATCCGTCCGTCGCTAAAAAGGTAAGCAATGTATGTTAGAAGAAAATGAGCTTAAGATCCGGACAGATATATATATATAGGGTCCATCCATCAAAGAATGCCGGTTGTTGGGGGACCCATTTTTGGCCGCTACAAGCTCTAGGCCTTGGACAATTTTTTTTTTTTTAAGCGGATAGAAACAGAGCTGCACATTTGGCCAAAAATAAAGTTCTTTCCACAACAATGGAATTCTTGCAGATGAAGACTATATATATATATATATATATATATATATATATATATATATATATTCAGGAAACCCATAGCAATACTAAGACTTTAATATCAAATAATGGACTGATAATCAAATTTGAGCCAAGTCAAGAAATCAACATATAATAAATTAAAACAGCCCAAAACAATTTAAAATAAAATCCATTATTAAATACAAATCTAATAATATCGTCGTCATTAAAATTATAAAATATATAACCTAATATTTTTACCAGTGTTTCTCTCTCCGATTCTAAATTTCACTACGTTCCTAAATGACAGTCTACATTATAAGAATTTAAGACGAAAGGAGTATGGTATGAATATTGAAACTCACACATTTGTTGTAGAGAAGAGGGGCAAAAGTAACTACAAGAATCTCATAAGGGAAATAAACTATTTGTGTATGAGAAAATTTTCATATTGAAACAATATTATTTTATTATTATATGTATATGATATATTGAAGGACTTAAGTCCAAATAAGCAAATTTTGAGCACGAAATTTGTTTGTAACAGGAAAGCTAAGAAGTTAAGGTTGTTACAGGAAAAATATGTTAAATGAATAATTACAAGGTTCAACATAGGTGATGCTAACCCAGTTAACATATTACTGGCCAATCATTTTAAGTTGATTAAGTACATGTGTCCTTTTAATCAGGACAAGAGAGATAATATAGTAGCAGTTGCCTACTTATCTGTTAGGGATTCTTATGTACGTGATGGTTTGTACCTGATTAGATATTGTTCATTCAGTTCGCATTGCGAGCATTTGTCTAATCCTAGACGTAAGTATTGGGGAAGCAGTCATGTAGATTTTCTTCCATATTTAAAGACAACTTTCGGTTTGCATTTGACTTGTGTTCTATAGGTTCTCTGGTTTTAAGAGTATATTATGTTTTTTATCAGCACCAGTAAAAAAAATATTTACTAGAAAAAACTAATTAATAAAGTTAGATGTGTACGATCGAATATCAAAACGACCAGACTGAGCTCTCAATACGACAAACAAAAGCAGAACCCGAAAACTGGCAAAAGAACCCCCCACAATTTTCTCTGACTGACAGCTGCTGATTCATGTCCTTTAAATGTAGGACGAAATCGCCTATCTACCGTACACGTGTCGAACTCCCACCATAATCTGCCAACGCCTTGACCCTTTAATATTTGGCAGATTATAGTCAGGGGATAAGGTCCAAAAATACTCTTAGATATTTTTTTTAATTTCTACTGAAGCCTTTATATATTTTTTTTTTTTTATCCAAAAATATCATAACGTTATAATTTTGGAATTCGTTAAAGACTTTATAGATTAACGATTATGTGCCAACTAGACAAACGGTGATGACGTGGCAGGGGCATGAAGGGTTAAATATAAAACATATTCTAAATAGAATTATATATATCATTTAATCAAAACAAAAAATACTAAAATTCAAAATAAAAAAGCATAACATATTTACATCATTTAATCAAAAATACTAAAATTCAAAACATAACATATTTACATCAAATACTAATTAAAAAAATACTAAAATTCTAATTAAAAAAATACTTAAATATTAGAAAAAATCAAATTAAAAAATACTAAAATTCAAATTATGTTGTTAACTAATCAAAACAACAAAAATTCAAATTACATCATTAAAATACTAAAACAATAACATTAATATTTTGAATATTACTAAATAACGTTATCAATTTTTTAATATTCAAAATATTCAATTTTGTAATATTTTGAATATTTTGTATATTCAAAATAACGTTAATATTTTGAATATTTTGTATATTACTAAAATATTTTGAATATTAACGTTAATATATTGTGAATATTAAAAAATATTTTAGTAATAATGTTATTTTAGTAATAACGTTGAAAATTTTGAATATTACTAAAAAACAATGTAATATTAATATTTTGTAATATTAATGTAATATTTTGTAATATTAACGTTATTACTATAATAACGTTATTTTAGATTATATAAAATATTCAAAATATTCAAAATTTTACTAAAATAATATTATTACTAAAATAACGTTATTTTTTTAGTAATATTTTTTTAATATTCAAAATATATCAATGTTAACGTTTTATATATTTTTAGTTACGTTAATTAAAATAGTATTTTATGATATTAGATTACGTTAATTAAAATAGTATTTTATGATATTAATCATAACATAATAGTATTTTTGTAATATTTCTGTTAATATTAAAATAGTATTTTATGATATTAATGTTATTACTAAAATACTATTTTGAAATACTATTTTAATTAACGTTAATGTAAATGTTGTACAAAATATTAATGTTATGATTTTAAAATTCAAAATATTAAAAAATAATTAATGTTATAATTTTAGTATTTTAATGATGTAATTTGAATTTTTGTTGTTGTGACGCCCCCAAAATTAGGTATACATCACCCATCTTGGGTCGCCACTTACATGGTACAGAAATTTAAATACAACTTATTAACATAGGCGTGCTGTGTATAATATGACATAAAGCGTAAGTTTAAATACAAATATCGTCTACACTAGATATTATACAAACTCAAACAAAAAGTCCTCATTCTAATTATTATCACCTTTATTTCACGGAATAGTGAGGACTACTAATCTTATCTTGGGACCATCACTCGTTTCCCCGACTCGTCCCATTTATATTCTCATTTCGAAGAAACGGTGAAAGAAAGGGTGAGCTCAACTAGCCCGGTAAGAAATATTATGACTAAGATAATGCGAATAAATTATCAATAGTCTTCAACAATGTTAAGCCGATAAAATACAATAGGCAACCAGTTTAAGCTGCGACGGAATATGCGATCCATTAAAAAGTCGAGTAGAAAATAAAATCTACTATCTTTTATGATTTTAAAAGGTTTTCATCTTTGTTATAAATTTGAGACTCGACTTTAATAAATAATCCACATCATGAATCACCTCGCACTACTGCCGAGGATATTCTTAAGTATCACGATCACAATTATTCACGCTTCACGGGCGAGAATAGTTGTGTATTCATTAATGGTCATGATCATGCCAACAAGCATCCATCGATGCACTCTACTGACCCGAGGATTTTTAATCACATCATTTGTAACATTACGGCCGTGATGATTACATAGAATAATCCACAGTCATAATCATACCAAGTCCATCCATGCTCTCTGTGCCATGTAGATGACTTTAAAAAAAATATAAACATGAGGATGATGACAATGATATAAGAATTGATAAAACAAGTTCAAGAATTATTTTATCCAGGGAATTATTAACGTCCAAATTGTCAACATGATCTTGCTTTGTAGAGTAAAATTCAAGAATGATCGAGAAGAATATTTCCGTGAAAGATCTTTGGATGAAAGCTTATGAAATATCGAGGATATTCTACTAATTTCATGGAGTATAGAAGTCAAAGTTTTAACCATTTGGGTATAATAAAGAATGGAATAACAAAAGAAATCACCGTGCATGCGGTACTTCAGATGACAAAAGTTATTCCAATGAGAATAATAATAGCGGAACCAAGTCGGGTGAAATTCACAAGCGGATGAGGATGTTCCAATGAATAATAAAGATGGAACCGATCCGGTGTAAAACACACGAGATAGGATATTCCAATGAAGAATGATAAAAGCGGAACCGGTTAGGTGTAAAACACATGACGAGGATGTTCAGTAAGAATAATAATAAAAGCGGAACCAGTCAAGGTGTAAAACACCTGAGTAAGGATGTTCCACGAGAATAATAGAAGAATGTCACCAAGTATAGGGTAAGCCGGCGTATACGAGTTATTCAAGCAGAATAATAAGCAATGGAATAACATAAAGATTTCACCAAGTATAGGGTATGCTGGCGTATCTGAGGTTATGTATAGGGTATGCCACTTTTACAAGAGTTATTCATGAGAATAATAGTGAATGGAATAATGAAGTTCTCTTGAGAAGAAAGAATAACACCACTTCTAGTAAAAAGAACCTGAATATGGAAGTAGTGAAGTAGCGAGAATACTCTTCTTCTTTCTATAACTTTCTCTCTATAAATTTCTCTATAATTTCTCTCTGTACAGTTTTGATGAATTAAGTAAGAAAATAATGAAGGAATGAGCTCTATTTATAGGAAAATGGAATGCATAAGTAACTAATCCATGAGCGGTCAAGATTGATTTACTTTAATCGGCGGTCCATATTTAAAGAAAAATCTTTTAAATAAAATATAATATATTCTATTTATATAAAAACATTTTTTATATGCAAACAACACTATGCAATCATGCGAAAAACTTTATGCAAAACACTATGCAATACTATACATAATAAAATATAATATATTTTATTTATAGAATAACTTTAATAAAGTATTCTATTTTATATAAAAGATGTTTGAATAAAACAACGCGTCATTATCAATTATAATAATTATATTATTAATAAATGATAATGGAATCTAAGCGAGTGACTTCTCACATAAGCATCGATAATAATCAATATCAGGTGTCTTCTTATGCAACCCTGTATTATCGTATTACTTTACTTCTGGAGTAGTTCAACAAGTAACCACGGTAAAACTTCATGAATTATTTGATAAAATATTTTTGTCTTTTTCTCGATCAAATGATAATTACATTTGTGAGGTCCACTGATGATTTAGTAGTTATGCGAATATTCCTGCTAAGCAGAATATTCTCCCACCCAATCGAATATAATATAACCACTTGCATACTTTTGCAAAATTTATAAATATTACCCACAACTATAACATTATATCAAATTATTCCATAATATTCAAAAATAATATTTATAGAAAATTCATCTTTATTTATTAAAAGTCAGGTCTTTACAACCTCCCTTAACATGAAATTTAAGCCCTCGAAATTAAGAATGCGTACTGGTATGTCGAAGAGGTAAGGATACCTTGATTTCATTTGATTCTAACTCCCAAGTCATTTCCTCAACATCGTGGTTTCTCCACAAAACTTTGACTTGAGGTATAACCTTGGGCGTAGAATATGTTCCTTCTTATCAAAATTTGAGCAGGAACCTCTTAAATACGTCAAATCTTCCATTATTTTCGTCCGGTTCTAACTTCGATAATATGGTTCGGGTCTTTCACATATTTACGTAACATGGATATGAAAAGCGTTATGAACACGAGACATATTTTGGCGGAAAGCGAGTCTATAGGCCACAGTTCCTACTCGATCGAGGATTAAAATGGACCGATGAATCGAGGATTAAGTTTTCCTCTCTTTCCAAATCTTGTAACTCCTTTCCATGGAGCATGACTTTTAACAACACATGATCTCTATATCAAATTCCACGTCCTTTCGATGAAGATCAAGATAACTCTTTGTCGATTTTGTGAGGTTTTTTATCGTTGTCGGATCGTTTGAATCTTTTAGTAGTCATATGCATTACCAACTCCGGTCCCAACAACGTTGCTTCACCCACCTCATCCCGATATCTTTGAGAAGCGACACTTTCTTCCGTCTGGCGCTTGAATGGAGCCGTGCGATACTTGCGATAAGCTGTTGTTGTAGGAAAACTCCACCGATGGTAAGAACTTGTCCCAACTCCCCTTGAAATCAAGAACACAGTCTTAATAGATCTTGAGTTTGAATAGTCCTCTCCATTTGTCCGTCCGTCGAGGATGATATCTTAGAAATAAATCGTAAAAGTCTGTGCCCATAGCTTTTTGAAACTAACCCAAAATCGTGAAGTGAATCTTGGGTCTCGATCGAAACTATGGATTAGGCATACCATGCGATCTTACAATCTCGTTTATGTACATCTGAGCAAGGCGTTCAAGTGTATAAGTTTCGTGTCGGTAAGAAATGAGCGGACTTGGTGATCTATCAACAATGACCCAAATCGCATCAATGCCTTGAGAAACCTTAGGAAGGCCGTGTGCTTGAAATCCATGGTAATGTGCTCCCACTTCCATTACGGAATTTCAAGTGGTTCTTGATGGACCTTTTGGTACTTGATGCTCGCTTTAACTCGTTGACAAGTTAGACACCTTGAGATAAGCAGCATTTATCTCTCTCTTCTATAATGCTCCACCGAAATGTATGGTGAATATCATGATACATTTGGTACTCCGAGATGGATTGCAAATGGTGTGTTATGCGCCTCCATCATGATATTATACTTTAAATCGAGAGTCGTTAGGAAATGAAAGTGCCGGAGTTGACTCGAAGTATTCCTTCTTCATCGATTCTTGCTTGGATAGCACCCTCTTGCACTTTCTTTTCTCATGCGCATCGACTCGAGTCCGTAGCCAGCGAAAGCGACTTTAACTTTATCGATTAAAGTCGGTTCTACTTTCGTATATTCGCTATTATCATCACATGCGTCCTCGAGTCTTTAACTCTATCTCCATCCTTTGCAAGTCACACAAAAATGGGCCTTTGTGTTGACAATAACTTTCGTGCTTGCATACGATCTTACTACTCGATGCATCGCCTACCACGTTCGCTTTTCGGGATGGTATTGGATGGTATGATCATAATCTTTCAACGATTCAAGCCAACGTCGTTGTCGCGTGTTGAGTTCCTTTTGAGTGAAGAAATATTTGAGGCTTTTATGATAAAAGTAAAGATCTCCACTTTCTCCCATACAAGTAATGCCTCAAATTTTAAGTGCAAAGACAACGTTTGCCGACTCGGATCATGAGTAGGATAATTCCTCTCATATTCTTTGAGTTATCGTGAGGCATAAAGCTATAACTTTCCATGTTGCATAAGAACACATCCCAACCCTTTGCTCGAAGCATCACTTGTAGATGACAAATCCTCCGAGCCGGATGGTATTGTCGAGCAGTCTTTGAAATAAGTCTCTTCTTGAGTTCTTGAAAACTCTTCTCACATTCTTCGCTCCAATAGAACTTTGTATCTTTTCGAGTCGGTGAGTCGATGGAGTAGCGATTGAGAAAATCCTTCCACGAATCTCAGATAATAACCCAAATTAAACCGAGAAAGCTACGTTACTTGGTCCATTGATTTAGAGTTGTTCCCGACTTTGAATAGCTTGATCTTTCTTTGGGTCAATGAGATATTCCATGACTTGATACCACGTGCCCAAGGAATGCTACTTCTTGCCCGAACTCGCATTTCTTCAACTTGGCATAAAGCTTATATTCACGAAGCTTTTGGAGTGTCGACCTCAAGTGTTGCTCATGATCTTCACGACTTTTGGAATAAATAAGGATGTCATCAATAAAAACGCGACCACAAAGTGATCTAAATATTCCTTGAATACCGGTTCATCATATCCATGGCGGCGGCGGGAGCATTAGTCGATCCAAAGGACATGACTAGGAATTCATAATGCCCGTCTGAGGAAGTTAAAGCCGTCTTTGGAATGTCGGTGGTTTAATCTTCAATTGGTGATATCCCGGAGCGAAGATCGATCTTTGAAAGAATTTGGCTCCTTGCAATTTGGTCAAACAGGTCATCAATACGTGGCAATGGATACCTATTTTGATGGTGACATGATTGACTCCGATAATCAATACAAAGTCGCATACTTCCATCTTTCTTCTTCACGAATAGAGCAGGGAGCACCCCAGGAGAATACTAGGGGCAGAATAAAGCCGATGTCTAACAATTCCTGCGGTTGGGTCTTTAACTCCCGAAGTTCAATAAGAGCCATTCGATATGGGGCTTTGGAAATAGGTTTTATCTACGGGTTCAAGGTCGATACAAAATTCAATTTCACGCTCTGGGGTAGGGCAGGAAGTTCTTGGAGAATACGTCGGAAATTTATTAACAATAGAAATATCGCTTCAAAAGCGGCGTATTTTTGTTTAAATCGTGACATGAGCTAAGAAAGCTTGACATCCATTTTTCAATAAGCGAATAGCTTTATGGCTTGAGATGACCGTGATTGATTTTAATGGTTTGGTCGTTTGAATTCAAGCATAATAGGTTGATTAGGAATATGAAAGCTAACAACCTTACGAAAACAATTAATTTTTGCATGATAAGTAGTTAACGATGATCACTAGAATCACGTCAAATGCAAGTATTTTTAATGAAATAAGATCGACGGGTAATGTGAGAGTACCGATTTGAACCAAACAAGACTTATAAGCGATTGGATGTAATGAAGGTTTCTCTCGGCCGGAGTTTCCACAGATAAATCAAAGTCTAATTTCTCCGGTCAAATTTAATCGATGAAGCGCAAGTAGGAGAAATAAAAGAATGGGTAGAACCAGGTATCAAATAAAGTGTAGACTTCATTAGAGTTTATGATAAGCTTTACCGTGATGACCTCATTCGGGTTCCTTGCTCTCTGAGGAGGTCACAACAAACCTTTCTCCCTTGCACTATAGGTTTGACTTTTACGGGGGACCTTTGGTGCCTCCATCCTAGTTGAATTTGTCTTGATGGCAACAAAATCGAGCTAAGTGACCTCTCTTCCACAATTATAACATGCTTTGACTGGCATGGCGTAGCGCAGATTAAGATCGATGTGTCCCTCTTCTCGCATTTGAAGCATATGATAGGTGGTCTTTCTCCTTCCTTAACAACGGGTCTTTGGATTTGACGTCTTTCCATCATTGTTGAATCTCAGTTTCTTGAAATGTCCATTTTATTGTTTTGTACGATTACCATAGAAGTGGTTACCATATCCGCTGTTGATTCCTCCACGCTTGTTGTCACCGCTTGATGACTACTTCATTGGTATTATAACTCTTGCCTTTTGCTCTCTTTTAGTTACGTTGACTCGTTATCGCGCTCCTTAAGCGAGCCCTATTTACAACATCTGAATACAAACACGGTTTATGAGAAATAAGATGTTGGCGTATCTCGACTTCAAACCTCTTAAAACATTAGCGCCATTCTCTCTTCATTATCCACTGAGTGGGACGAACCGTGATAACTCATAAATTTTGCCTCGTATTGCGACACGGTCGTATTGTTTTGTTCAACTTGATAAACTCCACCTCCTTCGTGTGGCGAATACTTTCGGGAAAGTATTTGTCGTTAAACGACTCTGGAACTTCTCCCGAGATATCTTGATCACAATGAGGTTGAGTACGTTTCTACCCATTCCCACTAGATGTCTGCCTTTCACGCAATATAAAAGCGTGCAAAGGAACCTTTGCTCCTCGGAGCATCCAAGACATCAAATATCTTGGTAATCGCTTTATCCATGATTCCGCCGAAGTGGTTTGGCTCTCCCTTAAACTCCGGTGGTCCCGGCTCCTTGAATTGTTTAGCGGTGACCTTTGGCGAGAGTTTTTCGTATTTCCACCTACGTTTTTTGCGAGAGAGTCATTTCTGCTTTCTTTGTTGCATAAATTGCATAAAGCCTCGAACATTTGATCATTCATCATTTGGTCGGTGTTGTTGTTTGCGTGAGGATTATGCGCCTTCGATGCACATTATCACGATTATTGATATGTGGTGAATCGGCGATACGCTTGTGTGCTCCATTCTATTCTCAACATTCTCGGATGTCATTTTTAGAATCTTGCCACAAAACAAAAAAATAATTGACGTATAAACAATTATCTTTATATTACTTAATGAACCGATAAAATAGCACATAAATTTAGGTAGGTCATACTAGCGGTATTCCCGTCTCTCCCTCTAGTACTTTTCTCACATCTTAGCAGCGGGATCATATATCCTTAGCTCGATACCAATTCGTGGCGCCCCAAAATTAGGTATACATCACCGTCTTGGGTGCGCCACTTACGTGGTCTGAAATTTAAATCTGACTTATTAACATAGTTTATGCGGTGTACAATATGACATAAAGCGTGAGTTTAAATACAAATATCGTCTACTAGATATTATCTACAAACTCAAACAAAAAGTCCTCATTACAATTATTATCACACTATTTCACACGAGAATAGTGAGGACTACTAATCTTATCTTGAGGACCATCACTTCGTTTCCCAGGCTCGTCGGCTATATTCTCATTTCACAGAAGAAACGGTGAAAGAAAGGGTGAGCTCAACTAGCCCGAGAAGAAATATTATGACTAAGATAATGCGAGAATAAATTATCAATAGTCTTCAACAATGTTAAAGCGATAAAATCTGATGAAATAAACCGGTTTAGCTGCGGAATATCTGATCCATTAAAAAGTCAAGTAGAAAATAAAATCTACTATCTTTTATGATTTTAAAGGTTTTTCATCATCTTTGTTATAAAGTGAGACTCGAAACTTTAATAAATAATCACATCATCGAATCACCCGCACTACTGCCGAGGATATTCTTAAGTATCGCGATCACAATTATTCTGCACTACGGGCGAGAATAGTTGTGTATTCATTAATGGTCATGATCATCGCCAACAATCGTCCATCAATGATACTCGGCCTAATTGAGGATTTTAATCACATCATTTGTAACATTACGATTACGTGATTACATAGAATAATCACGAGTGTCATAATCATACAAAGTCCATCCGTGCTCTACGAGCCCTGAGATGACTTTAAAAAAAATATAAACATGAGGATGATGACAATGATATAAGAATTCAATAAAACAAGTTCAAGAATTATTTTATCCGGGGAATTATTAACGTCCAAATTGTCGACATGATCTTCGCTTTGTAGAGTAAAAATTCAAGAATGATCGGAAGAATATTTCAGTGAAAAGATCTTTGGATGAAAGCGCAAATATCGAGGATATTCTACTAATTTCATGGAGTATAGTAAGTCAAAGTTTTAACCAATTGGGTATAATAAAGAATGGAATAACAAAAAGAAATCACCATGCATGCGGTACTTCGCATTAAGCGAGTTATTCAACGCAGAATAATAATACGCGGAACGGTCGGTGAAATTCACACCGGGGATGTTCAACGAATAATAAAGATGGAACGGATCCGGTGTAAAACACATGATAGGATATTCCAACGGAGAATGATAAAGAGCGGAACGGTCCGGTGTGTAAAACACTGATGGGATGTTCCAGCGAATAATAATAATAAAAGGCGGAACCCGGTCGGGTGTAAAACACATGACAGGATGTTCCAAAAGAATAATAGAAAAGAATGTCACCAAGTATAGGGTAATAGCGTATCTGAGTTATTCAATGTCACAGAATAATAAGCTGATGGAATAACATAAGGATTTCACCAAGTATAGGGTATCTGGCGTATCTGAGGTTATGTATAGGGTATGCCACTTTTTACGAGTTATTCAATGAATAATAGTGAATGGAATATGAAGTTCTCTTCAAGAAGAAAGAATAACACCACTACCAAGTAAAAAGGCTGAATATGGAAGTAGTGAAGTAGCGAATACTCTTCTTAACTTTCTATAACTTTCTCTCTATAGCTTCTACCATAATTTCTCTCTCTAGAGTTTGATGAATTAAGTAAGAAAATAATGAAGGAATGAGCTTTCATTTATAGGAAAATGGAATGCGTAACTAATCCATGAGCGGTCAAGATTGATTTACTTTAATCGTGAGTCCATATTTAAAGAAAAATCTTTTAAATAAAATATAATATATTCTATTTATATAAAAACATTTTACTATCTGCAAACACTATGCAATCTTATGCAAAATATTTATGCAAAACACTATGCAATACTATCGTAATAAAATATAATATATTCTATTTATAGAATAACTTTAATAAAGTATTCTATTTTATATAAAAGATGTTTCGAATAAAAAAAAAGCGTCATTATCGCTATAATAATTCATATTAATAATCGATGATAATGGAATCTGGCGAGTGACTTCTCACATAAGCATCGATAATCAATCCGCAGTGTCTTCTTCTTATGCCACACATATATTCTTTGTACTTTACTACTAAAAGTAGTTCAACAAAGAACCACGGTAAAACTTCATGCAAGTTATTTGATAAAATATTTTTGTCTTTTTCTCAATCCAATAATTAATTTGTAGGGGTCCACCAATGATTGAGTAGTTGTCACGAATATTCCTCGCTAAACCGTAATATTCTCAAACCAATCGAATATAATATAACCACTTGCATACTTTGCAAAATTTATAAATATTACCTTAACTATAACATTATATCAAATTATTCCATAATATTCAAAAATAATATTTATAGAAAATTCATCTTTATTTATTAAAAGTGAGGGTCTTACTGGTTGTTTTGATTAATTAACAAACATAATTTGAATTTTAGTATTTTAGTATTTTTTTTAATTTGATTTTTTTCTAATATTTTAGTATTTTTTTAAATTAGAATTTTAGTATTTTTTAATTAGTATTTGATGTAAATATGTTATGTTTTTGAATTTTAGTATTTTGATTAAATGATGTAAATATGTTATGCTTTTTTTATTTTTTATTTTAGTATTTTTTGTTTTGATTAAATGATATATATAATTCTATTTAGAATATGTTTTATATTTAACCCTCCATGTCCGCCACATCATGCCGCTTGTCTAGTTAGCACAAATTTATTAGGCGAGGGCACGAATGACCCAAAAATTGTAACGTTAAGGATATTTTTGGACAAAAAAAGTATAGGGTGCTCGGTAGACATTGGAGAAAATTTCAAGGGTATTTTTGGACCTTATACCTTATAGTTAGTGCATGCGATCATCATCATCAATCTCCATACGATTAAACTATGATTATCAAATTATCACATAGCTTTAATAATAATACTTATATATTGGGATAAATAACGTTTTGGTCACTGTACTGAGGTCCGATTTTTATTCTGGTAACCGAAACTTTTTTTATTACAATCGAATTACTGTACTCTCACATATTATAAAATGGTCATTAATTTTACTTTCCGTCCAAAAACCAGACGGAAATCGTGAGTGTGTATCTCACGTGATGATTTTTGCTGATGTGTACAATTCATTTGCCAGGTGTATATCATGTGTTTGGCACATGCTCAATATTACACTGAGTTGGCACTCCAGACATTTGTAAATTCATTAATATAAATTCATTAATTTTATATAAATACATTTGTAAAATTTATTATTACTATTATTATTTAAAAATTATTATTATTATTATTATTATTAGTATTATTAT
Source organism: Panax quinquefolius (assembly GCA_020205615.1). Taxonomy (NCBI): domain Eukaryota; kingdom Viridiplantae; phylum Streptophyta; class Magnoliopsida; order Apiales; family Araliaceae; genus Panax; species Panax quinquefolius. The sequence continues at coordinate 173,973,855 of CM035156.1, read as the reverse complement.
TATTATTATTATTATTATTATTATTATTATTATTATTATTATTATTATTAATGTCAACTCCGCTCAAGTGAAGCCACCAGGACCATGGTTAGGTTAAAACTCATTATTACATGAAACCTCAAATAACAACACCATCGCTTCAAATCGTTTCACGCAACATAGATAAGCAAGAACTACACCATGAGACCGGATCGGAAATACAAACATCAATACAAACCAAGAATCGAACATAAGCAAAGATAATCAATAAAACAAAATGCTAGGCGGAACGAAACCACCAAATCAAAAGTAAAGACGAACCATCCAGATCGAACGCAACCCAAATCCAAACCTACCATCAAAACATCGAGATCTCTCTCTCCTCCTTGAATGACGCCCACCCTCGGCTCCACCCTCTCATTCTCTAAAGACGCCGTCGAACCTTCTGTTTCTCCTCTCTCCTGAATGACGTCGTCACTAGCTCGAGGCTTTCTAAGCTACTTGAGGAAGAGGGCGGAGGCCACTACTTCGATGAAATCGAGAGAGAAAAGGACGTCGAGAGAGAAGAAGTGAAATCAAATCTTTCATTCTTAGTGCAAGGCAGGAACCAAGATCGGTTGTAACATATTTTTGGGTTTTATGGTGGAGGTAATTTTAGTGAATTGGGAGATGCGAAATTAAAAAAGAATAATCATGTGCTCAAAAAGAAAGAAAAGAAATCCCATTTATAGGAATTGTTAGATAGGAAATTATTATTATTATTTTGTAATTATTTTTATTTTTATTAATTAAAATTATTATTATTGTTATTATTATTATTTTGAAATTATTATTATTATTAAAAATTATTATTATTATTACTTTAAAATTATTATTATTATTCTTAATATTATTATTATTATTATTATTATTATTATTATTATTATTATTATTCTTAATAATATTATTTTTATTATTTTATTTTAAAATTATTATTAAGATACAATTATTCTTAATGTCTATGAGCATGTCTTGACACGTAATGAAAGTGATGTGTATTTAAAAAATATTTTATTATTTTATTAATTTAAATTATTTGAGTAAGGGTAAATTTGACAAATCATTTTTATTCTCCATTAAAATAAAATAAAAAGAAATTATTATTTAAAATTATTAGTAATACTATTATTATTATTAAAATTATTATTATTATTTAAAAATTATTAATATTAATAGTATTTTTTATTATTATTATTATTATTATTATTATTATTATTAGTTTTGGAATTGTTTAGGTGAAGTAGTTAATAGTTTTGTTGGTTTGTCTTATAATAATCCACGCGTCTTGCTTTTTCGTGCTCACGTAAACAAAAAAATGGAGTCAACTTGCGCGGTAACAAGATTAAAATACATTTTGTGGACGAAAAATTGAACGAAATGACCATTTTGTAAGTTTTTGAAAGTACAGTTATTCGATTGTAACAAAAAAAGTTTTGATAACCACAATGAAAACCGGACCCCAGTACAGTGACCAAAATGTTATTTATCCCCTTATATATTAGTAGCATCTTTTCATAGATTGAAGAATCTTAGCATGCATTTGGCAAGCATCTATAGAATTAGATTATTGGGTAAAAGTTCAAAAATGTTCTTGACATTTATCCTGATGTTCAATGTGTTTTTTTATATTATTTTTTTCTAAAAATATATTTGACGTTACAAATTTTAGATCAGTTGTGTCCCTGTTGTTAACAGATTTTCCACCTAGATTAACGTTGCTAAACACTTAGACTAATGTGACTGACGAGATTGACACTTGGATAAATTTTTGTTACCAAAAAAATTCAAATTCATTTTCTCTCTCTACACCCATTCTTATCGGATCCATTTTCTCTCTTTAAACCCATTATACTCAGATTTATTCTACAACACCCTTCGGAAGTATTTCATCTAGTTGGACGAAAGGCGGCGGGGGAGGAGAAAGAAGGGGCGGTGGTACGACCTGGCCTTACTGGTAGTTGTTGAGGAGAAAAGCCTCGAAGTGCTAAAATTGCTGCTATAAAGAACAAATTAAAGACTGTGGAGGAAGAGAGCCGTAAGCCAAAAAAGCACAAACAAGTTGATAGTGTCCCTCGTGTGAATAGTCTTGATTCTTCCTCACCAATCAAAAAGATGAGTTAGGTTGAAGAAAACCTTGTGAGGTGACTTTTTAGGGTTACTAATAGATACTACCTTGGGAGCACTTTTTTTCCAGATCCTATCAACAAAATTAATGAGCATGTACTTGAGCTTCTATATTTTAGGATTTCTTAGGTGGTCGGGTTCATGTCTACGATGTGTATTTGTGCTAAAATTTGATGAACGTTATTTTCTGTTCTTCAAAATGAACCAAATTTGATTTCTTGTAAACATGATTAATCATTTTTATGGTAAAATATACTAATTTAACTTTATAAACTTCATTAGTTCTTCATTGCAGTTAAATAGTTGAATAGTTTTCTTTTTTAGATGCTTCAATAAACAAGCTGACAATGTCCCTCGGAGACGAGAAGGGAGGAATTGAAACATGGTGAGGAGTGAACAAAGGAAAAATAGAGTAGTGAGGACGAGTTTTAGCTCTGCCGCACAATTCCATACCACCTCAACAAACATTTTTTTCTCTTTCTGATCTTTTTCCCTCTCTTTTTCATTACCCATTTCTGAATTTCTCTTTTATAAGATCACCAAATTCCTAAGGATGAAGAACAAGCTCAGATCAGAAGAGCTTATTTGGAAGTTAGGATTTGAAGTGGGGGTTCCATTTTGGGCTTTCAAATTAGGGGTTGGATGTTATCCCTGGTGTTATTTTGGATATGGGATTTAAATTTGTTCTAGATCTGGTTATGTATACTTATTGATTATCATGTCCATTCACCAGTTTTGTGATGGTGATTCCTGATTTAGTCGCCGAAATCTGGGTTTAATCAAAGCGCTCTAATATGGAAATGGGTCCTATGGGTTCTGGTTTTATGGCATGCTCTGGTTAATCCATGTTTTATGTAAGACCCCAACTTTTATGAATAAAGATGAATTTTTCCATAAATATCATTTTTGAATATTAAGGTGTGAGTTTGTTATAATGCTATAGTTGTGGGTAATATTTATAAATTTTACAAAGTAAGCAAGTTGTTATATAATATTCGATTGGTCGGAGAATATTCGTTTTAACATAGAATATTCGTACAACGGAACAATCATTGGTGGACCCCACAACGGAAGTATTGTCGTAGTTAAAAAATGACAGAATTATATTTTTATAAAAATAACGGCTTAAGTATTCTTTATTAAAAGCTGTTGAACTACCCGGTAGTAAAAAAAATACGATGTCTGGCGTGGTTGCATAGTAGCACACGGTATTGATTATTGATGCTTACGTGAGAATTCACTCAGTTATACTCAATTATTGCTTTACGATAATTGTTGAATCATATCTCTCATATTATTGATTCAATTATTATCACAAGATCATCATCGCATAATATGTTATATTATTAAATCAATAATTGAGATGACAAAGTTATTCATATTATTATTTGCAATATTGACAATGTCTACAGAAGTTACATCGAGGAGAGGTTAGATAATCTAATTGTGCGCTGATAGGGAGAAATCCTTATCTGAAAGCCCCTCTTTCACAGGAACAACTTTGGTTGTTAAATATTGTGAGTTATAATATTAATGATGAATAAGTTTGTGTTAATTAAAGATGAAATTGATAGTTCCATTGTGTGGGAATTATTAGTGTTAGTGGAAATTGACATTTATTTTGATATTAATTGATGTCTGGAGGTTATGTTGACCAATCCGGTAATTAACCGGATAAATGAGCAATTAATTGCTATTAATTCACATGCTTATAACTATTTATTCACATGTGTGTACTATTGATTCACATGCATGTACTATTAGGGAAGTTGGTGCAAGATTGATAATACTTGTATGACTAAATTAAAAATGGAGGTATAGATGAAGGTACTATACTATAATTATTCTTTTCACATGTATAGAACTATTGAGTCACATGATTTACTATTGATTCACATGAAATACTATTAGGGGAGGTGGTACAAGTTTGATAATACTTGCAGGACTAAATTAAAAATGAAGGAAAAGATAAAGGTATTATACTGTAATATTTCGAGCCCCAAAACGTGCAATTATCGAAACTATATTTTCCTATAAATAGAAGCTCATTCTTCCTTCATTCTCACCAATTCACTAAGACTCACAAGAGCAATTATAGAGAGAGAAGCTATAGAGAGGAAGAAGAAGAGAAGTCTGCTACCTCACTATTCTAGTATCCAGTCTTCTTCTGAGGTAAGGGATATTATTTTTTTCAGTATTCGTAGAAATAATATTTTCTTCCATACTCTATAGTATGTGAGTAATATTATTTCGTTTCGTATTCTTGATTATACACTCATTCTGTTAAAGTATTGCTTCTATACTCCGTGAAATTAGTAGAATATCCTTAATATTTGCGCTTCATCCAGTATCTTTTCATGGAAATATTATTCTGAGCTTTCTTGATAATTATTGATCTTTTCATGCCGGAATACTATTCATGAGTTACTATTTATGGGTACTATTCATCCCGTTAGTATTCACTCAAATATTATTCACTCAAATATTTGGAGTACTTTTCATGCCAGAGTACTATTCACGAGTTACTATTCACCCGATTACTATTCACACAAATATTATTTACTCAAGTATTTGGGGCACTTTTCATGTTGGAGTACTATTCACGAGGTACTATTCACAGGGTACTATTCATGGGGTACTATTCACCCGAAAGAAATATTTCTTTTCTGTCCAAATTATTTTTGATACATGAATATTATTCTTGAATTTTACTCCACAAAGAAGTATCATGTTGACAATTTGGATATTTTTAAACTCTGGATAAATTTAAAGTCTTTAATATTTATCCTTGATTTCGTTTGATTAATGCTTATATCATAGTCATCATCCTCATGCTTAAATTATGTTGAAAGTCATATGTGGCCCGTAGTGCATAGATGGACTTGGTATGATTATGACCAGAGATCATTCGATATAATCATGACCGTAATGTTACAAATGATGTGGTAAAATCCTCATTGATTGGCCCATAGTGCATTGATGGACAGTTGTTGGCATGATCATGACCATTGATGAATACACGAATATCCTTGGCCCGTGCATGGATAATTTGTGGTCGTGATACTAAAGAATATCCTTGGCCGTAGTGCCGGGGTGATTCGATGATGTGGATTATTTATTAAGCTGATTCTCAGCAATAAAATTGATGATAAACCTTTTAAATCATAGAAGATAGTATATTTTATGCTCTTCTTGACTCTTCTAATGGATTGCTTGTTCCGCTGAAGTTAAACTTGTTGTCTATTATATTCTATCAGTTTAACATTGTTGAAGGCTAACAATAACTTATTTTGCATTATCTTAGTCATAATATTTCTTACTGGGCTAGTTGAGCTCACCCTTTGCTTAGTTTTCTTTGTGAAATGAGATTCAGAGCGGGACTAGTCGGGGAACGGAGTGATGGTCCGAGATGATGTCATAGTAGTCCTCACTATTCTATATAATAGTGTGACAATAAATATAACGAGGACTCCATTGAGTGTGGATATTTTCTAGATGAAAATATTCGTATTAAAACTCATAGATTATGTTTTGTTATGTTTTACACGACTGTGGTATAATTAAGTTGTATTTGAATTTTGTACCATGTATTTGGCGACTCAAGATGGGTGATGTATACCTATTTTTGGGGCGTCACATTTTATCCTTGATTTGGGATCATGTATTACTTACTGATTTTCTTTGTTCATGTTCCGATTGAATTTTTGTTTTCATGATGTCGATTTAGGTTGCTTTTTTCCCATGATATTTTGGTTTAAATTGATCTGATCTTGTTTTTGCTTTGAAATCTTGGGTTGTATTCCAATAATCAAATCTTTGTTTCATGATCGAACTTTGTTCAAATCTATGGAGGATTAAATGGTAGATTTTTTTAATTTAAATTATAAAATTTGTTATTACATTTTTGTCCTTTTAAAAAATCATGTGGTTGTTGGGCTTGAGTCCAGGTTTCAGCCTCGTCGACAAAATATGTTCACGTGTCAGCTACGTTAGTCTAAGTTGTAAGACCCCAAAATTTTTTAAATAAAAAGGAATTTCCTTTATTTATTATTTTGAAAAGTAAAGGTGGATTTGATTAATGTAGTTATGGGTAAAATCATTAAATATTTCAAAATAAGAAGTGGTTATAAAATATTCATTTTGTCGGGGAATATTCGTTTGGTGTCGTGGAATATTAAATCTTTGGGGAATATTAAATGACGCCTGTAGCGACCCATGTATTGAGCCCATAACGGAAAGCGATTGGATGAAGAAAGCGACAAATATAAGTTGGTTAAAAATAACTTGGCGTAGTTATTCTGAATTAAGGCATTGGAATACACGGTGGTTAAAATACGATGTCTGGCGTGGTTGTTACTGATATTACGCGGTATTGCATAGTATTGTTGAATTATTGATTCGCACGTAAGATGGCACTACTCAATAATTTTTTCACGATGAATTCTTTATTCGATATTTTATTTTATTGATTGATAATTCTTTGCGTTGATATTTTATATTATTGTTGTTGATAATTGTCTTTATGATATTTCCCATTATCGGATCAATAATTCATATTATTTGAATAATATTATTAGATAACATTATTGGCGATGTCTAGAAAGTTACATCTAAGGAGAGGTTTGGTCACCTAATTGCGGCGCCCGATAAGGAGAAATCCTTATTGAAGCCCCTCTTTCTGAGGAGCGGCACTGGTTATCATAAATGTGATTACTGTAATATTATTTGTGAATAATTAATTATTGATTTATATGATAAGGAAATATTTATTTTATATGGATATAAATGATGGATTTATTTATGTGGTTATAAATGAAGAAATTAATGTTGAGGTGTTTTATCGGTATTTTATCGGATTGGAGGTGTTAAAAATCAAATCGGGGTTTTGAGATATATTATTGGGGTTATAATTTTTAATCAATTAGTTGGATTGTGGTAATTTTGGGTATGTTATACATACATAAGTTGAGTATATGTCCACAAATTTTGAGCGAATTAAAGATGATAGATAATTTATTATGAATTTTAAGAGGTGTGATTCGGAAATTAGGTTATAAATGATTTTGGTGGAAAATTCTAGAATTGAGTGGGCCCCCACTTTTGGTTGGTGAAGAAATGTGCTCAATTGAATTTTCAAATGTGGTGGGTGGGAATAGTAGCGAGTAAAGCCATCGGTGTGAGTTAAAGTCCGCTTGGCGGGCTAACATTTTCCTATAAATAGAGGCTAAGTTAGAATTGAAAATCACACCGAAACAAAGTTTTCTCTCTTTTTCTCTCTATATTATTGAGGCGTATTTTGTGAGTATTTAGATACTTTGAGAGTTCTTTATTCGGTCAAGTTTCATTCAACATCACTTGAGCCTTTCCTTAGAAATCTTGATTCTTTGAGGTAAGGGATGTTATTTTCTTCTCAAATGATATTAATTCTTGATATCATTATCTTTGAAATATTGGTTGGAACTTTTATCAAATTTGGAACTTTTTCATATGCGGGGTTCTTATTCATGAGTTCTTATTCACGAGTTACTATTCATGAGTTTCTTATTCACGAGTTCTTATTCACAGTACTATTAATGAAGCGTGAAAATATTTTTTTGTGGAATTTCATCTTTTTGGTGTCGAGATTCTTATTCACGTATCACGACCTTATTCACGATATCTGACACTATTCATGAATCTGGCACTATTCATAGAAAAATGAAAATTTTTCTTTTAAGTCTAAAATATCTATTTTGGATACTAGCTTTGATTGTATCCGTGTTTTGATCATTCTTGAATTTTACACCACTATGATTATTTTTGAGGTATTTTTGGACGTGGATAAAACCAAGTCACGAATCCTTGATCCTTAATCCTTGTCATTTTGTTTCTTTGGATTCGTTTCTTTAAAAAAATATTTTCATCATCCTCGGTCTTAAATGATGATATTATTGAATATCTTTGGCTTTGTAGTGCAAAGATGAATGATTTTGAAGAATATCTTTGGCACGTAGAGTAAAGATGAGCAGTGTTTAAATGAACATAATGGATCGATGAATATCTTTGGCCTTTAGTGCAAAAGATTAAGCAGTGTTTAAATGACATATTAGGATGATGAATATCTTTGGCCTTTAGTGCAAAGATGAGCAGTGTTGAGATGAACATAATGGATTGATGAATATCTTTGGCTGTAGTGCAAAGATGAATATTTGATTTGAGATGAATATTGATTGATGTTACGGAGGATAAAATATTGATGATGAATTTATTAAATTCATAGATTATAGTAGATTTCATTCTCTACGTAACTCTTACATGAATTATTATTTCATTGCGAATATTGATACGAAACTTGTTGTATATTGTATTCTATCATTTTTTCCTGTTGGAGACTAACGATAATTTGTTGTATATTATCTTAGTCATAACATTCTTTCTTTGGGCTAGTTGAGCTCACCCTTTTCCTTGTTGTTCCATTTTTTCTTCTCGTGGGAGGCGAGAATGTAGCGAAATCTTAGTAGTGGGGTATGGAATGAAGGTTCTAGAGAGAGTTGTTTAGTAGTCCTCACCATTATTGTAAAATAATGTATCAATAAATGTGATGAGGATTTATTTGAGTATAAATATTATCAGAAGATAATATTTGTATTTAAACTCACAGCATTTTATTGTTGTGATAATAAAGTTGTAGTTGTTTCTTGTACCATGTATTTGGCGACTCGAGAATGGGTTGGATGGAATGGACCTATTTTGGGGGCGTCGCGGTTAAGTATCGAGCTTAGGGATATGATCTCTGGCGGAGATCGGGGAATAGAACTAGGAGGGAGAGGCAGAGTAAATCCTTCGCTAGTGTGTCTACCTAAGCTTATTTGTTAGTTAGTTAGTATATAGGGATATTATGTGATTGATTTCCTTAATTAACCCTTGTTTTATGGCGATGAATTGAGAATGTCGATTGAGAATATTAATAGTGGTGTAAATGAGGCCAGTGGAGATGCATGTACTTAACAGCGAGGAGAGCGTGCAACAGTGGCAATGTACCTCCTGTGAATAACACCCTTGGCGAGATGATGAGCGAGGGATGTTTAGAAGCTTTTTGCGATTCATGCAAAATCGGGACGAGGAGACTTCGTGTTCAAAATCGAGGAGGAGATGATAGCAATTCACGGGTGGTCACAAACAAGAGTTCGAAAAGTTGGGACCACGAATTGCAGGGAAAGCGGATCCGATCATGGCGGAAACATGGGTCAAGCAAATTACCAAGATATTCGATGTCTTGGGATGCACGAAGGAACGAAAGTTCCATTCGCTACTTTTATGTTCCGTGGCGGCGATTCTTGGTGGGAATGCATGAAGCGTACCCGTTCAATTTGCACTCGGCGTATCATGGGGAGCGTTTGAAGCGATTCAATTACAAGTACTTCCACGAAAGTATTCGTCGTATGAAGGAAGTGGAGTTTATTAGATTGAAGCGAGAATAACATGGCGGTGTCCCGATGCGGCGAAGTTTGCGGAGTTATCGAGGTTGCACCTCATTTGGTGGAGAATGAGGAGCGTATGGCGCGGATGTTTACGAGAGAGGTTTGAAACCGGCGTCGTCGATATCTCATTTCTCATAAATTTTCTCTCTATTCGGATGTTGTCAGCAGGCTCGGTTGTTAGGCGAGATAACGAGTCACGTTCAACCGAGGGACCATAACGAGGATCATACCAAAGATAGCGATCATCGAATAGCGATAACCGGTGGAGAAAGAAGAATACGGACAAAGCGGTAACCACTACGGTGGTAATCGTGGCCGTGAAAATAGAAGAAAGCGAGTTGGGAGGAGATTTTAAAAAGGAGATTCAACAACGACCATGTGAAGGCGTCGGTAGCCATGTGGCAAAGTGGTTTCGAGGAGAGAAAGACCACCCGGTCGTATGTTACAAAATGCGGAAGAGGACATATCATTCAAGCGCTTTAACAGCAGTTTAAGGTATGTTATAATTGTGGAAAAGAAGGACATATCGCTCGAGTTATGCGATATCGAAACCGAGTCCAGTAGGAATGGTGACTCAAAAGGATGTCCCGGAAAAGTCAAAGTCAACGATTCACGGAAGAAGCGTTTGTCGTGGCCGGTCAAAATCGAGGAACGACGAAGTTAGCACGGGTTAGTTAATTATAAATTCTTGCGAAGTTTATACCTTACTAGATACCGGTTCTACCCATTCTTTTATCTCTCTTTGCTTGCGCTCAGCGTTTGAACTTGACTACGGAGAAATTAGACTTTGACCTATTTATGGAGACTCAGTTAGGAGAAACTTTCATTACATCCGTTGTTTAGAAATCTTGCTTGATTAAGGTTGGCTTTATCACATTACACGTTAACCTTATTTCTATAGAGATATTTGCTTTTGATGTGATTTTAAGGTTAACTACTCATCATGCCAAATTGATTGCTTTTTGTAAGGTTGTTAGTTTTCATATTCCTAAGCAACTTTGTTATTGAATTCAAGCAATCAAACCATTGTAGTCAAACATTTTCATATCAAGCCATGAAGTCATTCGTTTATTACGGATGTCAAGTTTTCTTAGTCCATGTTATGGATTTGAATAAAGACACGTCGATTTGAATAATATTCTTGTTGTTATTGATTTTTTTCTGACGTATTTCTGAAGAATTTATTGGCTTACTCCCAGCGATATTAAATTTTGTATCGACTTTGAACCGGTACAAAACTCATTTCTAAAATCTCATATCGAATGGCTCTATTGAACTTGAGGAGTTAAAAATTCAACTATAAATTTGGTACTGAGCCTTTATCTTGTGACTTCCTTTGTGGAATTCACTAAGCGAGACTCTCTGTAGGGGCGTCATATTAAATGCGATAGTAAAGCGATAGGTGTCATTGTGACGTCTTTATCAAGGTTGGGATATGAGTCGCAGTTGAGAACAACCTAAGTCGATGTCGAAATCGTAGCTTTTCTAGGCTTAGTTGGTTATTATCGGAGATTCGTTGAAGGATATTCTCGAATCGCTATTCCATTATCATGGTGACTCGTAGAGATACAAAATTGAATGGAGCAAGGAATGTGGGAAGAGCTTGAAGAACTCGAGAGGAGACTCATTTAAACACATGTTACGACCATGCCATCTCACGGAAAAGCGAGCGTGGTAGGTGGCGTGTTGAGTAGAAGATCGTATACAAATGCTGAGTACGATATTATCAAAGACTAATTTAAGTATAATTTACAAATAATAGAGATGGAGATGAAAACTCTAGGTAATTTGCGATGATGATATCTGATGCATTGATGATATCTGAGTATAATCGACTTTAATCGATAAAGTTAAAAGTTATTCAAGCTACACACCGGGTGATGAATTTGAAGAAGGAGGTGCGAAGTTGTTATTTCAAAAGCGAGAATCGGTGAGGTGAGGAAAGCTCGAACCTTGATTTATTAATCTAGTTGAAATTCTCGATCGAATAGGGCTGTGGCCTATAGACTCGTTTTTACCGCCAAGTATATGGCGTGTTCATGCGTTTTTCACGTATCGATGTTACGTAAATATGTAGACGACCGAAACCGTCATTGAGTTAGAACCCCGGACGAGATAGTAGAAGACTTAACGTATGAGGAGGTACTGTCAAGATATTGGATAGGAAAAAGAACATGACCTATGTCTGAGGTTGTACCATAAGTTAAAGTTTTGTGGAGAAACCATGCTTATTGAGGAAATGACTGGGAGTTGGAAGCGAAAATGAAAGCGAGGTATCTTTACCTTTTGAAACACACCAGTACGTCACGTCGATTTCGAGGACGAAATTTCATAAGGAGGGAGGTTGTAAGACCCAAAATTTTTTAAATAAAAGGAATTTCCTTTATTTATTATTTTGAAATAGTAAAGGGTGGATTTGATTAATGTGGTTAGTTATGGGTTAAATCATAAATATTTCAAAATAAGCAAGTGGTTATAAAATATTCATTTTTATTAGGGAATATTCGTTTGGTCGTGGAATATTAAATTTGTATTAGGGAATATTAAATGCGACGGTAGCGACCATGTGTGGGCCCATGTGAGCGATTGGATGAAAAGCGACAAATATAAGTTGGTTAAAAATAACGGCGTAGTTATTCTGCAATTAAAATTATTGGAATACCCGTTGGTTAAAATCTGATGTCTGGCATTGGTTCTTGCGATGGCACCACGGTATTACCTGATATTGTTGAATTATTGATTAAATACGTAAGATGGCACTACTCAATAATTTTCCACGATGAATTCTTGTTCAATATTTTATTTTATTGATTGATAATTCTTTGCGTTGATATTTTATATTATTGTTGTTGATAATTGTCAACTGCTTGATATTTCCCATTATCGGATCAATAATTCATATTATTTGAATAATATTATTAGATAACATTATTGGCAATGTCTAGAAAGTTACATCTAAGGAGAGGTTTGGTCACCTAATTTGCGCGATGAGGAGAAATCCTTATTGAAAGCCCCCTCTTTCTGAGGAGCGGCTGGTTGTCATAAATGTGATTACGTAATATTATTTGTGAATAATTAATTATTGATTTATATGATAAGGAAATATTTATTTTATGTGGATATAAATGATGGATTTATTTATGTGGTTATAAATGAAGAAATTATTGTTGAGGTGTTTTATCGGTATTTTATCGGATTGGAGGTGTTAAAAATCAAATCGGGGTTTTTGAGATATATTGCGGGGTTATAATTTTTAATCCGACCGTTGGATTGTGGTAATTTTTGGGTATGTTATACATACATAAGTTGAGTATATGTCCACAAATTTTGAGCGAATTAAAGATGAGCGTATAATTTATTATGAATTTTAAGAGGTGGTGATTGAAATTAGGTTATAAATGATTTTGATGGAAAATTCTAGAATTGAGTGGGCCCCACTTTTGGTTGGTGAGAAATGTGCTCAATTGAATTTTCAAATGTGGTGGGTGGGAATAGTAGCGAGAGTAAAGCCATCGGTGTTGAGGTTAAATGCCTTGGTCTTAACATTTTCTATAAATAGAGGCTAAGTTAGAATTGAAAATCACACGAAACAAAGTTTTCTCTCTTCTCTCTCTATATTATTGAGCGTATTTTGTGAGTATTTAGATACTTTGAGAGTTCTTTGTTAGGTACAAGTTTCATTCGACATCACTTCAGGCCTTTCCTTAGAAATCTTGATTCTTTGAGGTAAGGGATGTTATTTTCTTCTCAAATGATATTAATTCTTGATATCATTATCTTTGAAATATTGGTTAGAACTTTTTATCAAATTTGGAACTTTTTCATGTCGGGGTTACTATTCATGAGTTACTATTCACGAGTTACTATTCATGAGTTACTATTCACAAGTTCTTATTCACGAGTACTATTAAATGAAGCGTGAAAATATTTTTTTGTGGAATTTCTATCTTTTGGTGTCGGGAGTTACTATTCACGTATCTCGGACTTTATTCACGTATACTGACACTATTCATGAATATCGGCACTATTCACGAAAAATGAAAATTTTCTTTTCGTCCAAAATATCTATTTTGGATACTAGCTTTGATTGTATCCATGTTTTGATCATTCTTGAATTTTACACCACTATGATTATTTTTGAGGTATTTTTGGACGTGGATAAAACCAAGTACCGAATCCTTGATCCTTAATCCTTGTCATTTTGTTTCTTTGGATTCGTTTCTTTAAAAATATTTTCATCATCCTCGGTCTTAAATGATGATATTATTGAATATCTTTGGCTCGTGTCTTAAAAAGATGAATGATTTTTTGAAGAATATCTTTGGCTGTAGTGCAAAAGATGAGCAGTGTTTAAATGAACATGATGGGATCGATGAATATCTTTGGCCTTTAGTGCAAAGATGAGCAGTGTTTAAATGAACATGATGAAGTGATGAATATCTTTGGCCTTTAGTGCAAAGATGAGCAGTGTTGAGATGAACATAATGGATTGATGAATATCTTTGGCACAGTAGTGCAAAGATGAATATTTGATTTGAGATGAATATTGATTGATGTTACTGAGGATAAAATATTGATGATGAATTCGTTAAATTCATAGATTATAGTAGATTTCATTCTCTACGTAACTCTTACATGAATTATTATTTCATTGCGAATATTGATCTGAAACTTGTTGTATATTGTATACATCGAGTTTTTCCTGTTGGAGACTAACGATAATTTGTTGTATATTATCTTAGTCATAACATTCTTCTTGGGCTAGTTGAGCTCACCCTTTTCCTTGTTGTTCCATTTTTCTTCTCGGGAGGCGAGAATGTAGCGAGTCTTAGTCGGGGTATGGAATGAAGGTTCTAGAGAGAGTTGTTTAGTAGTCCTCACCATTATTGTAAAATAATGTATCAATAAATGTGATGAGGATTTATTTGAGTATAAATATTGTCAGAAGATAATATTTGTATTTAAACTCACAGTTTTATTGTTGTGATAATAAAGTTGTAAAGTTTACATATTGTGTATTTGGCGACTCGAGAATGGGTTGGATGGAATGGACCTATTTGGGGCGTCACATAAGTGGCAAGTCCCCTTAACGGCAAGTGTGGCGCCCCCAAAACAGTATACATCACCCATCTTGAGTCGCCAGATACATGGTACATAAATTCAAATACAACTTAATTATACAACAATCGGGTAAAATACGACAAAACATAAATGAGAGTTTAAAACAAGAATATTATCATCTGCACAATATCCACACTCAATGGTGTCCTCATTACAATTATTATCACATTATTAAAGTAGAATAATGAGGATGGGAATACTAAAGCCATTTATCCCGGACCATCACTCCATTCCCCGACTCGTCCCAGCTATATTCTCATTTCCTGAAGAGAACAATTAAAGAAAGGGTGAGCTCAACTAGCCCAGTAAAAATTATTATGACTAAGATAATGCAGAATAAATTATCCTTAGCCTTCAACAGTATAACAACTGATAGAATACATTAGACAACAAGTTTTAGATCAACAAACTCGCAATGAAATAAGCAATCCATTAGAAGAGTCAAGTAGAGCATAAAATCTACTATCTTCTATGATTTAAAAAGTTTTTCATCAACTTTATCGCTGAGACTCAACTTAATAAATAAACCACATCATCGAATCATCCCCGCACTACTGTGCCAAGGATATTCATGTAATCATCAATGGTCATGATTATACCGAATAATCCTCGGTCATAATCATACCAACAAGCTGTCCATCAATGAACTATGTGTCAATGAGGACTTTTACCACATCATTCATTACATTACGATCACGATTATAAAAGAATAATCCTCGGTCATAATCATACCAAGTCCATCATACACGAGGCCAAAGATGACTTTAATCACAATATAAGCACGAGGATGATGACAATGACATAATAATTCAATAAAACAATTTCAAGGATAAATTTTAAAGATTTATAATTTAATTTATCTAGAGATCAATAACGTCCAAATTGTTAACATGATACTTCTTTGTGGAGTAAAATTCAAGAATGCTCGGAAGAATATTTCCATGAAAAAGATACTAGATGAAGCCTTAAATATCAAGGATATTCCACTAATTTCATGGAGTATAGAAGCAAAAATTTAAACAATGAGTATAATAGAATATATGAATGCGAATGGATTTTTCGCATTATGCGGTAATCCACGTAAACGATGATCATTTCCACAATTTAATAAGGAATGAATACTGAAGGATCATTCACCACGCATGGTAAATCCACATGAGGCGAGTTATTCAATAGAATAATAAAGAATGGAATAACATAAGAATTTCACTATGTATTCAGACTTGTGATGATGAGTTATTCCAATATAATAATAAAAATGGAATAATGTAAGAATTTCACCATATATGTGGTACTTCGCGATGTATGTGTTATTCCAACATAATAATAAAGAATGGAACCGTGTCGTGCGTAATCCGCATGCATGAGGATATTCAACGAGGATAATAAAGAATGGAATAACAACGAGAATTTCACGAGGCGCATGCGATAGACCGCATGCAGACGGAGTTATTCCAAAAGAATAATAAATAATGGAACCTGGTCATACATAAAATGCACAAACAAGATATTCCAACATGAATAATAAAGAATGGAATAACAAAAGAATTCACCATGCATGCGATAGGCCTTGCATGCACGAGTTATTCAATGAGAATAATAAATAATGGAACTAGGTCATGCGTGATACGCACCGACAGAATATTGAAACAGAATAATAATGAATGGAATAACAGAAGAATTTCACTATGTATGCGGTACTTCACATAGATAGGTTATTCCAACATAATAATAAAGAATGGAATAACAGAAGCTCTCTTCATGAATACGAAAGAAATAATACCCCTTACCTCAAAAAAAGACTGGATACTGGAATAGTGAGGAAGCAGACTTCTCTTCTTCTTTCTCTCTATAATAATTGCTCTATAGCTTTAGTGAATTGGTTAAAAATGAAGGAAGAATGAGCTTCTATTTATAGGAAAATATAGTTTCAATAATTTCACGTTTTGGGGCTCGAAATATTACAGTATAATACCTTCCTCTTTTTCTTCATTTTTAATTTAGTCCTGCAAGTATTATCAAACTTGCACCACCTCCCCTAATAATAAATAATGTGATTCAATAGTAAATCATGTGAACAAATAGTTCTAAACATGTGAAAATATGAATTACAGTATAGTACCTCCATCTATACCTCCATTTTTAACTTAGTCATGCAAGTATTATCAATCTTGCACCAACTCCCCTAATAGTAAATGAATGTGTATCAATAGTACACACATATGAAAAAATAGTTATAATCATGTGAATTAATAGCAATTAATTGCTCATTTATCCGGTTAATTACCCGACTGGTCAGTATAACTTCCAGACATCAATTAATATCGAAATAAATATCGATTTCCACTAACACTAATAATTCCAACACAATGGAACTATCAATTTCATTTTTAATCAACACGAACTTATTCATCATTAATATTATAACTCACAATATTTAACAACCGTGTCATTCCTCAGAAAAGGGGCTTTAGATAAGGATTTCTCCTTATTAGCGCCCAATTAGGTGACCAAACCTCTCTTTGACAGAACTTCTAGACATTGTCAATATTGCAAATAATAATATGAATAACTTTGCCGTCTCAATTATTGATTTAATAATATAACATATTATGCATATGACACTGTGACAATAATTGAATCAATAAATGAGAGATATTATGTAACAATTACTGTAGCAATAATTGATTATAGCTAAGTGATTTCTTACGTAAAGATCAATAATCAATACCGTGTGATACTATGCAACCACGCCAGACATCGTACTTTTACTAGGGTAGTTCAACAGTTTTAACGGTAACACTTTCGTAGTTATTTTTATAAAAGATAATTACGTGGTTTTAACTACGACAATACTTCCGATTGTAGGGTCCTTCAATGATTGTCTTGTCGCATTTAATATTCCCTATTAAAAAGAATATTTCCCGGCCAAACGAATATTTTATAAAAACTTGCATACTTTGTAAAATTTATAAATATTACCCACAACAATAACATTATATCAAATCCACACCATAATATTCGAAAAACTATTTCGAGAAATTTAAATCTTTATTCATAAAATCTGGGGTCTCACAATCTCCCCTCCTTATGAAATTTCGCCCTCGAAACTTACGTATGTACCTAGTATACCGAAGAGGTGAGGATACCTTGAATACCTTTATCATCGAAAACATTACACGTTGCATACGTGCATGCCCGATGTCCTACGATTGCCTTTGAATGTATATCAGTCCCTAAAATAGCCATTTTAGGCCTTGATACCGACCTCAAATCTCAAAACATAAAGAATGAAATATTTAGGTCTACTCGTTATTTTTCCGAATCATCTTGAATCACCTCAATCGGAGTTTGTATGAAAAAGTTATGCCCAATTTACTAAAGGACGTCCGGACAGATTTTGGCTTAACACTTGACCATCGCCTAGGCGCCCAAATTTGGCCTTGGGCAAGCGCCTAGGTGCCCAAGAACAGATTCTAAGCGCCGAGCCTAGTGCCTAGGCGCTCGACCTTTGGCACTTAACTCTAATTTTCCAGATTTTGTAACTTTTGACATACATACTTCAAATATTCATAACTTCTTCATCCGTTATCGGAATTAGTCCATTTTCGAGACTATGGAAAGCTTGTAACATGCTCTATAAAACCCCCATGATTTCATAATTTTTTCAGATTCATTAATTATTCCAAAATTTGGCTCCAAAGTCCCCCAAGACTAAGTTTTTACTAACAACGAAACGTGAAAAACGTTATGAACACGCGACATACTTAGCGGTAAAAAGAGTCTATAGGCCACAGTTCTTAGTTAATCGAGTATTTTAAATGGGCCAATTAAATTGAGGGTTGAGATAATGCCTTCTTGAACCTTCTTCTTCACATTCATCAGATTCGGGTGTGTAGCTTGAGCGGCTTTAACTTTATCGATTAAAGTCGATTCTACTCATATATTCGTTATCTTCACGTGGGTCCCTAGAGTCTTTAACTCTATCTTCATCATTTTTATGTTATACGAAATGGGTTTTTGTGTTAACAACATCGCACTCGTAAACGCATACGTTCTTCTACTCAACACGTCAGCTACCACGTTCGCTTTCCCACAATGATATTGAATGGTACGATTGTAATCTTCAACAGCTCGAACCAACGTCTTTGGCGCATGATACATTCGTTTTAAGTGAAGAAATATTTGAGGGTTTAAGAAATGGGTTTTGTACTGGGGTCAATACAAAATTCGATTTCAGGCTTTAGGGGTAGGCTAAAAAGTTTTCAAGAATACGTCAGAAAATTTATTAACGATAGAAATATCATTTAAAAATTGTGACTCTCATACAAGACTTGGATAGCACATGAAATGAAGGTTTCTCCTAACGGAGTTTCAATCGATAAGTCAAAGTCTAATTTCTCCGAAGTCAAATTTAAACGTTGAGCACAAGCAAGAGAGATAAAATAATGGATATACCGGTATCTAATAAGATATAGATGTCTCCGAAGTCAAATTTAAACTTTGTTCGGGTTACTCGCTTTTTGAGAAGTCATGAAAAACGCTCTTCCTGAAACCACCGACTTTGTTTTGTCTGTATCCGCCTTTGGAGCCACCGTCCCAGCTGGACTTGATTTTGGTGCACGACAAAATCAGGCTAGGTGACCTTCTCTTCCACAATTGAAACACGCTTTGGACTACATCGTGCATCTTAGAATGATATGTCCCTCCCCTCCACATTTGTAACATATTACCGGCGGTCGTTCTCCTTCCTTAATAGATGCTGGTGCTGCTGTCTTTCCATCGTTGTTGAACCTTCTCTTCTTGAAATTTTCACTTCTATTATCTTGGCCATGATTACCACCGAAGTGGTTACCATTCTTGGCATGATAATTTCCCACGATGGTTATCATTGTTCGATGGTCGTTACCCCGAAGACGATTATTATCGTGTTGTTGGTCGTTATCTTTTGGTTATGCTGACTCATTATCGTGCTCTAATAACTGAGCCCTATTCACAACATCTGAATATAAACAAAGTTTGTGAGAAATGAGGTATTGAAGTATATCGGGTTTCAAACCTCTTAGACACAATCGCGTCATTCGCTTCTCATTATCGACCAAATGGGATGTAAATCGGGACAACTCAGCAAACTTAGCCTCGTACTACGACACGGTCATATTGTTTTGCTCCAACTTGATGAATTCCACCAACTTCATGTGACGAATACTTTCAGGAAAGTACTTTTTTTGAACAACTCTTGGAACTTCTCCCAAGACATCTTGAGTGCGTCAGGCTGGGTACGTTTTACAGATTTTCACCAGTAATCTTCCTCTTCACACAACATAAAAATGGCAAAGGGAACCTTTTGCTCCTCGTAGCATCCCAAGACATCAAATATCTTGGTGATCTGGTTTAACCACTTCTCCGCCTTAAGTGGTTCGGGCTTTCCCAAAAACTCCGGCGGTCCCAGCTCCTTGAATTGCTTAGCAGTGACCAGCCGTGGGTTGTCATTGTTTCCTCCTGCATTTTGAATAGGAGTCTCTCTTACCTGATGTTGCATGAATTGCATAAAGCCTCTGAACATCCCATCGATCACCATTTCATCGGTGTTATTGTTTACATGAGGATTATTGTCTTCCTGTTGCACATTACCCTGGGTATTGATCGTTGGTGACTCAACGGTCTCATGTGCTTCATTGCTTATCTCAACATTTTCGGATGGCATTTTCAAATACTGCCACAAAACAAGGGTTAATTAACAAATCACATATTATCCCTATACTCTGACCGACCAATTAAATAACACATAAGCTTAGGTAGGTCATACTAGCGAAGGAATTCCCCGTCTCTCCCCTCCTAGTTCTTGTCTCACATCTCAGCCAGGAATCATATCCCTAAGCTTTGATACCAACTGTGACGCCCCCAAAATAGGTATACATCACACATCTTGAGTCGCCAGATACATGGTACATAAATTCAAATACAACTTAATTATACAACAGTCGTGTAAAAATACGACAAAACATAGCTGAGAGTTTAAACAAGAATATTGTCATCTAGACAATATCCACACTCAATGGTGTCCTCATTACAATTATTATCCCATTACTCCGTAGAATAGTGAGGATCGGACTACTAAAGCTATTTATCCTGGACCATCACTCAATTCCCGGCTCGTCAACCTATATTCTCATTTTCAAGAAGAAAACAATGAAAGAAAGGGTGAGCTCAACTAGCCCAAGAAAAAATATTATGACTAAGATAATGCGAATAAATTATCCTTAGCCTTCAACGATATAACAACTGATAGAATACAATAGACAACAAGTTTTAGATCAACAACTGCAGTGAAAATAAGCAATCCATTAGAAGAGTTAAGTAGAGCATAAAATCTACTATCCTCTATGATTTAAAAAGTTTTTCATCAACTTTATCGCTGAGACTCAGCTTAATAAATAAACCACATCATCGAATTATCCTTGCACTACGGGCCAAGGATATTCATGTAATCATTAATGGTCATGATTATATCGATTAATCCCTGGTCATAATCATACCAACAACTGTCCATCAATGAACTACAGGCCAATGAGGACTTTTACCACATCATTCATTAAATTACGGTCATGATTATACCGAATAATCCCTGGTCATAATCATACCAAGTCCAGCTATGCACGTAAGCCAAATATGACTTTAATCACAATATAAGCACGAGGATGATGACAATGACATAATAATTCAATAAAACAAGTTCAAGGATAAACTTTAAAGATTTATAATTTAATTTATCCAGAGATTAATAACGTCCAAATTGTCAACATGATACTTCTTTGTGGAGTAAAATTCAAGAATGCTCAGAAGAATATTTCCATGAAAAGATACTAGATAAAACGCAAATATCAAGGATATTCCACTAATTTCATGGAGTATAGAAGCCAAAACTTTAACCAACTGAGTATAATAGAATATATGAATCTTCAAACGGATTTTTATCCGCCATGGGGTAATCCATGTAGACAGATCATTTTCACAATTTAATAAGGAATGAATACGAAGGATCATTCACCATGCATGTGGTAAATCCACATATGCATGAGTTATTCAATAGAATAATAAAGAATGCAATAAATGAAGAATTTCACCATGTATGCGGTATCAGGCATGATAGCGAGTTATTCAACATAATAATAAAGAATGGAATAAACAAAGAATTTCACCATGTATGCGGTACTTCGCATAGACAGGTTATTCCAACATAATAATAAAGAATGGAACCAGGTCATACATAAAACGCACCGACATGATATTCCAACTGTAAGACCCCAACTTATAATAAATAAATTAAATTTTCCTCTATTCATTATTCTAAATTAATAAGGGTTAATTTGATATAATGCTTTGGTTATGGGTGAAATGTGCAAAGTTTACAAAATAAGCAAGTGGTTATAAAATATTCATTTCTGTCGGGGAATATTCATTTGGTCGTGGAATATTCTTTTTGTCGGGAATCTCCGTACGACGGCGCAGTCATTTGTGGGCCCCATAAACAGAATAACTGTCGGATGAAGAAAATGACAAATATGAGTTTTATAAATAACGGCATGATTGTTACCGTTAACACTGTTGAAATACCTGGTGGTTAAAATACGATGAATGGCGTGGTTGCACAAGAGCGAGTACTTTGCAGATTGCACAATATTGTTAAATTATTGATTCTTACGTAAGAAGGCACTACTCAATAATTGTTACAGTATTTACTGTTTAATATTTTATTTTATTATTTCAATAATTGCTGCGTTGATATTTTATATTATTGTTGTTTCAATAATTGTCATTGCACAGTATTTCCCATTATCCGATCAATAATTCATATTATTTGAATAATATTATTAGATAGCATTATTGGTAATGTCTAAAAAGTTCTGTCAAGGAGAGGTTAGGTCATTTAATTGGGCGCCAGTAAGGAGAAATCTTTATTGGAATGCCTCCTCTTTCCTGGGAACTACCTGGTTGTCATAATTGTGATTCTGTAATATTATTTGTGAATAATTAATTATTAATTTATATGATAAGGAAATATTTATTTGATGTGGATATAAATGATGGATTATTTATTTTATGTGGTTATAAATAAAGGATATATTTATTTTTATGTGGATATAGATGGAGGAATTTTTAGAGAAGTGACAATTGTTGAAAATTAATATTTTATCTTTTTCTCGATAAAATAAGTCATTCAAATATATATTATATATTACAATATAAGGTATAATGTGATAATATAATAATGGTGATATTTTTACATTAAATTCACGGTTTATGAATTAGATAAGAAGAAAGAAAATAGAATTATGATTTCTTTTAAATATTTATAAACGCTTTTAATATATATATATATATATATATATATTAATACTTAATATGTCTTGGGAAAGATTTCAAAATCGTTCAATGACAAGTACTTTCCGTAAAGTATATATGAAGGAGGTAGAGTTTATTAGATCGAATGTAATATACGAAGTGTCTCAAAATAAGTTCATTCAAATTTGGTGAAGAATGAGGAATTACGCGGATGTTTCGAGAGGTTGACAATACCTTATTCCCCAAAATTAGGTATATACGCCACCCATCTTGGGTCGCCACTTATATGGTATGTAATTTAAATACAACTTACTAATATAACTCTGCGTGTATAATACGACATAAATCGTGAGTTTGAATACAAATATTGTCTACTAGATATTATACAAACTCAAAAGGAGTCCTCATTACAATTATTATCACACTATTTCAATGTAATAGTGAGGACTACTAATGCTATCCTCTCGGACCATTACTCCGCTCCCCGACTCGTCCCAAATTTATATTCTCATTTCTCAAGAGAACGGTGAAAGAAAGGGTGAGCTCAACTAGCCCAAAGAAGAAATATTATAACTAAGATAAAGCGTAATAAATTATCAATAGTCTTCAACAATGTTAAACCGATAAAATACAATAGACAACCGATTTAATCATAAATGAATATGCAATCCATTAAAAGAGTCAAATAGAAAATAAAGTCTACTATCTTTTAGGTTTTAAAAGGTTTTCATCAATTTTTATCACTAAGACTCGCTTTAATGAATAAACCATAATATCTAATCATCCTCGTACTTACGGCCAAGGATTTTCATCAAATTATCAATGGTCATGACTATACCGAATCACCCCCGGTCATAATCATACCAAAAACTATCCATCACGACATTATGTGCCATCGAGGACTTTTGTCACATCATTTATATCAAGCCATGATTATACCGAATGAACCCCGGTCATAATCATACTAAGTTCATCTACGCACGTAAGCCAAAGATAACTTTCAACATAATATAAACATGAGGATGATGACAATGATATAAGAATTCAATAAAACAAGTTCAAGAATTAATTTATCTAGGAATTATTAACGCCCAAATTGTCAACAAGATATTGTTTTGTAGAGTAAAATTCAAGAATGATCAAGAATATTTCCATGAAAAGATATCGATGAAACGCAAATATCAAGAATATTCTACTAATTTCATGGAGTATATAAGTCAAAGTTTTAACCAACCGGGTATAATAAAGAATGGAATAACAAAAGAAATCACCACGCATGCGCAGATCAGACAGATAAAAGTTATTCCAATGTAATAATAATAACGGAACCAAAGTCGTGAAATTCACACCGAAGTGATGTTCCAATGTAATAATAAAGATGGAACCAGATCCGGTGTAAAACACATGATAGGATATTCCAATGTAATGATAAAGACGGAACCAGTCCTGTAAAACACACACGCATGTGATGTTCCAATGTAATAATAATAAAGAGACGGAAACCAGTCCTGTAAAACACACGCATGTGAGGATGTAATAATAAAATAATAGAAGAATGTCACCAAGTATAGGTAAACCACGATACATGATTATGTATAGGGTATGTCACAGATACAAAAGTTATTCCAATGTAATAATAAAGAATGGAATAACAGAGGATTTTACCAAGTATAGGTACGCCACAGATATAAAAGTTATTCCAACAAAATAATAAAGAATGGAATAATGTAAGTTCTCTTCATGAATAAGAAAAAATAACATCCCTTACGTAGTACAACAAATAATATCCCTTACCTTAGAAGAATCAATATTAGAAAAGTGAAGTAGCAGTAATACTTTTCTTCTTTTCTCTATAGTTTTCTCTCTCAGTAGTTTCAATGAATTCGTAAGAAATAATGAAGGAATGAGCTTTCTATTTATAGAAAACCGAGGGTGGCTCTTGGTCTTAACGAAGGGTCAAAATGACTTCGTAATATCAAGAGACAACTACTATTCATGAAGGGTAATTAACCTCGAACAATCAAAGAGGCGCTTAACTCTTGGTAATATCAAGGGACAACTACTATTTGCGAAGGGTAATTACTATCGACGAAGGTAATTACTATCGACGAAGGTAATTACTATCGACAAAGGTAATTACTATTCACGGTTAAGGTAAATACTATCGACGAAGGTAATTACTATTCACAAAGGTAATTACTATTCACAAAGGTAAATACTATCGATTTAAGGTAATTACTATTCATGAAGGTAAATACTATTCACAAAGGTAATTACTATTCACAAAGGTAATTACTATTATTCACAAAGGTAAATACTATCGACGAAGGTAATTACTATTCACAAAGGTAATTACTATTCACAAAGGTAAATACTATCGATTTAAGAGACTCTTAGATGATGACATATGGGCCCCCATAAAATAATCAAACTTACCACAAACGCCTCATAATGTACTCTTTATATACATCAAGGATTGAATAAATATTACCACAAATCATTTTATTTTTAATCAACACATATTTAATCTTTCAACAATTATTAATCATTTATAACTTGTCGCCTCAATTAATAATATAACATATTATATATAGATGATAATCGTGACAATAATTGAATCAATAATATAAGAGATATGATGCAAAGAATTATCAGAAGTAATAATTGAGTATAGCTAAGTGACTTCTCACGTAAAGATCAATAATCAATACCGCTGTGCTACTACGCAACCAATGCCAGACATCGCATTTTTACTACCGGGTAGTTCAACAGCTTTTAACGGTAACACCTCGCCGTTATTTTTATAGAAAGATAATTTTGTCGCATTTTCTAACTACTTATAATACTTCCGTTGTGGGGTCCACTAATGATTGAGCCGTCGTCGTATTTAATATTCCCCGACAAAAAGAATATTCCCCACCAAACTAATATTTTATAACAACTTGCTTACTTTTGCAAAATTTATAAATATTACCCACAACTATAACATTATATCAAATTTATTCCATAATATTCAAAAATAATATTTATAGAAAATTCATCTTTATTTATAAAAGTCGGGGTCTTACAACCTCCCTTCTTATGAAATTTCGCCTCAAATTAGGGTACGACTGATATGATAAAGAGGTGAGGATACCTTGAATACCTTTATCGTTAAAATATTAAATTCATCTTCTAATCCGCCAAAGATATTCATTAACAATTCATCTTTGCACTACAAAAGCAAAGATATACAATTGTAAAACCAATAATGCCGAGACGCAGCCTTAATAGTATCATCACCAATTAATTATCCATGCACTCATCGCCAAGGATATTCGTGTTTTCAATTACTACCATGATTATACCCAATAACCGTGGTCATAATCATACCAAGTCTATCAATGCACTACTACTAAAGATGACTTTTACCACATCCATGAATTAATATTTCATCACGAGACTCACCAATAATTAATCCATATCATCGAATCATCCCCGCACTATAGTGCCAAGGATATTCATTATATCACGACCACTTAATTATCCATGCACTACTACCAAAGATAATCGTGTATTCATTAAGATCACGACCACAAATTATCCATGCACTACTACCAAAGATAATCGTGGTATTCATTAGTATCACGACCACAAATTATCCATGCACTTACTACCAAAGATAATCGTGTATTCATTAGTATCACGACCACAAATTATCCATGCACTACTACCAAAGATAATCGTGGTATTCATTATTATCACGACCACAAATTATCCATGCACTACTACCAAAGATAATCGTATTCATTAAGTATCACGCACCACAAATTATCCATGCACTACTACCAAAGATAATCGTAGTTTTTAATTACGGTTATGATTATACCTAACAATCCTGGTCATAATCATACCAAGTCCATCTATGCACTACAAAGCCACGTATGACTTTCAACATAATATAAGCATGAGGATAATGATATAAAGAATCAATCAAATGAGATAAAGGATAAATATTAAACATTTATAATATAATTTATCCAGATTCAAGAATATCCCCATGTTATCAATCACTTAATAATCTCATAATCTAATATCATTAATATTATAACAATATTTTAATCACTTTTAAATTTATAAACAATTTATCTCAATTGTTTACGCTTTTACCATATAATGCATTTAATCATTCAAAATGCCATACTCATAAGATATCATCACCAATTATCAAATCCCTCAAAAAATATGCATATACTCTATATAGGATTCTCTAGCCATAAAATCCTATTTTCAACTTTGTTACTTCACATAACATATTTAACTCATATGTTCAGAATTAAACTATTTTCATGAAAAATACCAAATCAGTCCCAAAAATATTTCTTTTCTGGAATTTAGCATAATATAGTCCCATAATGAAAATATATTTTTCTCGAATTTTTAAAATTCATTTACTATTTTTCAAAAATCAATTTCTAATTAATTCCTTAAGAAATTAGCTACCTCAAGTTTAACTCCAAAATTCCCAAATCTTGGCAGGACCTTACACATGTTAATGTGAGCCTCCAGCTTTAAATTTCATGGTCATCTGAGTTATAGAACTCAGCTTATAGCATTTTTCGTCAAAAAACCTAAATATTGAAATGGTCATAACTTGCTCATTTTAAGTCGGAATGAGCTCATTTTTGGACACGATGTTCTTTATACCATATACTTTTATGTCCCAAAAGGCCTGAATTTTTTCTCACTAATTAAGTGGCTGAAACAGCCCTTACAAAAACGTGGCAGTTTTTTGGACATTTTCAAGTTTTGACTCCTTTGCTAAAATCACCCACATACTAAAATCTACAACACCTTTTTCATTGATTCCACTTGGATTAGTTAGGTAACTCATAGATCTAACTCTAGGACTTAACCACACTCAAAAATTCAAAATATAATAAGAGATTTGGTCAATTGAATTTCATGTTACGCTTTTCACCAAAATCTGGTTTTTAACTCCTCGTGATTTTTAAGAAACTTTCATGTTTTCACATACTAACCAACATAACTCATCATAACACTTACTAATACCACGATACCCATGATTTTCATTAGTCCAATGCTTTTATTATGACTTTCATCATAAACCACGTAAAACTGCTCATTTTAGTTGAAGAAATATTCGAGGGTTTAAGAAATGGGTTTTCAGATCGGGGTCAATACAAAATTCGATTTCACGCCTAGGTAGGCTAGGAAATCTTCAAGAATACGTCAAGAAATTTATTAATGATAGAAATATCATTCAAAATCGCTACTCTTATCCAAGACTTGGATAGTACGTTATATCGATACCAACCGTGACTTTCATCCCAACTTTCGATAAACACGTCACAATGACACCTTACATAAATGTATAGTCAAAAACTGCTTTTAGAAATTAGAATCTTTGGGAAGTGCTCAAGGAAACCTTCGTACATGGGAGGCCATGCTTCTAGGTTATGATAGATATCATATGGCCACGTAATTATCCTTGGTTTACCCAATAGACCCCAAAGAAAAATGAGAAGATTACTATCATATTCTTCCCAATGGTGAGTCTTCTCTCGATTTATCATTATCTCCACTGTCTCAAATTGAGAATTATACTTCAAACAAACACCAAGATCATATAGGTAGTGCTCAGAATATATTCAAAGAAGTGGATGAGCACAACCTCGTCTTATGATGACACGAGGTTGTATGTCATTAGACATCTTGTATGATAGTGGCAAAACACTCTTCCAACGTTGGGTTCGCTTTCACCCTAGTTGATTCACCAAATATAACTAGTAAATGATGACCACCGTTCTATTCCATCATATTCCCGCTCGACCTAGCTACACTCTTATTACCCGAAAAGGAATTCAGAAGCAAAAGGGTTAATTAATATATCAAATATTATCCCTATACTCTAACCGACCAATTAAATAACAAATAAACTTAGGTAGGTCATACTAATAAGGAATTCGCCGCCCCCTCCTAGTTCTTATCTCAAGATCTTAGCCAGGATCATATCCCTAAGCTCGATACCAACCGCGACGCCCCAAAATTAGGTATACGCCACCCATCTTGGGTCGCCACTTACATGATACATAAATTTAAATACAACTTATTAATATAATCGCTGTGTATACAATACGACATAAACCGTGAGTTTGAATACAAATATTGTCTACTAGATATTATACAAACTCAAAAGGAGTCCTCATTACAATTATTATCACACTATTTCATGTAATAGTGAGGACTACTAATGCTATCCTCTCGACCATTACTCCGCTCCCCGACTCGTCCCCAAATTTATATTCTCATTTTCAAGAGAATAAAGGAAAGAAAGGGTGAGCTCAACTAGCCCAAAGAAGAAATATTATAACTAAGATAATGCGTAATAAATTATCAATAGTCTTCAACAATGTTAAACCGATAAAATACAATAGACAACCAATGGTTTAATCAGCAATGAATACGCAATCCATTAAAAGAGTCAAATAGAAAATAAAGTCTACTATCTTTTAGGTTTTAAAAGGTTTTCATCAATTTTTATCACTAAGACTCGCTTTTAATGAATAAACCACAATATCTAATCATCCCCGCACTCACTGGCCAAGGATTTTCATCAAATTATCAATGGTCATGACTATACCGAATCACCCCCGGTCATAATCATACCAAAACTATCCATCACCGCATTACATGTGCCATCGAGGACTTTTGTCACATCATTTATATCAAGCCATGATTATACCGAATGAACCCTCGGTTATAATCATACTAAGTTCATCTATGCACGTAAGCCAAAGATAACTTTCAACATAATATAAACATGAGGATGATGACAATGATATAAGAATTCAATAAAACAAGTTCAAGAATTAATTTATCTAGGAATTATTAACGCCCAAATTGTCAACAAGATACTGCTTTTGTAGAGTAAAATTCAAGAATGATCGTAAGAATATTTCCATGAAAAGATATCGATGAAACACAAATATCAAGAATATTCTACTAATTTCATGGAGTATAGAAGTCAAAGTTTTAACCAACTGGGTATAATAAAGAATGGAATAACAAAAGAAATCACCACGCATGCAAGCAGATCAGATGTACAAAAGTTATTCAAATGTAATAATAATAAACGGAACCAGTCGTGAAATTCACAACCGGCACAGGATGTTCCAATGTAATAATAAAGATGGAACCAGATCCTGTAAAAACACACGATAGGATATTCCAATGTAATGATAAAGATTTTAACCAGTCCTGTAAAACACATGCATGTGATGTTCCAATGTAATAATAATAAAGATTTTAACCAGTCCGTGTAAAACACATGCATGTGATGTTCCAACAGTAATAATAGAAGAATGTCACCAAGTATAGGGTAACCACGATATATGATTATGTATAGTGGTATTCCACAGATACAAAGTTATTCCAATGTAATAATAAAGAATGGAATAATGTAGGATTTTACCAAGTATAGGTATGCCACAGATATAAGTTATTCCAATGTAATAATAAAGAATGGAATAATGTAAGTTCTCTTCATGAATAAGAAAGAATAACATCCCTTACGCAGTACAACAAATAATATCTCTTACCTTAGAAGAACTGAATATTGAAAAGTGAAGAAGTAGTAATACTTTTCTTTTCTCTCTATAGTTTTCTCTCAGTAGTTTCAATGAATTCGTAAGAAATAATGAAGGAATGAGCTTTCTATTTATAGAAAACCGAGGGTGGCTCTTGGTCTTAACGAAGGGTCAAAATGACTCTCGTAATATCAAGAGACAACTACTATTTCATGAAGGGGTAATTAACCTCGAACAATCAAGAGGCAAAGCTTAACTCTCGTAATATCAAGGACAACTACTATTCATGTAAGGGTAATTACTATCGACGAAGGTAATTACTATTGACGAAGGTAATTACTATGACAAAGGTAATTACTATCGACAAAGGTAATTACTATTCACGAAGGTAAATACTATCGACGAAGGTAATTACTATTCATAAAGGTAATTAGGTAAAGGTAATTACTATTCACGAAGGTAATTACTATTGACGTAAGGTAATTACTATTCACGAAGGTAAATACTATTCACAAAGGTAATTACTATTCACAAAGGTAAATACTATCGACGAAGGTAATTACTATTCACAAAGGTAATTACTATTCACAAAGGTAAATACTATCGACGAAGAGACTCTTAGATGATGACATATGGGCCCCCATAAAATAATCAAACTTACCACAAACGCCTCATAATGCAGACTTTTATATACATCAAGGATTGAATAAATATTACCACAAATCATTTTATTTTTAATCAACACATATTTAATCTTTCAACAATTATTAATCATTTATAACTTGTCGCCTCAATTAATAATATAACATATTATATGATGATAATTGTGATAATAATTGAATCAATAATATAAGAGATATGATGCAAAGAATTATCGTAAAGTAATAATCGAGTATAGCTAAGTGACTTCTCACGTAAAGATCAATAATCAATACCGTGCTACTACGCAACCACGCCAGACATCGCATTTTTTTTTTACCGGGTAGTTCAACAGCTTTTAACGGCAGAATACCTCCGCCGTTATTTTTATAGAAAGATAATTTTGTCGCTTAATTCATTTATAATACTTCCGCTAGGGGTCCACTAATGATTGAGCCGTCGTATTTAATATTCCCCCCACACAAAAGAATATTCCCCACCAAACGTAATATTTTATAACAACTTACTTTGCAAAATTTATAAATATTACTTACTTTAACATTAAAATTTATAAATATTACCCACAACTATAACATTATATCAAATTTATTCCATAATATTCAAAAATAATATTTATAGAAAATTCATCTTTATTTATAAAAGTCAGGGTCAGAAAGAGAAGATTACATGATTTTAGGAATTGATTGGTTAACCACTCATCATGCCAAAATTGATTATTTTCGTAAGGTTGTTAGTTTTCATATTCCTAACCAACCTGTCATACGAATTAAAACAACTAAACCACTAAAATCTGTCACTGTCATATCAAGCCACAAAGCTATTCGTTTATTGAAAAACGGATGTCATGCTTTCTTAGCTCATGTTATAGATTTGAACAGAGACAAGTTTGATTTGGATAATATTTCTGTTGTTAAAGAATTTCCTGATGTATTTCCTGAAGAACTTCCTGGTCTACCCCCAGAACGGGATGTTGAATTCTTTATTGACCTTGAACCAGGTACAAAACCTATTTCTAAAACCCCATATCGAATGGCTCTTATTGAACTTCAGGAGTTAAAAGTCCAACTATAGGAATTGTTTGACATCGGTTTTATTCGTCCTAGTACTTCTCCTTGGGGTGCTCCTGTTTTATTCGTAAAAAAGAAATATGGGAGTATGCGACTTTGTATTGACTACCGAGAATTGAACCATGTCACCATCAAGAATAGGTATCCGTTACCTCGCATTGATGACATGTTTGACTAGTTGCAAGGAGCACAATTCTTTTTAAGGATCGATCTTCGTTCTGGATATCATCAGCTGAAGATTAAAACTGAGGATATTCCAAAGACTGCCTTCAGAACTCGGTACGGATATTATGAATTCTTAGTCATGTCTTTTGGATTGACTAATGCTCCTACTGCTTTCATGGATATGATGAACCGTGTATTCAAGGAATATTTGGATCAGTTCGTTGTTGTCTTTTTTGATGACATCCTCATCTATTCCAAAAGCCGTGAAGATCATGAACACCATTTGAAGTTGGTACTTCAAAGACTTCGTGACAACAAGCTATATGCCAAGCTGAAGAAATGCGAGTTCTGGCTTAAGGAAGTAGCATTCCTTGGGCACGTGGTGTCAAAACATGGAGTATCTGTTGACCCGACAAAGATTGAAGCAATCCAAAGTTGGGAGCATCCGAAGTCGGTGACCGAAGTGCGTAGCTTTTTGGGCTTAGCTGGTTATTATCGGAGATTCGTGGAAGGATTTTCTCGAATCTCTACTCCGTTAACTCAGCTAACTCGGAAAGATACAAAATTCGTATGGATTGAGGAATGCGAGAAGAGTTTCCAAGAGCTTAAGAGGAGACTCATTTTGGCACCTGTTCTGACAATACCATCTGGTACGGATGGATTTGTTATCTACAGGGATGCTTCAGGCAAAGGGTTAGGATGTGTTCTCATGCAACATGGGAAAGTCATAGCCTATGCCTCACGACAACTCAAAGAATATGAGAGGAATTATCCTACTCATGATCCGAGTCAGCGGCAAATCGTGATTCGCGTTGAAAATTTGGAGACACTACTTGTATGGGGAGAAAGTGGAGATTTATACGGACCATAAAAGCCTCAAATATTTCTTCACCCAAAAAGAACTCAACATACTAAGAACGACGTTGGCTTGAATCTATTGAAAGATTATGATCACACTATTCAATATCATCTTGGAAAAGCAAACGTAGTAGGCGACGACGATCGAGTAAGATCATATGAGAGTACGAGTGCGATATTGTCAACACAAAGGCCCATTTTGTATGACTTGCAAAGGATGGAGATAGAATTAAAGACTCCAGGGACCCACGTGATGATGGCGAATATACGAGTTGAACCGACTTTAATCGATAAAGTTAAAGCTGCTCAAGCTACGGACCTGGGGCTGATGAGTATGATGAAGAAAGTGCAAGAAGGTGCTATTCCGGAAGCAAGAATCGATGAAGAAGGAATACTTCGATTCAACTCTAGACTTTGCGTTCCTAACGATCCTGACTTGAAGCATAGAATCATGATGGAGGCACACAACACCCCGTTTGCAATCCATCCTAGGAGTACCAAAATGTATCATGATATTCGACATACATTTTGGTGGAACAATATGAAGAGAGAGATCATGAGTTTATCTCGAGGTGTTTAACTTGTCAACGTGTAAAAGCGAAGCATCAAGTGCCAAAGGGTCCATCAGAGCCACTTGAGATTAGGAATGGAAGTGGGAACACATTACCATGGATTTCGTTCTGTGTCTTCCCAAAGTTTCTCAAGGCATAGATGCAATTTGGGTTATTGTTGATAGATTAACCAAGTCTCCGCTTTCATTTCTTACCTATACGAGAAACTTATTCCTCGAACGCCTTGCTCAGTATATGACGTGAATGAGATTATGCGATTGCATGGCATGCCAAGATCCATAGTTTTGGATCGTGACCCAAGATTCACTTCAAGATTTTGGGTTAGCTTGCGAGAAAGCTATGGGCACGTAATTTATGATTCGGGCCAAAGATATCATCCTCAAACAGATTTAACAATCGAGAGGACTATTCAAACCTCAAGATCTATTAAGACTCTGTGTCCTAGATTTCAAAGAAATTTGGGATAAATACTTGCCACTGGTGGAATTCTCCTACAACAACAGTTATCAAGCAAGTATAGGCATAGCTCCATTCGAGGCGTTGTATAGAAAAAAGTGTCATTTTCCAGTATGCTGGGACGAGGTGGGTGAAGCAACTTTATTGGGACCGGAATTAGTACGCATGACTACAGAAAAGATCCAAATGATTCGACAACGTATTCAAACCTCACAGGATCGACAAAAGAGTTATGCTGATCTTCATCGAAAGGACGTAGAATTTAATATTGGGGATCATGTATTGTTACGTGTTGCTCCATGGAAGGGAAATACAAGATTTGGAAAGAGGGGAAAGCTCAATCCAAGATTTGTTGGTCCATTTGAGATTCTTGACCGAATAGGAAATGTGGCCTATAGACTCGCATTACCTCCAAGTATGTCTCGTGTTCACAATGTTTTCCACATATCTATGCTCCGTAAATATGTGAAGGACCCGAACCACATTATTGCGTTAGAACCAGACGAGATAGCCGAAGATTTAATATACGAGGAGATACCTGTTAAGATTTTGGATAGGAAAGTTCATGTCCTACGAACGAAGGTTATACCACAAGTCAAGGTTTTGTGGAGAAACCATGCAATTGAGGAAATGACATGGGAGTTGGAATCGGAAATGAAAGCGAGGTACCCTCACCTGTTTGAAACACCAGGTACGTATGTCAATTTCGAGGACGAAATTTTATAAGGAGGGGAGGTTGTAAGACCCCAACTTATTATAAATAAATTAAATTTTCCTCTATTCATTATTCTAAATTAATATGGGTTAATTTGATATAATGCTTTGGTTATGGGTGAAATGTGCAAAATTTACAAAATAAGCAAGTGGTTATAAAATATTCATTTCTGTCGGGGAATATTCGTTTGGTCGTGAAATATTCTTTTTGTCAGGAATCTCAATTGATTTGCCAAGCTTGATCATTTATGGGCCCCATAAGCGTAATAAGCATGGATGAAGAAAACAACAAATATGAGTTTTATAAATAACGGCATGATTGTTACCGTTAACACTGTTGAAATACCTGGTGGTTAAAATACGATGAATGGCGCGTGGTCGCATAAAGAAGACACCGGTATTGCACAATATTGTTAAATTATTGATTCTTAAGAAGGCACTACTCAATAATTGTTACAGTATTTACTGTTTAATATTTTATTTTATTGTTTCAATAATTGCTGCGTTGATATTTTATATTATTGTTGTTTCAATAATTGTCATTGCACAGTATTTCCCATTATCCGATCAATAATTCATATTATTTGAATTTTATTATTAGATAGCATTATTGGCAATGTCTAGAAAGTTCTGTCAATGAGAGGTTAGGTCATCTAATTGCGCGCTAGTAAGGAGAAATCCTTATTGAAAAGCCCCCTCTTTCCTAGGAACTGCCTGGTTGTCATAATTGTGATTCTGTAATATTATTTGTGAATAATTAATTATTGATTTATATGATAAGAAAATATTTATTTAATGTGGATATAAATGATGGATTATTTATTTTATGTGGTTATAAATAAAGGATATATTTATTTTTATGTGGATATAGATGGAGGAATTTTTAGAGAAGTGATAATTGTTGAAAATTGATATTTTATCTTTTTCGATAAAATAAGTCATTCAAATATATTATTATATTACATTATAAGGTATAATGTGATAATATAATAATGGTGATATTTTTACATTAAATTCACGGTTTATGAATTAGATAAGAAGAAAGAAAATAGAATTATGATTTCTTTTAAATATTTATAAATGTTTTTATATATATATATATATATATATATATATATATATATATATATATAAACATGTGGTGGGTGGAGTGTTACTTTTTGGAAGGCTTTGAAAATTCAAAGAAAGAATGCTGCAGAGAAGAAAAGAAAAAGAGAGAAAAAAAAAAGCCTCCGCATGTATTTTGAAAGTGTGGAAAAATCATCTGTATGTGGATTTCGGTTATTTTCTGTTTGGAATTTGGAAAAACTTTCTTCTACAAAATTGTAGAGAATTTAATTTTCTATAGAGTGAACATAAAATTCGTATTTTTCTGATAAAATGGTTATTTATTGTGAATTAAAAAGAGCGAAGATAATCAAATTGAATTTGAATTCTTTTATTTTAAAAACATGTGATAAAGGTGAAGTTGGCAAGTTGGACTTATGATGGTTAAGGTGTGCTGCAAGCTTTCAAATTAATCACTCGTCATGTATTTTTGTCAAAAATGATGTTGTGGCAAATCCCTATAAATAGGATGCTAGGTTAGAAGAAAATCACACCGTAAAAAAGTTTTCTCTCTAGATTATCGAGCGTATTTTGTGAGTATTTATATACTTTGAGAGTCATTATTCGGTATAAGCTTATGGTAATGTAAGTATGGTTATTTTGAGGTAAGGGATGTTATTTTCTTCTTAAATGATATTATTTTCTTCAATATCATTATGCCGAATTATTGGTGAACTTTCTAATCAAATTTGGAACTTTTTGTGTCAGGGTTACTATTCACGTGTACGGCACTATTCACAAATACGGCACTATTCACCGAAAAATGAAATTTCTTCTTTTTGTCCAAGATGTCTATTTTGGCTACTATCTTTGATTGTATCCATGTTTTGATCGTTATTTTTAAGTTCTGCTTCATAATGAAGTATTATTGATCTTGGATAAACTATTAAAAGAATCCCTAATATTTGTCCTTCTATCTCACTGGATTGGTTTTCTTTAAAACATTTTTCATCATCCTCAGTCCTAAATGATGATATTACTGAATATTGTTGGCCCGTAGTGCAAAGATGAACATGTGTTGAGATGAACATGACCAACTGGTGATACAAATGAATATCTTTGGCCCTGCATCTGTAAAGATGAATATTGATTAAAGATGTATATTGATTGTTGTTACAGAGGATAAAATATTGATGATGCACTTTTAAATCTTAGAAGATAGTAGAACTCATTCTCTACTGACTCTTCTAATGGATTGTTGTTACTACCGCAGTAATATTGATCTAAAACTTGTTGCCTCATTATATTCTATCGATTTTTTTCCCCGTTGAAGACTAATGATAATTTGTTATATATTAACTTAGTCATAATATTCTTTATCGGGCTAGTTGAGCTCACCCTTTTCCTTTTTGTTCCATTTTTCTTCTCAGGAGGTGAGAACATAGCAGGATCTAGTCGGGGTATGGAGTGAAGGTTCTAGATAGCTGTTTAGCAGTACTCACTATTTTTGTATAATAGTATATCAATAAATGTAATAAGGACTCATTTGGGTGTGGATATTGTCTCAGATGACAATATTTGTATTTAAACTCACAGTAGATGTGTTATCGATTTTGCACGACAATCAGTATTATCAAGTTGTAGTTTACTTTACTGCACTCATGTATTTGGAGACTCAGAATGGGTGTCAGATACCTATTTTGGGGCGCCACACCAAATGTAATAATAAAGAATGGAATAATTGAAGAATTCACCATGCATGCGATAGGCCGCATGCATGAGTTATTCCATGAGAATAATAAATAATGGAATCAAAGCCATGCGTGATACGACCTAAACGTGATATTCTAATAGAATAATAGAAGAATTTCACCATATATGCGATTGCAGATGTATAAAAGTTATTCCAACATAATAATAAAGAATGGAATAATGTAAGAATTTCACCATGTATGTGGTACTTGACATGTAGATGATTATTCCAACATAATAATAAAGAATGGAATAACAGAAGCTCTCTTCATGAATACGAAAGAAATAATACCCCTTACCTCAAAAAAAAATTGGATACTGGAATAGTGAGGAAGCAGACTTCTCTTCTTCTTTCTCTCTATAATAATTGCTCTATAACTTTAGTGAATTGGTGAGAAATGAAGGAAGAATGAGCTTCTATTTATAGAAAAATATAATTTCAATAATTGCACGTTTTGGGGCTCAAAATATTACAGTATAATACCTTCCTCTTTTTCTTCATTTTTAATTTAGTCCTGCAAGTATTATCAAACTTGCACCACCTCCCCTAATAGTAAATAATGTGATTCAATAGTAAATCATGTGAACAAATAGTTCAAGACATGTGAAAATACGAATTACATTATAGTACCTTCATCTATACCTCCATTTTTAACTTAGTCATGCAAGTATTATCAATCTTGCACCAACTCCCCTAATAGTAAATGAATGTGAATCTATAGTACACACATGTGAACAAATAGTTATAATCATGTGAATTAATAGCAATTAATTGCTCATTTATCCGATTAATTACCCGACTGGTCAGTATAACTTCCAGACATCAATTAATATCGAAATAAATGTCGATTTTCACTAACACTAATAATTTCAACACAATGGAACAATCAATTTCATCTTTAATCAACACGAACTTATTCGTCATTAATATTATAACTCATAATATTTAACAATCGTGTCGTTCTCAGAAAGAGGGGCTTTAGATAAGGATTTTTCCTTATTGCGCGTAATTAGGTTACCAAACCTCTCCTCGTGTAACTTCTGACATTGTCAATATTGCAAATAATAATATGAATAACTTTGTCGTCTCAATTATTGATTTAATAATATAACATATATTACGCAGATGATCTTCGTGACAATAATTTAATCAATAACATGAGAGATATGATGTAGCAATAATTGAGTATAACCGAGTGACTTCTTACGTAAAAGCATCAATAATTGTCTGGTATTTACGCAACCACGCCAGACATATTCTTTGTATTTTTACTACCGGGTAGTTCAACAGCTTTTAACGGTAATATTTTCGCCATTATTTTTATAAAAAGATAATTACATGGTTTTTTAACTACAACAATACTTCCGTTGTAGGGTCCACTAATGATTGTCTTAGTGCATACGAATATTCCCTGTTAAAAAGAATATTCCCCGGCCAAACGAATATTTTATAACAACTTGCATACTTTGCAAAATTTATAAATATTACCCACAACTAAAATATTATATCAAATCCACACCATAATATTCAAAAAAATATTTCAAGAAATTTAAATCTTTATTCATAAAATCTGGGGTCTCACAGCAGGGGCACAATTGACCCAAAATTTGTAACGTCAAGTGTATTTTTGGAAAAAAAATATAAGGAACACGTTGGACATCAAGTAAACGTCTGGAGCATTTTTGCACCTTTGCCCTTAGATTATTACAAACATTTATAAATAGTAATACTAACTCAAATTTGTATATATATATATATATATATATATATATATATATATATATATATATATACATATATATGTACATGTATTTAAGAGGCTTACTATGACAGATTTTTGGACTATAGCGACAGTAAAGCGTCAGAATAGCCTGTAATAGCTATGACGACGGGTGAAACCGTCGTTATAATTCAAAAAATCGTCATTATATAGCCTACTATGTAATACACAGCTGTGTATATACATTTTCATTTTTATATATATATATATATATATATATATATATATATATATGCCTTATTATAATAAAGTGAGAGCAATGAAAATAACTGCCATCTTGAATATGTGTCACAATTTTTTATTTTTTTGTTTGTCCCTTTAAGTTTGGCCTTATTATAATTTTTTTTTTTTTTTATTCTATCCTCAAAATTAAATAAAACTCTTATTATATTCTTACGATAATTGCACACGTAATTTGTCTGTCACTTGGACTAGTATATTATTAAGGGGGGAGGGGAAAAAATAAATGATTCTCTTGAGATTGTGTCACAAATTTATTTTCTCTTGCTCTTGCAAGTTTGTCTTATTATAATTTAAGTCTTTTTTTTTTAATTTTTTCACAAAATTTGATAAAAACTTCAATTATATCTTTACTGTAATTATACACTCAACGCGTGTGTTCACTGAATATAATAAAATTATTCGCATTTATAAATTTTTAATTTTAAAAAATATTTTATCTTTAATTTCATCAACTAATGAGCTAAACAAAACGTTTAACAATTTTTGTGATAAATATGGAACAAAATATATACTTAAAAAAATTAAACTCCGTATATTCTAAACTTCTAGTTTGAATTCATTCTTGAACTCTGGCTTAATCCTTACTTAGCTGAGTAGTCCATCATTAACCTCCAAATTTTCTTCTTATTTTCTAGTCACAAGTCTTCTTTTTTTTTTTTTTAACCAAAAAAAATCTTAAAATCATTGATGGAATCATATCATACTATTCGAAAAAATGGGAAATCATATTTCTACATATAATTTTAATATTTTGCATGTGTTTTTTGTACATAAAAGTGGGACTCACGATCCACCATGTAAAAATATTAAAATTATATATAAAAATAATGTTCCCAACAAAATATATCAATAAGATTGATCATATATATATGTGTATATATTATATAATATACACATATTTAGTATTAAATCATAGCTGTGTATGACTAGTATATTAGTACAAATAAGTATATATTGTCTATGTAGTCAGTACTTGGGATGTCTTAATTTTAGCCACTCTTTCACATTTCCCATTTTATAATACCACTAAGATATCACTATTAATATTATTATTATTATAAGTCCATTTCTATTTTCTCCCATCCCATCTCCCCCATAATCTGTATATTTTTCCCATTTGGTTAAACCACCCTCTGCCCACTTTAAGAGAGAGAAAAAAACTCTATTTTTTGTCCCAAAAAACGAGTACCCCATCTCTCAAAATTCCCAATGAAGATGAAATTCTAGAGAGAGAGAGAGAGAGAGATGGATGCAAGAAAAATAGTGGTAATTGTGGAAGATATGGACATAGCAAGAACAGCTTTGAAATGGGCACTTCAAAATCTTCTTCGTTTTGGGGATTTGATTACTCTCCTTCATGTATATCCAACTTCAAGATCCAGAAACAAGAAGAAACTCAGGCTCCTCCGGTTAAAGGGTTACCATTTAGCTCTCTCTTTCAAAGAAATCTGCAATTCCTTCCCTAACGTAAGTTTTATTCGTCCCAAAATTAGTGTCCCATTTTTATGGTTTGTATTACGATGGCCGAGCAAAATTATATTGTCAGAATAATAAGTATGATCGCAGCATAGCAGAAATAATGATGTCAATAAAAAATTAAAGTGTATATTTGTTCAACAGTAACAACAATTATTATGGCAGCAATGTTTATAGAGGGATTGATTGGGTAAAAAAAATTAACTGCAGAGCAAAACGGAGATTGTGGTGACAGAGGGTGATCAAGAAGGTGGGAAAATTGCTGATTTGGTGAGACGAATTGGAGCTTCTACACTTGTTGTTGGACTTCATGATCAGAGTTTTCTATATAGGTATGTATGTTTCTTCAATGGGTTATTAATTTATTTATTATTTTTTTTTGCTTATTAGTTGAATTAATGGGTGGAATTACACTGAATGATGAACATTCAAGATGAAGTCGATGTTTCTATGAGTTTCCAAGTCAATTTACTTTAATAACAAATCACAAGTGGACAAGTGGCAATAATGAATTTGTCGAGTACGAAAGATGAGAATCTTAGTAGTACATTTTCAAATATTTAATTTTTCTATGAATTTACGAGGAAAGATCTTAGTTACAAACTCTGTTTCTCTCTTTTGTCACATGTAATGGAGAGTAGGTGAAATAAATTATTAACAATTAAGAATTACATGCCCCCAATTAATATATTTTTTGTATGAACTTCATTGCTATAATATTTTCCACATAAACAAAAAGTGAACAGGCTGTAGCCATAGGACCACTCTTTTCCCAGAAAAGCAAACTATAATCCCTAGTCATGAAAAAGTCAACTATTATACTCATGCATGCTTGGTTTGAAGATGATGTAGGATTATTTTTGGGAACTCATATATTTTTAGATAAAAAATTGATATTTTCGCATGATTTTTCTCACATGAATACACGATATTTTTACATAATCAATATGAGACGGACTCATGTGAAAATATTATTTTAACACGTAGAAATATCAATTTTCTTATTTTTCACTCACCATGATAACCAAGAAAAGAGAAATAGTATCAAAGTTTAGATACAAAATTTAAAGGGCAATTAATCATAACCACTAGTTGCACATTTTTTGAATTTATTGTATTATATATACAATAAATATTGTCTTCACAAAAAAAAAATTAAATAAAAAGTGTTGTACTCAAAATGTGTCTTTTCGGAGCTTAAAACATAATAGTTCGACTACAACAAAATAAATATATGAGAACTTCGACTACAGCAAAATATATGAGAAGTTCGACTACAACAAAATATATGAAAAGTTCGACTACAACAAAATATATGAGAAGTTCGACTACAACAAAATATATAACAATATATTCATTGAAATATACTTCTTCTAGTATTACTAGAGCCAAAATCTTCAATCAAATTTTCAAAATGCTATTTATATAAAAAAAAAATTGGGGCCCTTTTGATCGGGGGACCAGAGCAGTCGACCCTCACGCCCGTGCTCAGGAACGACTCTGTTTTCCCCAAACATCTATAATATGTGTATATACACTACAAGAAAAAGCTTTATTTCCGACAGAATTATTGTCGACTAAACATATTCAATCGATGTTAATATAACATATATATATATATATATATATATATATATATTTATAATATATAATATTTAACAATATATATATATAGATTTAAAATATTTAAAAATATATAACCATTAAAAATATATATATAATTATCTTTTCAGCTATGACGCCCCTAAAATAGGTATACATCACCCATTCTGAGTCGCCAAATACATGGAATAAAATTTAAATACAAACTTCATTGATACAATACGACAAAAGCGTAGCTGAGAGTTTTTACACGAATATTGTCTCATAGACAATATCCAAACTCAAATGGAGTCCTCATTACATTTATTATCACACTATTTCATAGAATAGTGTGGACTACTATAGCCACCATCCAGGACCATCACTCCATTCCTCGACTCGTCCCAACTATATTCTCATTTTCTGAAGAGAACAATGAAAGCAAAAGGGTGAGCTCAACTAACCCAGTAAGAAATATTATGACTAAGATAATGCAAAATAAATTATCGTTAGCTTTCAACAGTGTTAAACTGATAGAATACAATAGACAACAAGTTTAACTGCAGCAGAACAAACAATCCATTAGAAGATTTAAGTAGAACATGATATCTACTATCTTCTATGATTTAAAAATTTATCATCAATTTTATCGCTATGACTCAACTTAATAAATAATCCACATCACTGAATTATCCATGCACTATAGGCCAAGGATATTCATTCGTATCACATCTACGAATTATCCATGCACTACGGGACAATGATATTCGTGTTATCACTAATGGTCATGATCATGCCAACAACTGTCCATCAATGCTCTACGGGCCAATGAGGACTTTTACCACATCATTTGTAACATTACAGGTCGTGATTATACCGAATAATTCCTGGTTATAATCATACCAATCAACAGTCCATCTATGCACTACGGGCCAAAGATGACTTTCATCACAATATAAACATGAGGATGATGACAATGATATAAGAATTCAATTAAATGATAACAAGGATAAATTTTAAAGATTTATAATTTAATTTATCCAGAATTCAATAATGTTCAAATTGTCAACATGATACTGCTTTATGGAGTAAAATTCAAGAATAATATTGTATCAAAAATGATTTAGATCGAAAAGAAATCAATTTTTGTCATGAATAGTACCTCGGGTGAATAGTACCCAGGCATGAAAAAGAATAAAAAATATCAAGAATGCTCAGAATAATATTTTCGTGAAAAGATACTAGATGAAACGCAAATTTTAAGGATATTCTACTAATTTCACGAAGTATAAAAGCAATACTTTAACAAAATGAGTATAGAATTCGGAATCTGAAACGAAATGATAT
Organism: Panax quinquefolius; assembly: GCA_020205615.1. Lineage (NCBI taxonomy): Eukaryota > Viridiplantae > Streptophyta > Magnoliopsida > Apiales > Araliaceae > Panax > Panax quinquefolius. The sequence goes on along the minus strand of CM035156.1, from coordinate 173,929,478 downwards.
TACTTACATAATACAGAGTATGGAAGAAAATATTATTTCTTACGAATATTGAACAAAAATAATATCCCTTACCTTAAAAAGACGGTACTTCTGACTGGTATAGCGGGGATATTCTTAAAGAAAATTTATACTATTTTTTACGCTCAAAGGTTCCTTAAACTCTAAAGAAATACGCTCAATATTATAGAAGAAAAATTTTCTGATTCTGGTGTGATTTTCATTTCTAAACTAAGCATCCTATTTATAGGAGAATGGAAGGGGTACTGTTAAGAAAAATCATGGACGTAACAGTTTCGAAATCACGGACGCGCAGAAATTCTGCAGAAAATTTTTGATTTTTAATATGCAAATACTATTCAGATACTATGCAAACACTATGTATAATAAAATATAATATATTTTATTTTTCATAAAAAAAAACTTATAATATATATATATATAAGTAATAAAACAAAAGTGAGATAACTTTCTACCGACAGTTTTGAAAAATGAGTAAGCGGGGGTCCAAATAATAAGCCAAATTTACAACAAATACTTCATAATTAAAAATCACCTCAATATTTTTAACAATATTTATTCATCAATAATATAACTTGCAATATTAACGAATAAATAAACCACATCATCGAATCATCCCTGCACTACGGGCCAAGGATATTCATGTAATCATCAATGGTCATGACTATACCGAATAATCACTGGTCATAATCATACCCATAACTGTCCATCAATGTACTACGGGCCAATGAGGACTTTTACCACATCATTCGTTACATTACGGTCATGATTATACCGAATAATTCCTGGTCATAATCATACCAAAGTCCGTCTATACACGTAAGCCAAAGATGACTTTCATCACAATATAAGCATGAGGATGATGACAATGACATAACAATTCAATAAAACAAGTGCAAAGATAAATTTTAAAGATTTATAATTTAATTTATCCAAAATTCAATAACGTTCAAATTGTTAACATGATACTGCTTTGTGGAGTAAAATTCAAGAATAATATTCATTTACCAAAAATAATTTGGATAGAAAAGAAATATATTTTTCTGTATATAGTACTTACTGAATAAGTATTTCGTGAATAGTACTTCGGGAATAGTACCTCGTGAATAGTACCCCGGCATGAAAAGTACCCCAAATACCTGAGTGAATAATATTTGGGTGAATAGTAACCCGTGAATAGTAACTCATGAATAGTATTTTGTCATAAAAAGTGCCCCGTATACCCGAGTGAATAATACTAGAGTGAATAGTAACTGGGTGAATAGTAACCCGTGAATAGTAACTCGTAAAGAAAAATACCAAATAAAATGATATTCCATTATTTAGTACAAAAGAAATGATATCTCATACGAGTATAATAGAATATACAAAATCGCAAATGGATTTTCACCCACCATACCAGAATCCACGTGAGATGCATCATTTCCACAATTTAATAAAGAATGAATACGAAAGGTCATTCACCATGCATGCAAAGAATCCATATGTATAAAAGTTATTCCAATGTAATAATAAAGAGTGGAATAATGTAAGAATTCACCTGCATGCGATAGATAATCGCATGCACAAGTTATTCCAATGTAATAATAAATAATGGAACAGATCATGCGAATTCAAGACAGATGTGATATTCCAATGTAATAATAAAGAATGGAATAATGTATTTAATTTCACCAAGTATGCAGATTGCATGACAAGTTATTCCAACATAATAATAAAGAATGGAATAATGAAGAATTTCATCATGTATATGTAGATCAAGATGTATTAAAAGTTATTCTAACATAATAATAAAAAATGGAATAAAAGAAGCTCTCTTCATGAATACGAAAGAAATAATACCCCTTACCTCAAAAGAAGACTCGATAATGGAATAGTGAGGTAGCAGACTTATCTTCTTCTTTTTCTCTATAATTTCTCTCTATAATAATTGCTCTATAGCTTTAGTGAATTGGTGAGAAATGAAGGAAGAATGAGCTTCTATTTATAGGAAAATATAGTTTTGATAATTGCACGTTTTGGGGCTCGAAATATTACAGTATAATACCTTCCTCTTTTCTTCATTTTAATTCTAGTCCCGCAAGTATTATCAAACTTGCACCACCTCCCCTAATAGTAAATCATGTGAATCAATAGTTCTAGACATGTGAAAATACGTGTAATTACGTGATAGTACCTCCATCTATACCTCCATTTTTAACTTAGTCATGCAAGTATTATCAATCTTGCACCACCTCCCCTAATAGTACAAGAATGTGAATCAATAGTACACACATGTGAACAAATAGTTATAATCATGTGAATCAATAGCAATTAATTGCTTATTTATCCTATTAATTACCCGATTGGTCAATATAGCATCCAGACATCAATTATTATCGAAATAACTGTCGATGTCCACTAACACTAATAATTCCAACACAATGAAACTATCAATTTCATCTTTAATCAACACAAACTTATTCATCATTAATATTATAATCCACAATATTTAACAACCAGATTGTTCCCAGGAAAGAGGGGGCTTTCCGATAAGGATTTCTCCTTATTGGCGCGCAATTAGGTAACCAAACCTCTCCTGGACAGAACTTTTAGACATTTTCAATATTACAAATAATAATATGAATAACTTTGTCGTCTTAATTATTGATTTAATAATATAAAATATTATGACAATAATTGAATAAAACTGAGTGACTTCTCACGTAAGCATCAATAATCAATACCGTGTGCTACTATACAAACACGCGTATTACTGTACTTTTATCACCGATTATTTTATGACAACTTGCTTACTTTAAAAAAAAATTCAAATATCACCCTTAACTTTAACCTTTTATCAATTTAACCATTTACTAAATAGAATAATTATTAGAAAATTGAATACTTTCATTTCATAAAATTCGGGGTCTCACAATCTCCCCTCCTTATGAAATTTCGTCCTCGAAATTTACGTACGTACCTGATATTCGACGAGATGAGAATACATTGCTTTCTTTTCGGATTGTACCTTCCCAGTTATTTTCTCTCTATCATGATTTTCCCATTTCTCATCTCCTTTATTTCAGATATCATTCTAGAATATAGTTTCAAAATAAGGGTTAATTGACATATCACATATTATCCATATACTCTGACCGAACAATTAAATACCAAATAAACTTAGTTAGGTCATACTAGCGAAGGAATTCCTCGTCTCTCCCCTCCTAGTTCTTATGCTTTGATACCAACGGTGATGCCCCCAAAACAGGTATACATCACCCATCTTAAGTCGCCAGATATATGGTACATAAATTCAAATACAACTTAATTATACAACAGTCGTGTAAAATACGACAAAACATAGCTGAGAGTTTAAACAAGAATATTGTCATCTAGACAATATCCACACTCAATGGAGTCCTCATTACAATTATTATCATATTATTCCGTAGAATAGTGAGGACTACTAAAGCCACTTATCCTGGACCATCACTCCATTCCCCGACTCGTCCCAAATTTATATTCTCATTTTCTCAAGAGAATAATGAAAGAAAGGGCGAGCTCAACTAGCCCAAAGAAAAATATTATGACTAAGATAATGCGTAATAAATTATCCTTAGCCTTCAACAAAGATAATAACCGATATAATATAATAGACAACAAGTTTTAGATCAACAACTCGCAAATGAATAAGTAATCCATTAGAAGAGTCAAGTAGAGCATAAAATCTACTATCTTCTATGATTTAAAAAGTTTTTCATCAACTGTATCGCTGAGACTCAGCTTAATAAATAAACTACATCATCGAATCATCTCTGCACTACGGGCCAAGGATATTCTTGTAATCATCAATGGTCATGACTATACCGAATAATTCATGTTCATAATCATACCCATAACTGTCCATCCAACTACGGGCTAATGAGGACTTTTACCACATCATTCGTTACATTACGGTCATGATTATACCGAATAATCCATGGTCATAATCATACCAAGTCCATCTATGCACGTAAGCCAAAGATGATTTTCATCACAATATAAGCATGAGGATGATTACAATGACATAACAATTCAATAAAACAAGTTCAAAGATAAATTTTAAAGATTTATAATTTAATTTATCCAGAATTCAATAACGTTCAAATTGTCAACATGATACTGCTTTATGGAGTAAAATTCAAGAATAATATTCATGTACCAAAAATAATTTGGATAGAAACGAAATATATTTTTTGGGTAAATAGTACCCCGTGAATAGTACTTCGGGAATAGTACCTCGTGAATAATACCCCGGCATGAAAAGTACCCCAAATACCTGAGTGAATAATATTTGGGTGAATAGTAACCATGAATAGTAACTCGTGAATAGTACTCCGTCATAAAAAGTGCCCTGTATACCCGAGTGAATAATACTAGAGTGAATAGTAACTGGGTGAATAGTAACCCGTGAATAGTAACTCGTAAAGAAAAATACCAAATAAAATGATATTCCATAACGAGTACAAAAGAAATAATATCTCATACGAGTATAATAGAATATACAAAACTGCAAATGGATTTTCACCCGCCATGCAGAATCCACGAGATGATCATTTCCACAATTTAATAAAGAATGAATACGAAAGGTACATTCACCATGCATGCAGTAATCCATATGTATATGTTATTCCAAATGTAATAATAAAGAATGGAATAATAGAAGAATTCACTGTGCATGCGATAGACCGCATGCATGCTTTATTCAAACAGTAATAATAAATAATGGAACTGTGTCATGCATAATACGCATAAAACAGGATATTCCAACAAAATAATAAAGAATGGAACTAGGTCATACGTAATTCACACGCATGTGATATTCCAAATGTAATAATAAAGAATGGAATAACAAAAGAATTTCACCATGTATGCGGTATTTCAGATGTACAAAGTTATTCCAACATAATAATAAAGAATGGAATAATGTAAGCTCTCTTCATGAATACGAAAAGAAATAATATCCCTTACCTCAAAAGAAGACCTGGATTTGGAATAGTGAGGTTGTAAACTTTCTTCTTCTTTCTCTATAATTTTTCTCTATAATAATTGCTTTCTATAGCTTTAGTGAATTGGTGAGAAATGAAAGAAGAATGAGCTTCTATTTATAGAAAAATATAGTTTCGATAATTGCACGTTTTGGGGCTCAAATATTACAGTATAATACCTTCCTCTTTTTCTTCATTTTTAATTCAGTCCTGCAAGTATTTTCAAACTTGCACCACCTCCCCTAATAGTAAATCATTTGAATCAATAGTAAATCATGTGAATCAATAGTTTTAGACATGTAAAAATACGAATTACAGTATAGTACCTCCATCTATACCTCTATTTTTAACTTAGTCATGCAAGTATTATCAATCATACACCATCTCCCCTAATAGTACAAGAATGTGAATCAATAGTACACACATGTGAACAAATAGTTATAATCATGTGAATCAATAACAATTAATTACTCATTTATCCGGTTAATTACCCGATTAGTCAATATAACCTCCAGACATCAATTATTATCGAAATAAATGTCGATTTCCACTAACACTAATAATTCCAACACAATGGAACTATCAATTTCATCTTTAATCAACACGAACTTATTCATCATTAATATTATAACTCACAATATTTAACAACTGTGTCGCTCCCAAGAAAGAGGGGCTTTTCGATAAGGATTTCTCCTTTGGTAGCAAATAATTAGGTGACCAAACCTCTCCTTGACAGAACTTCTAGAAATTGTCAATATTGCAAATAATAATATGAATAACTTTTTCGTCTCAATTATTTATTTAATAATATAAAATATTGTGACAATAATTGAATAAAACCGAGTGACTTCTCACGTAAGCATCAATAATCAATACTGTGTGCTACTATGCAACCACGCGTATTACTGTACTTTTATCACTGATTATTTTATGACAACTTGCTTACTTTGAAAAAAAATTCAAATATCACCCTTAACTTTAACCTTTTATCAATTTAACCATTTACTAAATAGAATAATTATTAGAAAATTGAATACTTTCATTTCATAAAATTCGGGGTCTCACATTTATATTCTTATTTGATTATCAAATATTGAATACAAATACTTTAATACAAAGTGATAATTTTATTGAAAATATACGGTCCATATATACTCATCTGAAACTACATTTTGACCCAAAAGGTTAACTTATTACGTTTATGATCCATTAGAGCACAAATATCCTTAATAATTTTTCTTATATTTCGATGTAAGCCTTTACTATTACACAAAACTTCAACAATCTCTCCCTTAACTCGTGATCTCTCAATCCACATCGACATCACTCTAACCACTCTTTTTAAGCATATAACCTATCAGTTCTTCTATAGATGATGTGCCACCCTTCTTCATTTTCTCTTGTTAATCCACCAAGAGCTTCTGTCAAGCCCATCAAGTCTTCTTATTAGATGAGCGTATCTCTCAATATCTCTTGTTTGATCCACCAAGAGCCTACTCGAAAAGTGTCCACCACTTGCTCAAAGAGTACAAATCCACTAAGCATCCATAACTCATTGAGCCTAACCTATCACATCTCTTAACTGATGAGCCCACACTTTTCAATATCTCTTGTCAAGATTCAACCAAAAGTTTATGTGGTATTACTCATTAGTCGAATGTAAATTTTCATCCTTATAAACTTTGAAAAGTTTGAAATAGTTACTTTTTCATTTTGTTAATTTTTTACATTAAATTAAAGTGTTCAACAGGTACCTATATGATCTTGTATGATTATCGAATATCGAATATAAATACTTTTAATACAAAGTGAAAATTTTATTTAGAATATTCGGCCCATATATGCTCAACTGAAATCATATTTGACTCAAAAGGTTAACCTAGCAAGTCTATGGTTCATTAGAGCATATATGTTCTCAATCGTTTTACTTATGTTTCGATGTGAGACTTTATTATCACGCAGTACCTCAACAATCTCTCTCTTAACACGTGATCTCTCCATCCACATTGACATCAAGCTCCCCCCCCCCCCCCCCTAAACTTTAACCACTCCTTTTGAACATATAACCCATCACTTCTTCTATAGTTGACAAACCACCCTTCAATTCATTATCTCTTGTTGATCCACTAAGAGTTTCTGTCAAACCCATTAAGTCTTCTTATTTGATGATGGTATCTCTCAACATCTCTCTTTTTATCCACCAAGAGTCTCCTCAAGAAGAGTAAACCACTTGCTCAAAGAGTACATAATCCACCGAGCATCCAAAACTCATTTACTCAAGTCCATCACGTCTCTTACACTACAAGAAAAATAGCTATTTTCCACGGAATTTTCCGTCAAAAATTCGGTCGAAACAACTGTTCAAAAATAAATTTCATCGCAATTTTTCTCGTAATTAATAATTTTTAACGTAATTTTCGTCAAAAATAGTATAATTTTGCTGAATTAATGCCGACAGAATTTTCTGTTGGATTAATAAGATCACGTGACAGCTTCTATATAATTTAGGTGAACTTATTTTTGACAGAAATTATGTCGAAAATACCTTATTTTGTCAAAAATAATGAGTTTTTTTTTAATAATTTTTTTTCATTATCCAGATTTTTAAACCACAAAATTGTACCTATTTTCAAATATATATATATATATATATATATATAAACATTGATTCTGTTTTCATTCCCCACACCACAAACAATAGTAAACACAATTAATTTACAAGGAAAAATAAAAGTAACACAACTTTTTTACAATGATACTAAATGTTCTAATAAAGTACAATTTACAAACTAACTAAAATTATAAATAACTACAACTAAACAAAATAAGTAAAACTAACTACAAGCGACGAGAGCTAGGTACTAACTACCATTAGTATAGGGTGGATCATCCGGCAGAAGTCGACGCGACAGCTCTGGTATATGGAAATCATCGTAATCATCCCCACGCTTGTCATCACCATCTTGTCCGGCATCTCCACCATGTTGATACAATAGAAATAATAATATATTAGTAAACATGAGATTTAAATAATTAGCTAGTTGATAATTAAGTAACAGACATAATATACAACTTTATATGAATATAGTATCTGAGGAGTATGGGTCAGTAGTTGCCCAAAAGCGTCTGTCACGAGGGTAACCACCATCTGCAAAACCTCATCTCATATCGTGGCGAACTACTCCGGAGGAATCATCGCACTCTCCTTTGTCGCCCCTGCTGCAATGTCCTAAGTAAGCTGATGCAGACGAGCACGACTGGTAGTATCTGATCATAGAATATCGTATTAGTTGCATACGTCGCATATACTAATCCACAAACTCACATGAAAACAAGTCAAATTTGATGTAGTCAACTTTCTTCCACATTAGGTTTTTACACTTGACACACGGACATCTCATCTTTTCATTCGGATCATTAACATGTTCATTTGCAAAATTCAAAATCTTGCACACCCCATCATGGTACTCATTAACTAATCCCCTGCCATTAGGTGGTATCCTACAATACATCTAACTTCGGTTGTCTGACATCTTTAATAATTGAAACAAATGCACAATCAGACCAGGGTTAGTGTATGTGCTCCATGCATGAATACTACATATCTTCTTCTCCGGTCTAAAGGGACCAGACTTTTATCCCGTTCTTAGATTCGTCCCCTCACTAGTGTTAACACCTTGAACAAGTTTCTTCTATATCAAGAAAATTTTGGCAGCACCTTCCAATGGTCTCCAAGTACACGAAATAGACCAAAAACACTTAATTTAAGTATGCACTCGGAGAACATGCAGAGATATATACCAACTAAAAAGTCCTAAAAAAACATACTCGCACCGTTGACACCGACCTAACTGAGAGACATAATATCCAGGAACAGTCCCAAATTAGATACCATTCAACATTTACTCCTAATGAGTGAATGTAGAACGAGTTTCTAAACTCCTAAGTAAACTACATGCACAGGTATTCAGTTCATTTGAACAGTGAAAAACTAAGCAAATGCTACTTAATTTATTATTTTAATTTACTTATTTTATTATATTATTCAATTTATTTAATATTTTTTTTCTTTTAATCAAATAATTTTACTATATATTATATTATATTAAATATAAACTATGCAAATGTTATTAGTATGTTATATTATATTTATTTTTTTGTTAGACAAAGTACTAAGTTTACAGAATGCTGAAAGCGACTTTTAAGTTATGATATGCATGAAATTCCCAATGATCTTTTGTTTTTGAAGAGAGAATCATTTTCTTAATTCTTGGTAAGCTTTTCAGCCTTAAAAAAAAACCCCAAAATCTAGATAAATCCACTCTCGACTTTGGTCGTTAGCAATACATTTATATTCTAACATTACATCATTAATCAATGATATAATCAATAAATTGCGGATAAATTTAAAACTTTTCTATCTTCTTTCTTTTATTCCCTAAATCACAATATTTACAATTACATCTTAGAATCATATTTATTCTATGATTCATTTTATCAGACTTTTTATATAAGATTACACATCTCAATACAATATCCTTTATATACCGGATAATTCAATATTTACAACCTGCCATTAAATACACATCATAAACTGCCAATTATATATATTGAAAACCCTTGGCATGGTTCAAAACAATTTATAGATCAAGAAAATTTATTTTTTGCATGTCTTTTGATCCTTAATATTCAGATGGCAGATAATATCACATTGTATCCTTAACCTGTAAAAAATTTATTTTTGCAAGATTGAGCTCGATAACTCGGCAAATCAAACAATTTTCATTCATCACATAGCACATAATTCTATGCTCATTTCATACATCATAATCCTTTTACCATACATTTCATACATGTTGCATTTCACATATCATATAAAGATTGAGTACTATAACTCAATCAACTTAGTCATAATCGGGCATCATACATAATTCAACATACTCAATTCAGTAAGTTCACATTTAAACAATATCAGTTTCATATAGCACAAAAGAACTGAAAGACATGCCTTGATCATTGATTACCAACAATAGATTAACAACTTATAACTATCTGCACTTCACGTATACTACACAACATATAATAACGCATATCAACTATTAGCCATATAGTTCATACAACTTATTTCACATTAACTTATTATATTGTCTTTATCTCGTTCATTAGTTTCATTTAGAAATTTCCTATTTGATCTTCACTTGACATAAACAAAACATTCTTGAATAGGAAATTTGTTAAATAACCTATGCCTTGCTATATACTTAAGAGCCCCTATTACATGCCCCATACTTCAGCTCTTTAATAAACTGCTACACGTGTAAGTCACATTGATACATCGATTAGTCATGAAATAATATTCATTAATCGCTTACATTAAACCTATTATATGACTCATCATTATGTAATTGTCACTTTATAATATCCTCTAATGTGATTATTGATTATGACTTATTACATGCTTAATGCTTCATTTTGTTTACTAGAATAGATTGGATTAACATTCCATAGACCATACATTTAAGGGTCATTTACAATAATATACAACATTTAATAAGTAATTGCACTATTAGTACATCACCAAAATAATTACAAAAATAATAATCTTTCCATATTTATTTACAATATTAATGTCCTTAATTTAGGGAAAGACTCATCCGCTCATTCTCTTTCTCTCCCTTACCGCCTCCTCTCTCCTCCCCTTCGCCCTCTTCCTTCGTTGTCGTCGCCGCTTCAACACCGTGAAGATGTAGATCTTGTAAGTCTTCTTCTTCGCCGTCACCACCGCTTCAACACCTTGAAGTTGTAGATCTATAGATCTTGAAGATGTAGCCGCCATGGACGCCGATCTCCTCATCCATTACGGCCACAACTGCCATTATGACGAAGGTTGATTTAGTCCAGAAATTAAAAGGAGAAGAAGATAAATTTTAGTGCAGTTGGTAGCCAAACATTTATACAAAGGTAACCAAGAGAAATTTCAGTGTTGTTGGTAACCATTTTTGTTTTTGTTGGTTACATTTGTATTAAGGTTTGGCTACCAACTGCACTATGAAAAAAAAATCTATAATAGATTTTTTATAATTAATTGGTAACCCAATAAAACTGAATTGGTTACCTTTGTATTAAGGTTTGGCTACCAACTGCATTATGAAAAAAAATCTACAATATATTTTTTTAATTAATTGGTAATCCAATAAAACTGAATTGGTTAAATTTGTATAAAGTGTTGGCTACCAATTGCACTATTAAATAAAAAAAAATCTATAATAGATTTTTTAAAAATAAATTAGTAACCTAATAACACTAAATTGGTTACTTTGGTTTGAATGTTTGGCTACCAACTGTACTACGAAAAAATTGCAATGTGTCCATTTTGTAACCGTCCAAGGAGTGGCTTAGCATTACTTGCATCTCTCTTTAAACCCATAACTGGAGCACCACTCTACCTATCCACTATCTTTCTTTTCCGATTCAAGCAAACTTTGTATATACTGCAAATTGAAGCAAAAGAGATAAGGTCCATGAATTTCATTCAAACTTCAGATCTCAAATTCAAACCACCCATTTCATTTCACTCCATATCATCTATAATCACCCATAGATTTGCATTATCATCATGAGTCGCTTAAACGACGAAAGTGAGTTCGGCGGAGGGGGATAGAAGGGAGGAGAGAGAAAGTGCTAAATAAAAATACTCAACTAAATTAAAGAGAAGTGCATGCACTAATTTTGTAAATAAAAATTTAAATACATTAATTGTGTAAATATTTTATGAGTGCACTATTGTTGTAATAATTTTTAAAAATGTAATAGAAAATGTAATTGTTCCTACATTTAAAGTCTCATTTTTGGGCCTAATCAACTACCAAGGGTAGCGCCACATTTGGCTCTTGGTACGGCCAAGAATAAATGTCATTACACATGATCACATTCTTTGTCTGATCAGTGCACAATTAAGCTCGGATCACACAAGACCCACCGCAAAATCAGTAAACTTGTTTTACTCCGAACTACACATTTATAGAGAAAGTACAATATTTCAGACACTCTAACAAACCATTTTAAGGATTCAATTTCGATGTTCATGCTTAGATTTTCTTATTTTGACCTATTTTACAAAATCTTTCACCCCAAATTAATTTTAAGTCCGTTTTGATTCATTCAAACTGGGTTGTTTTCGCATTTCATAGGAGTATAACATACAACCATCAATTCAAGACTTTAAGCATACTCACTCACTAAAATAATTCTTAAATTAAACAAACCCAAAATATCCAAAATCAGACCAAAGGTCCATAGCTTCAAATTCTTTTGCTTTAGTTGCATTTGTATGCCATTATCAGATGTTTTGAGGTATCAACAACGATATTATTCGATTATAACCAACAACAACCTCAAATCCAAAAATAAAGTAAAAACAGAAAATCTTGAACTTATGATAGAAATAGTTTGAGTTGATTGGTTTACCCTTGATTCCTTCTTTACTTAGTTAGATAATCTAATACTTGATCAAACCTTCCTTTCTTCTCCTTGATCTTCCAAAACATAGGATTTATGACATTTTTCGACGAGCTGGAGGGTGCCAACGGGATCGGAATTGGTCAGTAGTGATGTGAGGTTACCGAAGAGAGTTAGCGGTAGAGAGATGTTATTTTTTTGGCTTCTATATTTTGTGTGGCGCTAAGAAAGCAATTAAGTTTTTATGAAGTCATATTTCTGACGAAAATTCCATAAAAAATACTTCCCCTGGAAATACGTTATTTCTGACAGAACTTTTGTCGGAATTATGTCTTTCCGTCGAAAATGACTTTGGTGTTGGCGAAAAATCTGGTGCCAAGGGTGGTAATTATTTTCGGGGCTAATTACACTTCTGTTAGATGAAGTATCATCAAATTTATAATTCAGCCCCCAAAGAATTTGGGCTTACAATTTACTACGTCAAATGCCTAATTTGATATAATTTAGCCCCCAATTTCTGAATCCGGCCAAAATTGGCCAGAATACCCGACCCGCCCAAGAATATGATCATATCGAGTTTTGTGTATTTAATACCAGTTGATCGTATATTGTTTGACTTAATTTAAAAAAAGGCTATTTAAAGTTCTGTTACATCAAGTACCACCATATTCATGATTCTGCCCCCAAAGAAAAAAAATTAAAATTATAAAAAATTATAAATATAATAATTTTAGCCCTTTAAAAAAGTAACTAATACTAGTAGAAATACAAAGATAAATTATAAATATAATTTAAAATTATAAATATTTATAAATACAATTTGTAAAATTGAAGTTGTGATATAATTTGTAAAATTTAAGACTTAAAATTTATAATTTATGATATAATTTATAATTTACAAGATTTAAGTTATAAAATTTATACATATAATTTGTTAAATTATAGATAAAAATTTTAAAATTAAACTTTTTTATAAATACAATATATGTATTAACTATTGTTTGTTTGAAGAATAAAACGGAAAACGGGCATGAAAGAAAGTGTTGTTGGATAACTTTAACTAATTAACTACTATTTGTTTGAAGAATCTTTTAACTAAATATAAACAGCTCAATTTCCAAATCCAAAATACATTACATATGTCGTCTTATGTACCTTCTCTCTTTGCAACTTATTTTTTGCACACCATCTCATCTCTCCTCCTTCAATGGCGATAATCAGCCTTTTTCCATTTGAAAAGTCTTTGAATTAACATAAAATTTTAGGTTATTTTCTACTTAAGTTGATCACAGCTACTGGACAGAATCCAAGGCGCTGAAATTTTCAAATTTGAAGGATAAGGGAATAGGGAGAGGAGAAAGAGCAAATGGGTCTTTTTTTTTTTTTTTTCTTTTCAATTTTTTCATCCTCCTTTTGTATGCTCTTACAATATAAAATGGGTATTATTTAATTAATTAAATTTTTGGTACTTTTGTCCATTGTTTAAAAGTTTAATGTTATTCATGTTAAAAATATAATTTGTATGTTTAAAAGTTTTTTTTTTTTGGTAATTAAGTCTTTTTTTTAAAATTTAAAATAAAAAAATATATTTGGTAATCTTTGTATTAATATTTAATTTTAATAATTTAACATATAATAATTATTTATAAGAATTAATACAGATTTAATACATCAAATAAGTATTTATACAAATTTTATACGAATTGGGTACTTGATGTAGTAAATTGTGAATTTGGTGTTACTTGATGTAACATAAGTGTTATTAGCCCATATTTTATACGGTCAAATCGTATACAATTCTTATTTGGCCGTAAAATTAGGTATTTCGGCCAATTTTGTCCGGATTCTAAAATTGGGGGCTAAATTGTATCAAATTAGACACTTGATGTAGTAAAGTGCAGTAAATTTTTTGGGAGCCTAATCATGAATATGATGGTACTTCATGTAGTAAAATGTATTTAGCCCTTATTTTCGACAGAATTATGTCGGAATTAACATATTTTCGAGGGAAGTATTTCTGACCGAATATTCCGTCGAAAATATACTAATTCTGAGAAAATTATTTCGTCGAAAATAATTCCGTCGGAAATAGTTATTTATCTTATAGTGTTAACTGACGAGCCCACACTTTTCGATATCTCTTGTCAAGATCCCCAAGCTCATAGTCGTGACTCTGATAGCAATTGTTAGGAATATTCAACTCATACATGTTAATTTGAAACCCCATTTAACTCACAAAAAATAACATATTAGATCTATAGTTTATTAGAACATATATATTATTAATCGTTCCTTATATTTCGATGTGAGACTTTAGTATGACAGTATATAAGATAATTTAGCAAATGATTTGATCATATGAATGTAGACATTGTATACAACCCATAGATGTAGGGACCTTTTAAAAGAAGTTTGAGGGGTCTATATATTTTATCGACAAGAAAAGGTTGGAGCGGCTATAACTCTCATATTTATAGGAATCATTCAAATGTGAATAAATATAGTCCAAACAAAGGCTTCATTGATGTAGCTGAAAGAAAACAATATATAGCAAAAGCATATGGGACATTTATTAGTGGACAGGAGTAGACCAGGCCTCCTGGTCTAGTTGGTACTTGCTTGGTTGCACCTTCATGCAATCCTGCTAACAGCTAACTCAACATTAACAAGGAGAGGGGGGGGGGGGTTTGGTTAGGCTTCTTAAGGACCAAACAAAATTAAACCAAGATCCGTTCTATAAAAATGACAGATATACAAAAAATAAAAAATACAAATGTTCCATAAAAGATATTTAAGGTACAAAATTTAAATGTAAAATATTATATAAAATTTATTTTTCCCTTGATTAAAAGTACTTAGGTAGGTCCTGTATTGTACTATTAACAAAAACAAATACTTAATCCGTCTTAGGATAAAAAAAAAAATTATTATTTTAGATAGCACCAAGTTA
Source organism: Panax quinquefolius (assembly GCA_020205615.1). Classification (NCBI taxonomy): domain Eukaryota; kingdom Viridiplantae; phylum Streptophyta; class Magnoliopsida; order Apiales; family Araliaceae; genus Panax; species Panax quinquefolius. Next base: position 173,914,043 of record CM035156.1, on the reverse strand, counting down.
AATATTTACTTACTTTTAAAATTTTATTTTTATAATAATTTGCCTATAATATCCTTAATATTAATTATCATATTTCTATTTTCTATGCATATTTATGGAGCATCACCAATCATGTACAATAAACTATATAATTAAGTGAGAATTTAAATATGTACAATTTTGTCATTTTATCATTTTTCTTAGTATGAACAAAAAGTCAACTAGATCATGCCTAATATAATATATTGTTAAATTCCTATAAAGGAGCAAATGAATGGAAAAGAACTGATGAACCCAAATGTTAATTATATTTTTGTGTGGGATTAGGTTGGCATTGCCCCACAGCAATATTGCAAACAACTTGAACTGCAAAGTTCTTGCCGTAAGGCAACCAACACCATTGACCAGAAGAAGGACCATTTCATTAGCAGACAGTTCAACCAACATGGACTTCTCTCAAATTGAAATTACTACTGGATTAAGGTGAGATTATTCCCATTTGTATTTTTTTCTTTTCTTTTTTTTGTAAAAAAATTATATTAAAACTATAATCTATTATAAGAGATAAAAAAATTATAATGGTAGAAAATTAGGGGCAGATCCAAGATTTATTCCCAGCAGGAGCGGATTTTTTGGGCTGAATTTTAACGAGACAGAGAGCGAAAATTTGAATACATTATATACCATGTTTACTTTTTTTGTAGTAGTAGTAGTTGAACTTTTTTTTGCCCCTCTAAGTTTAACTTTTTTATAAATTTGTCTCTTTTTATTAAATTTTATTTTTGCTCCTCATTATACCTATTAAAAAAAAAGTTGAACATAGTCAGTGTCCCATTTGCCCTCCAAGTAGATCCAGTGGTAGAAATAATTCAAATGATACTCCTTTAAAATAAATAATAAATTTATATCAGGTTTATTGTCCATCATAATAGTAAGCAGTGAACATCATATATACATGAAATACAGTTAATCTTTTAAAAATTAAGAAATTGATATTTTTACATATTAAAATGATATTTTCACGTGAGTCACTCTCACATGGAGGTGGGATTCACTCACTATTCATGTGAGGGATCACGTGAAAATATCAAATTTTTATGTGGAAATATCAGTTCCCAAAATTTAATATATTGAAATACATTCGATACATTGTATTAGACTATTAGTATTGCTCTATATGTGTACCATTTGCCTGTTCCCTCTGATTTTTTTTTTATGTTTTTTGCTTTTTTTAATTCCTACTTGCCTTCAATTGGGAATAATGACCGAACTGCCCTCAGTGTTGTACAGAACTTAAGTGTCATTTGTCACACAAAAATAGGAAAAAAAATGAGTGAGTGAGTATTTGTAATTGTAAAGTTTTGAGGAATACATTATTGAAAGAAGGACAATGATGTATAAGCATCTAAGTACACATTAACTTTGCACCTAAGTTTTGCATCTACAATATGTCAAGGGTATTGTAAGAATTTTTTTGAAAATAAATTAAATTTCATTATTTTATAAATTATAGAGGGTATGAATGTACCAATTTAAGTGTGTTAGCACTGCTCCATAAAAAAAGTTATGTAAACAGAAAAATAATCAACTACTTATGTACCAAAAAGATTTTAGTATGATGGTTAAGATTAAGTTCATGTGATATTTGACTTTCTGGTTCGATTAAAAGTACCAGATCTTGAGGGAAGCAATGATCCAAATTTGATTTTATACCAACTGGCCTTGACTCAGTCGGTCCTGAGTTCAACCCCCACCCTCGAATTAACAAAAAAATATAATTTTGATCTTATAATTAGAGTATCATATGTTCTCTTTCTTCTAAAATGATAGTCAAGCTTCAAAGTATTTATAAAAAGTTTGACTTTAACTTTATTAATCATAATGAGATTTGATATATATATATATATATATATATATAGGGAAATGATCCATAAAAAATGTTAATTCTGAAAACTGTTTCAACTGACTATTATTTAGCCGTCCAAAATTAGATCGAATGGCTGAGATGAGGGCTCAACCGCTAGAGGGAGTAGCGGCCATCAATAATTTAATTAATTTTCTATGCTGGCCACTAAGAGGGAGTAGCGTTTTGACTGGTCGCTACTTCCTCTAGCGGCCAGCATAGAAAATTAATTAAATTAAGAGTGGTTTGGGAATTTGGCTTAGCCGCTAGAGGGAGTAGCAGCCAGATTGACTAGATCTTAGCACATAGATCTAACATTTTACTCAATTCTCATCCATATGCTAAACAGTTGCAAAAATTTAGCTTCGGAGAGGGATTACAGCTCAGGATATGGGATTGCAAGATATAGGGAAATGATCAGGGACTGCAGTTGTTTAGCATATGGATGAGAATGGAGTAAAATGTTAGATCTATGTCCTAAGATCTAGTCAATATAACCGCTACTCCCTCTAGCGGCTGGGCCAAATCCCCAAACCACCCTTAATTTAATTAATTTTCTATGTTGGCCGTTACTCCCTCTAGCTAGCGGCCAACATAGAAAATTAATTAAATTATTGTTGGCCGCTACTCTCTAGAGGGCGAGCCCTCATCTCAAATGGTATTCGATCTAATTTTGGACTACTTGATAATGATTAAATAAATACTTGTAACCAACTCTTTCCATGGATCATTTTCATATATATATATATATATATATATATATATATATATATATATATATATATACCGCTCACCCCTTTTAGCGACGGATCGAAGCGACGGTTCGGTCCGTCACTATATCGTATAACCGTAAATGCCTTAACTTTTTAATGACGATTTGACAACATATAATGATGCTGCAATCAATCGCCGAAGTATGTAAGGTAATGTATATGATCAAGGGTAATGTTTGATCAAGGGTATCTTTGATCCTTTCTATATATATATATATATATATATATATATATATATATATATATATATATATATATATATATTCTCAAGAGTTTTAATTGTTGAGTTTTGTACATGAATGGTAATGCAGCTTCCCTGATGTTCCTCCTCCAAAAATCCCATACAAAATATGTCCAAACCCTTCTGCTATTATATGGAGATCGGCAAGAAGAAGACGAAAAGGGACTTCTTAAAGTCATGCATATATTCTCAGTTTTCATCCAAAAAAATTGTCAAGAGGATTGATCAATTTCTGCTACAAAACTACTTTGGACTTGGCCTGAATTTGATTGGATCTGGCATTTCAAGCTTTCAGTTTCTCTTGCACAACAAAATTCCTTACATGAACAAGTGAAAGAGTTTTCACAATATTCACCTCATATGAATATTAAGGGAGTCTCATATATTATGAAAAAAAAATATCATTTTACTTGTTAAAATAACGATATCCAAGTGAAGCTGGCTTGATATAGTTGTTTATAGTTATAAATTTCTTATTTGAATAAAATCTCGTTTGAGCATGCTATTGATTCTGTTTACAGAATTTCGAGGTTTATATTTTAAAATTTGTGAAGCACACTCTAAAAGAGAGTTATAAATAATGTGGGATGGAATGAGTATTTCTATTTCAAATGAAATTCTTATCCATGAAAATAAAAATGAAAATTATAATTTTTTATTCAAATATTCTATATATAATGTGACACTACCAAAACTCTCACTATTATCATAAAACTCTTTTAAGTTTTCTAACTATATTAGACTATAATAATAGACCTTACATGAATGTATTTTAAGGAAGAAAAAAACACACAAGCGCATGCACTCATTTTGTGAAATTTAAAATTACACTGAAGGTGAATGATGTGATAAAAATATGTAATTATAAGTGTATAGTATCAAATTAAAGAATTGGCAAGTACAGGTTGAACCCACAAAGACTAGATTAATTTTAATGTATTGTTAATATCTATTTTAGGTGAATTGGAAATAAATATTGAAAATTGATTAACTAGAATATGAAAACTAATATTGAGGAAGCAATCTAGAATCTGAATCCATTAAACAATAAACATAATAAATAATTCAGTCTCTTCTATTTTTATAACTTAATTACGATTTTAATATCCCTTCCCTTTAATTTAGCAATTTTACATTTAACGTAGGCAAACATAGACTATGAAAATTTAAAGATTAACTATAACCCGACCATCAAAACTTTTTCGAGCAATCATGGATTATAAAAGCTCATATCTTAACAATAATCTATCAAAACCTCTTAATTAATTTAAAATCACATAAGAACAATAAAACGAAGGTATTTCGATAACGAAACATGAAGGCGAAATCAATTAAACATAAAAACATAAATAATAGAAGAGATAAAAAATATTATCATGAATAATTATTTAATTTCATCTTTAGCCTAGATTAAAGAAATTAGTTAGACATGAAAAATAAATAAACTAACTAAAATAAAGAAGAAGTAGAAAATTCAAAAATAAATAAGAAAACTCCCTTTATTAACAATTTTCCCACAAGCATACAATGAAAAAATAATTTAATATTACTCCTACTCCTGACCTAAACTAATTCCATCTTCCTCTCTCTAAAACAAGAGACATATTTATAGAGGAATTTTTTTTGCCCTAATTTAGATTCATTGAACTTGGTCTCTTTTATTTTCTTTTTATCCTCTTCTTTCCTTCTTAGCTTCAATCTCTACATAGTAATCTCCTAATAGTCCCTTTCTATATAGGTTTCAACTTCCAAGTGACAATCAACTTCTCAAAGAGATCTTCTAGATAAAAAAATCTTCTAGATATACTTTCTTTTCTTTTGCTGGATTTGACTTGCATATCAAGATTGTTCAACCTCCTTCCTTCTCAGTGTAGGATTCTTCTTGGATTAGGGACGAAACTACGTTAGAACTGGATGGGGCCATGCCCCCCCAAGGTTTGAAAATTTTGTAAGGTCCACTTGTTCATTTATCAAGTTGTTCATGGAGTGCTTCTAATTGCAAACTAATTTTATTATTAAATTCATTATAATTGCATATTTGTATAATTTGAGCATAATATTGTATTTATGTTATTCCAATTGAATGATACATTTGCATTCAGGTAACCAACTAAAACCCTCATTAAAAAAAATTTATTCTTTGTTTATTTTATGAAACTTGATATTTTAATTTTTAAAAGTTTAATGAGTGATCATAATATTGTATATGTTAATTCCAATTGCATATTCAAATTGTTTTCCGAACCAACTAAAATCCTTATTTATTTGATTGCAAATTTATGAAAATTTTATTATTAAAAAGTTCAATGAGTGGTCTAATAATATTGATTAACTCATTCTTGTAGTGTAGTTAATTAAATTTTTTATTTTTTTGTTTTAGAATCATGGAAAAATCACATACAATTGATTCATTTTTCAAGAGAAATCAATCAAATCATGTTGACACATCTCTATTTACCCCTGAGCCTAATGTTCAAAAATCTCTGCCTACCTCTGAACAAGAACAACGTTTTCTAAAATCACCAAAAAATGAAGGTAAAGAATGGGATATTAATTATTTGGAGCGTGATCCTAGAAAATGTATCAAAAAATGAAAATATTGTGGTGATCTATTTAATGAAGTTCGACGAGCTTACATCAATTACGGTCCATATCAATGCATTCTTCCCGAGTACCCTTTTTCTGAATATATATTATGTTGTAAAAAAAATTTCGCCCCCACAAGATCAAATACTGGTTTCGCCTCTGTCTTAGATATTTCCTTACATGAAAAAAAGTATAGAATATCGCTTGATTACCAAGATTTTGACTTTATTGTAATAAAATATTATATCCTACAAAATAAAATAAAACATATTAATTTAATAAACTAATATAATTAAATGAACAAAATTATGTATAATAAAATGTATGAATTATGTGTCTATCAAATACCCTCATACCTAGTTTTTTGCTCATCCTCGAGTAAATAAAAAGAAAAAAAGAATAAAAATTAGAACTATCACTTTTTCATAGGAAACACGATTGCACTTAACACGTGCAACAAGCCTTTAAATCTCAAGGTTACCCCAAGTGAACAAGTTGTGTCTCGTGAAGGTTTGCAGTGAATATACCCACAAAATTCAAAAATATCTTTGAGTTCAACAAATTATGAAATTGAAAAAAAACTTCTAAATATACATGGGCATTATACATAAGAAAGATTAAACTCAAAATTCCACTTTCAATTTATCAAAAATACTTTATCTTCATTATAGACACCATCTTTCATAAAATTAATTCCATGTGATGCATGCATTGTGTATGTGATGTAACTCTTAGTAGGGATTTTTACTATGAAAATCAAACAAACTCATTTTTCTTGTGGAGTAAAATTCAAGAATGATATTCATGTATCAAAAATAATTTGGACAGAAGAGAAAATTAAATTTTATTGTGAACAGTACTCATGAATAGTACCATATGAATATTATCCATGAATAGTACCGTATGAATAGTATCGTATGAATAGTACTCAGACATGAAAAGATTAAAATTTAATAAGAAAGTTCAGACCAATATTTCAGGAAAATGATATTAGATGAAGCTCAAACCTTAAAGAATTTCTAATTATTTCAGAAATTATAGAAGCAATACTTACCATAGAAAGTTTAAATTTAGGAATATAAAATGAAGTAATATCACTTACATGATATGGAGTATGAAAGAAAATGATATTTCTTATGAGTATTGAAATAAAATAATATCATTTACGAATATGAAATAAATAATATCCTTTATGTGACGCCCCCAAAATAGGTACACACGACCCATTCTGAGTCGCCAGATATCACACTATAAAAATCATTTACAAACTTCATTTATACAACTGTTCAACTGTCGTGCAGAATACGATCACAGTTAAACTGTGAGTTTTAATACAAATGTATGTAACTCTCATGGTTCCTCGACCACAAGCTTACAATGGTACATTACATAAAAGTACATTCAAAAACTGTTTTAGAAATTAAAATCTTTGGGAAGTGCTCAAGGAAACCTTCGTACATGGGAGGCCATGCGTCAAGGTTATGATAGATATCATATGTCCACAGAATTATCCTTGGTTGACACAATAGACCCCAAAGAAAAACGAGAAGATTACTATCATGTTCTTTTCAATGATGAGTCTTCTCTTGACATATAACTATCTCCACTGTCTGCAATTGAAAATTATATTTCAACCAAACTCCAAGATCATATAGGTAGTGCTCGTAGATATACTTAGCAAGTGGATGTGCACAACCCTGTCTTATGATAACACGAGGTTGTATGTCATTAGACATCTTGTATGATAGTGGCAAAACATCCTTCCAAAGTTGGGTTCACCTCACCCTATTCGGTTCACCAAAATTAAATATCAAATGACGTATACAATACGACACACTTATTTAAAGTTCTCAATAAAATTATTTCCATACTATTTAAGGAGAACCTCAACACTATGAACCAATCGATTCTATTCTCCTCTGTTACCCATTTCAACCCAATTTACACTCTTATTACCCGAAAAGGAATTATGAAGCAAAAGGGTGAGACAACTAGCCCAAGATAAAGAATATCATGACTAAAGATAATTTACATCATCAATAGCCTTCATCAAGTAATAAATCAGATATTTAGAACATATGGTAGATGATAAAACTTTTCAACCATAGTAATAATGAACGAAAGCAATCCATTAGAAGAGTCAAATAGACCATCAGATCTATATCTTCTCCATGTTAAAAGTCCACAAATAATGTTTTATCCCTGTAACATCAATCAACAATTCATGTCCACAATCATATGAATAACTCATAATCATAATTGTGATTCTAAATTCATCTTCTCACCCAGGACAAAGATAATTTTCATCACCTATCTTCACCTGAAACATAAAAAATCATGGTTATACCAAATCACAATTTCTGTTCATAATCATACTAATAAATTCATCTTTGCACTACGGCCAAAGATATTCATTAAACTACAAGAAATCACATATTTATGACGAAAATTTTTGCCACGCACAAAATTTTGTCATAATTTGTTAATTAATTATTACGAAATTCATAATCATCACTAAAACTTTTGCTTTTGTGACGACTTTTACTTTTGTTACTATTAATTATTTATATCGTCACTAATTTACACATTTGATGACTATTAACAAAATTTCGTCAAAAATTATTTTGGAGGCAGAATTTCGCACCAAAATTTTGGAGGGAAACCTTTTAGTGACATTTTGTAATAATTGATGACAATATTTATTGTCATAAAATATTTCTTTCAATGACAACATAATACTTTGTCATTAATTATTTGTAAAATTTAGTGACAATGTGCTTTCGTCACTAATGTTCACATTTAGTGACGCCAAATACAAATTCGTCACAATTTTATTTGGAGGCAAAACTTTAGAGGGAAATTTTGGAGGGAACTTTTTTAATGACGAAAAAAATAATAATTTATGAAAATTTGTATTGTCATAAATACCAATTTTATATGACAAAATAATAGTACGTCACTAATTAGATGCGTGGATAAGTTACAAAAATCGTTCGTTATAAATTCATATATTTAGTGACAAAATATGTAATATCGTCACAATTTTATTTGGAGGCAAAATTTTTCTGAAAAATTTTGGAGGGAAATTTTTTAAAGACAAAAAAATATTAATTTATGACAAATTGTATTGTCATAAATATCAATTTTATATGACGAGATAATAATGCTTCACTAATTAGATGAGTGGATAAGTGACAAAAATGGTTCGTCATAAATTCTTATATTTAGTGACAAAGTACATAATATCGTCACAATTTTATTTGGAGGAAAAATTTTACGAAAAATTTTGGAGGAAATTTTTAAAGAGCGAAAAATAATAATTTATGACAATTTATATTGTCATAAATACCAATTTTATATGACGATATACTAGTTCGTCACTAATTAGATGAGTGGATAAGTGACAACATTGGTTCGCAATAAATTCTTATATTTAGTGACAAAGTATGCAATAGCGTCACATTTTTATATGGAGGCAAAATTTTCTTGTATCCAAGCGACATCGCCGGTCTTCTTTTCATTATTGGCAGCCTCCATTTAGTCAAGAACCTCCATTATCAATTTTTAATAATCCCAAATTAATGGTAAAAATTATTTGACATTTTAGGTATGTTTCTAGATTTTGATTTGAATTGATAATTAGTAGTTGTTATAATTAGTAGTTGTTCTAATTGTAGTTTGGCATCTCTTTCTTAGAGGGAAACATCCAAAACTTCTAATTGTGTAGTATCTGGAATGTAAGTGGCAATAGAAAGGGCCGGGTGTTTTGCCAAACATCACTTCAAAGGAATCTCAAAGAATCGAGGAATGGTATGCTTGATCTTGTTGTAGTGCCTTTCAGTAAAACCCAAGAATTTATACAGTACTGCGAATAACATCACCAGTACAAAATCATTAAAAGACAACACTTAAAAGATGACGTTTTTATAAAAAGCGTTGTGGTATTTTTTTTACAACGGTTTTTAACAAAACGTTGTATATACATATAAAAAACGTTATGTATTTATAAGGGAAATTTTTGATTTTAAATAAATAACGTTTTTTTAAAAAAAAATGTTATGTATGTAAAAAAACAAGGAGCAAAATTCTCTTTTCAAAAATCCTCAAATCCTCTTTTACGCTCTGTTTCTGAGTTTTAAAATGGACAGAAAAGAAAAGAAATGGACAGAAAAGTTAAGTTTTCTTTCCAATTCTTATGTTTTTGAGTTTTTTAATAAACGGAAAAGAAAAGAAATGGATAGAAAACTTGGCCACTTTTTCTCGCTTAAAGTTTTTCCGTCCAAAATTAACTGATTTGGGACGGAAAAGAAATTAGAATAAGTAATATTTTTATAATTCTCATATTATCCTCAATTTTTAATATAATAAATTTTAAATTACAACTCATGTCCTCAATTTTAAATTTTCTATTCTTTTCTATTAAATACTCAGAAACAACAAAAAGGAAAACTTCAAATTTTCTATTCTTTTCTTTTCTATTCTAATTTAAGTTTTTTATTTTTTTCTTTTCTATTCAAAACTCAGAAACAAAGTGTTAAAAAACACGGAGGCGTGGGAGTCGGTAGGAGTGAGCAAAAAATGGATAAAACCGAACTACCAAACCGAACTGAACTTTTTTAACCGAATTATTTCAGTTTTTCAGTTTTTTTCTTATTTCGGTTATATCCGATTTATTGCTCATTATTCGATTTCGATTTTGGTTTTAAAAAATAGATAATTGAAAATCGAATAACAAGAATATTAATATTTAAAAATAATAATTTTATACTATTATTATTATTATTATCTGAATTCACTTATTCTGATTCACTCATATTTTACCCTAGCCACGCCCATTTCGAGCAGGACGTCGTCTTTTCTCTTTTGGTAGTAACAGCAGTTGTACGACGGAGAAATCGGACGAAACAGTCGAGGAATCGAAAAATAATGATGAGAGTCTTGTTGATCAGGAACGAAGAAGTAACATTGAGAACCACTGATCAGACCCCTTGAAGTGTGAACTCTCTCTGATTCAAGTCTCAGATCTCAAATCAATTCCTCAGTCTCAGATCCCAGCAAGAAAGCTTTTTCTCTTATTCAAAGGCTTTCAATTGGACAGATTGTTTTGCATTGATTGCTTGTTCTGGAGGGAAATCTAGGATTTCGTTCAATATGATGAAGAATGCTGCAATTCTTGAATTGGGTTTGTTTTTAATTGTCTTGTGTTTGATTTCTATGAAAATTATTGCAATTGTTGTTTGATTTGAGTTTTGGGTTTATGTGATTTTTATTTTGGGTTTTTGCAGGTCTAAATTTGGGAATTTTTTGTTTTAATTGATTTTGGTTTTGGGTTTTATTTAAAAAGCTAGGTTTTAAAGATTTTTTGATTTTTAGTTTTCTGTGTTGTGTGGAGATGGAATTCTGAATTTGTTGGTGAGCTATGTAATTGTATTGGATTTCCCTTTGTTATGAATCTCTTTTTGATTTAATCTCAAAACTAAATTAATTTGTTTGCTCCGTATCTGCTACCTATGCTACGATTCACCAACTCTTATGCTACGTTTGGATCGATAGAATAGGAAGGAGAATGGAATGAATCATTCCATTGGAATGATAAAAATGTTATTTGGTTTGTTTATTCCAACGGAATAATGTATTCCTAGTGGAATAACTGTTAACTTAAAATTATAATTTTTATTCCTAGAAGGGGTCTATTATTTTTAAGTAATTGACAAATATGCCCCTTAAAAAAATATTTATCTTTATTAAAAAAGAAATACTTATCTTTATTTTATCTTTATTAAAAGAAATACCCCCTTCCCCTTACCCACCTACCCCCACCCCCACTCCTCACCAACCTACCCCACCCCACCCCACCCACCCTACCCCACCACCCACCCACCCCACCCCACCCCACCCACTCTATTCCATTCCTTCAATCCAAACGTAGCATTAATTCCTTGAATTCTACCAGGGTTTTTTTTAATTCTTTACTTTGTAGGTTCTGTGTGTTTTTGTTTAGCCTTCTTAGTTCAAATTTATGTGAAAGGCCATCACTTTTGAAAAATATTTGAGGTTGAACGAATATTTCGTCCTATTCCAGTTCTAACTCTGTGTATACATGTTATCTTAGTATATGTTAAATTAAGAAAAATTAATTTATGGAGGGGTTCTTGGCAAGCGGCTCCTTGATTTTCTAACTACTTATTGAGTTTCTTTGGGTTTCTGGTACAATATGTGTTTTACTAATCATAATACCCTTATTATGTGCATATATGTGATTTATTCATGCTAGCATAGTAGCTTCCAATTGAATCAGTATTTGTGTATTTGTTTCTGCAAGGGAAACTACAAGGGAATCAGTATTTGGATGCATATGTTGGTATTTTCTTTGTTGATTAACAACAGGTGTTTTGATTTTATGGAATGACAATTGGGTGTAGCTTCATTAAATTGATTTAAAGTTCAATTTCATCTGAGGTAACTCATTATTGTTGGTGTTCCAGATTTCTTACTATCTGATAATCCTAGTGGACAGTATATTAACGGTTGCTTCAAGAACATAGCCCTATCCTAAGCTCCTATCTATCTTTTCACAAGAAAAGGTTGTCTACATCATCTTTGGACAAATGCACGTCATCTGTTCACCTTTGAGTAGTAAAACAGCATCCCTGTTGCACAATCTGATCTACATTGGTGTTAATTAAATGTAATACTATCCTAATAATTTCCTTATCATAATTCCTGCACAAGAGAGTGGTTGTCTCTAGTTGTGATGCAATTCTGTAACTCTGTTATTTAAATGTTCTCTCATTTTGAAATCAATATACTAATTTGTGGGTGAACTTCCACCTTTAAAGAATATGCTTACAGGGATGGCAAACAATGCTGGAGCTATACTGGTAGTTGGCAGAGGGCTGGTGATTGTTCCTAAATTGATTCACTCCTTACCACCTCCCTTGCATTCACCTGAGACATCGCCAGAACGGGTCATGGATGACACGTGGATGCAGGTAAGATTCCTATGCAAGCTACAACATTCATCTCCTTCCCTCCACAATCCACACCCATCTATCTCTATATTTTTTCTAATGTAATACAGATATATATATATATATATATATAGTTCTGAAACAAATTGAAAAATGGCGTCACCCAATTCCAATTCAACGGTGGAGGATCATGAAGATCAACCCATCACCAGAAGAATAAACCGCCTCACTCTACACCTCAATCCGGCATCACCCAAATCTGATCACCGCCTTGACATCCAGCTGCTAACCTGCGTGGCCTATGCGAAGCTTAACGTGAGCACCCACATCTATCTTCATATATGAGGGGAAAACACAAGGACGTGCAAGAGAGAGTATATGAATTTTTCAAGTCAAGGCCTGATCTTCAAAACCCAATTGAGATTTGAAGGATGAACATAGGGAGATTTGTATGAGGCAAGCTGGGTCTGGTCGAGAAGCTGGGATTAGGCCTTTTAAGCACGTTGTTGATGACCCTTTTAAGTATTTCACCATTGCTGAAGCTGCTGGCAGCGTTGACGTTTCGTTTGGAATCAAGCTCGGAGTGCAGTACAGGTGATTCCTCCACCCTTGAGCCATTATATAATGACTTGGGTAGAGTTTAAAAATTACACTTGATTGGTATAATCTCAATATTTTATGCCTTTTAATCCAATTGTTGTTTTTATCATATTGGAATTCTAACATTTTGGGAATAAAGCAATGGAATAGTCATATAAATATGTGGGTATTGTATTTGTTTAAAATTTTGTATGGTGGTACAAAAAAATATTGCAATTGGGAATTACTAAAAGGATTTGTGGACTCTTTTTGTTTGAGCAAATTTGATTGACAAAGATAAGTCTATAATTATGTAGTTGTGTATATTGCTATAAATGTTGGAATTTGATGATAATTATCAGTTTTGAAAACTTTTCATTGCAAGAAAGAAGATCATCCTTTGACTTTTACTTGATATTGACATAAAAAGTAGTTTTTTAACATGTCAACATACAATATACACAAGCCGGAGGGGGATTTAGAAGTTGAAGTTTAGATTTTTAGTGCATAAACTCTACTGTACTATATGCAGAACTAGACAATAGGTTTGGCAATTGCAACTATGCCATCCTGCTTTCTTTTTTTAGGGTTAAAGGATCATAAAAGAGTGAGGTATACAAATGATAACAAACGTGAGGTGAAGGAGGAAAAATGGCTCTGCAGGAAGAGATAGGAATGTCATATGATAAGAAGTTAATTATTAAAAGATTGAAAGACATATTACGAACTTTGAAGTATAAAAGGAAGACAAAAAGGAGCATCTTAGGAAAGTACTGGGGTATGTAGGGAAATCTGAGCAATTAATGATAGTGCTCTAGACATTATCTTGACCTTTTGCCTTCTACTCTTCTATTCCAATGGCAATAAATTGGTCACTATGAAATCACGACTTTGAGTCTTGCTTATAGTATATATTCTCTACCTCGGTCTTAGTGGATATCTGCTTTTTTATTTAAATGATTTGTTTTCGTTTATGTAAGTCTTTTATTTAAATGATTTTTTATTTAAAGTCTTCTATTCATCTGATTTTTTTTCTTTGGTTAGCTGGTATTTGTTCTACTCACTTAGGCCATGATATGAATTTTGTCTCTTTTAGGATTGTGTCTATGGTTTTAAAGGCAGAGTTACAAGGATAAACTCCTCTTAAAAACAAACCCATATCATGTTACAAGGATAAAATGTACATGAATCTTTTTTAGAAATCTTCTTTTGAATTAAAAGTATATGCATCTTTTTTTTATTGACAACTCGTTTTGAACACTTCTCGGAAGGTTGTCACACATTTCAAAGAGGTTTCGGAATTACTTGGTATGGGTGGGTGAGTGTACTTTACCAAATGATAACTTGATTGCAACTTTTCTTATTTCTAAATAATTTTTTTAATCACCTATATTTGTTCTTTGCCTTGAACTAGAATTGAATGTTAGCATCTTTGAGTAAATAGTATATATGATAGAAAAACTAGACACAATTTTTTGTGTAGTCTTGATTTCATTATCAAGATAAGTAAATATTATGAATTATGGTTTCGATATAAAGAATGGAGACAGCAGTTTTAAATAGTTTATGTTCAAAAAATAAACCTTGGCTTGTTTGTCCGATGACGTGGTCGTAATAAAGTTGAAGGTAGCTAATTATTGTAATATTGTACTTCATTAAATGCGGAAATGAGAGTCCTACTTTTGTTATTAATTTTTTTTTCTTGAATATTGAGTTTCTTCATTATTTGTCAATAATTTTTGAAGTAATAAATCTTAATTTTAAAGTTTATTATTGAAAAAAATCCAAAAAAATTATGTTCGTCTTCTTTGACAGCTTTTTTGCTTTTAGGTTCATTGAGTATGATCTTGATGATTGGTGATCATCCTTGTATATATAGATATACATACAAGTTGATGAGTAACCATCCTTTCTATCATTCTTGTCAAGTTGTCTTTGGATTAAACATATAGTATACTTAATCGTGTTTGATAATAAACATCATCATTAACAAGCAAAATCAATTATTCTTGACTTATTTTGTTTTATGGGCCTAATGGAATATGATAAAGATTTTCAATACTCTTTATTAGCTTCATGCTTCAATCCCATGGACTATATAGTCTATGGATTAGTAATCATATCACTATTTTATCCTTTAAAAATAGTCCTTTTCCATACTCTTTTGCTCTTATATTCTCCCACTTCAAAGATTGCTACTTAATCATTTATATACTCTAAATTTTCTTCTTCTTTGGTATAGAAATATAATAGAAGAAATATTTTCCATATGGTCTTGAATGATATCAATATAGTGTTCCCTTGGTGGCTTTTTTATCTTGTGTTTAGATTTGTTTAGAGGCCTTCAGTGCACAAGTGGTATACCAAGTGTTCTTGCACTATTTAGATTTAGTGGTGTGCAAGATTTGTATTGAGCTAATCTCTTGAAATTATATGCAGATTGATGTTTGCTTGTAGTGAGAACAAAGATCATCTAATGTGCCTCATTTGTTGCTTTGGAATTCGAGTTTGGAGCAGGTACATACATCCAGTCGAGCTTCACTTTGGGTATCTTAGAATTTGGTGATGCCCGACTGTTGGGAAGCAGATGGATGTGAAGGATATTTTGGATTTCAAATATAATTTGGAAAGATTTGGAAATTTTGATGTATTGTGGATGTGATAACCCTACTAACTGTTGATGTACAAGAACCATTCTATATCTTTTCGCTCAACTGTTACTATAATGCGACTGTGATTTATATGACATGTTGTATTTGACCTGTGTTGTGACATGTTACTTATTTGACCTGTGTTGTGACATGTTGTATTTTACTTGTGTATATCGTCACTGTTATATATTCATTTAGTCACAACAACTAATTTTGTTACTATTAGTAACTCTTTTTGTGACGAGATGTATCGTCACCATAAGTATTCAATTAATGACATTAAAAAATGTGTCTCAAAAAATAACTCTTTTGTGACAAATTATTTGTAATATTATTTAAAATATGAAATGACAACGACATAATTGTCATGTTAAATATATTATTAGGTGACGAATTGTTACGTCGTCATTTATTTTCTTATTTTGGTGACGATAAACACAATAATAATGACAAAAGAATAATCATAAATATGATAATATTGTCGTCATTAAAATTAGATGATTTAAATAGAGTAACATATTTTTGTCACTAAAACAATATCATTTAATGACGAAAAATATTTTTGTCATTTAATGCACCAAGTTTTGATGATGAAACATAATATAGAGTGTGAAAGTTTCATTCAAATAGTGACGCTTATTAACGTCACTAAAAGTAATTAATTATAGTGATGATGATGTAGATCGTCACCATAAGTTAAAACATTTAGTGGCGACATCAAATAAGTGTCAAATATACCTAATACCACGCTTCATATACGGTGGCGGTCTCTGTGATTTGTAAGACCCGAATTTTATGAAATAAAAATATTCAATTTTTCTATTCAAGTAAATGGTTAAATTGATAAAAGTTAAAGTTAAGGGTGATATATGAAATTTTTTTCAAAATACGCAAGGGGTATAAAGTATTCATTATTGTTTGGGAATATTCGTTTGGTCGTGGAATATTCTTTTACTTTGGGAATATTAAATACGCAAAGTAGCTTATTTTGTGGGCCCCATAATGTAATAACCGCTTTATCGGATGAAGAAAATGACAAAATTAAGTTTTTATAAATAACGACGTAATCGTTATCAATTAACATTGTTGGAATACCGGTTGGTAAAATAAAGTAATACGCGTTGTCAGCATAAAGAGCATTACGATATTACACAATATTTTTGAATTATTGATTCTTACGTGAAAGGCACTACTCAATAATTGTTACAGAATTATTGCTCAATATTTTATTTTATTGATTCAATAATTGATGCGTTGATATTTTATATTATTGTTGTTCAATAATTGTCACCGCACAAGATCTCCATTATCGGATCAATAATTCATATTATTTGAATAATATTATTAGATAACATTATTGGCAATGTCTAGAAAGTTACATCGAGGAGAGGTTTGGTTACCTAATTCATTGCGCGCCCAAGAAGGAGAAATTCTTATTGGAAAGCTCCCTCTTTCTGGAACCTGCTGGTTGTCATTATTGTGATTCTATAATATTATTTATGAATAATTAATTATTGATTTATATGACAATGAAATATTTATTTGATGTGGATATAAATGATGGATTTATTTATGTGGTTATAAATGAAGGAATTAATGTTGAGGTATTTTATCAAGTATTTTGCCGGATTGGAGGTATTAAAAGATCAAATCGTTGTTCTTACTGACTTTATTATGTGAGTTATAATTTTAAATCAAACCGTTGGATCGTTGTAATTTTTGGATATGTTATATATACATAAGTTGAGTATATGTCCACAAATTTTGAACCGTTAAAAATGAACGAATGATTTGTTATGAATTTTAAGAGGTGACTGATTCGGAAATTAGGTTTATAATTGATTTTGGTGGAAAATTCTAGAATTGAGTGGGCCCCACTTGTGGTTGGTGAAGAAATATGCTGAATTTTATTTCAAATGTGGTGGGTGGGAATAGTAGCAGGTAAAGCCATCAGGTTGTAGGTTAAGTCTGCTTCGGCGTGCTAACATTTTCCTATAAATAGAGGGCTAAGTTAGAATTGAAAATCACACCAGAAACAAGTTTTCTCTCTTTCTCTCTCTATATTATCGAGCGTATTCTTGTGAGTATTTTGAGTATACTTTGAGTATTGTTAGACGGTGCAAGTTCCCTTCAGCACTATATCCGGTGTTTCAACTAGAAGTAATCTTGTCTTTTCGAGGTAAGGGATGTTATTTTCTTCTCGAGATGATATTATTTCTTCAATATCATTATCTTTGAAATATTGGTTGGAATTTTTATCAAATTTGGAACTTTTTCATGTCGGGGTTACTTATTCATGAGTTACTATTCACGAGTTACTATTCACGAGTTACTATTCACGAGTACTATTCATGAAGCGTGAAGATGTTTTTTTGGAATTTCTATCTTTTGGTGTCTGGAGTTCTTATTCACGATACCAAGACTATTCACTTATTCACGACACTGACATTATTCAATAGAAAAATGAAATTTTTCTTTTCGTCTAAAATATCTATTCGGATACTAGCTTTGATTGTATCCATGTTTTGATCATTCTTGAATTTTACACCACTATGATTATTTTTGAGGTATTTTGGACGTGGATAAAACCAATGCAAAGATGAATGATTTGAAGAATATCTTTGGCACTCAGAGCAAAAGATGAACAGTGTTTAAATGAACATGACCGATTGATGAATATCTTTGGCCTAGTAGGCAAAGATGAATATTTGATTTGAGATGAATATTGATTGATGTTACTGAGGATAAAATATTGATGATGGATTCGTTAAATTCATAGATTATAGTAGATTTCATTCTCTACGTAACTCTTCTATGAATTATTATTTTACGCTGTAATATTGATCTCAAACTTGTTGTCTATTGTATTCTATCGATTTTCCCTGTTGGAGACTAACGATAATTTGTTGTATATTATCTTAGTCATAACATTCTTTACTAGGCTAGTTGAGCTCACCCTTTTCCTTTTTGTTCCATTTTTTTCTTCTCGGGAGGCGAGAATGTAGCGAATACTAGTCTGGGGTATGGAATGAAGGTTCTAGAGAGAGTTGTTTAGTAGTCCTCACCATTTTTATAAAATAATGTATCAATAATTATGATGGGGATTTATTTGCGTGTGGATATTATGCAGATGACAATATCTCGTATTTAAAACTCGAGTTTCTATGTTGTAATAATAAAGTTATAGTTATTTCTATACCATGTATTTGGCGATTCAGAATGGGTTGGATGGAATGGACCTATTTTGGGGTTAAATCGCGGTTAATATCGAGCTTAGGGATATGATCTCCCGACGGAGATCGGGGAATAGAACTAGGAGGAGAGATGAGTAAATCCTTCGCTAGTGTGTCCTACCTAAGCTTATTTGTTGGTCATCATAATATCGAGATATTATATGATATGTTAATTTGCTTAATTAACCTTTGTTTTCAAGTCGTATTCTAGAATGATATCTCGAAATACGAGAGATGAAGCAATGGAGAAATCATGATGATGGGGGAGATAGAATGAAATGAAAACAAGGTATTCTCAACTCTTTGAAATACAGTGCACGTAAATTCGGGGACGAAATTTCATAAGGAGGGAGATTGTAAGACCCGAATTTTATGAAATAAAAGTATTCAATTTTTCTATTCAAGTAAATGGTTAAATTGATAAAAGTTAAAGTTAAGGGTGATATATGAAATTTTTTTTCAAAATACGCAAGTGGGGTATAAAGTATTCATTATTGTGGGAATATTCGTTTGGTCGTGGAATATTCTTTCCGCTCAGGGAATATTAAATTTGACGCAGCAGCTATTTTTAGGGCCCCATAATGTAGAATAAGCGTCGGATGAAGAAAATGACAAAATTAAGTTTTTATAAATAACGACGTAATCGTTCATGCTGCTTAACTTGTTGGAATACCCGGTTGGTAAAATAAAGTAATACGCGTTGTTGCACAAAGATAGCACCAGGTATTACAATATTTTTGAATTATTGATTCTTACGTGAAAGAAGGCACTACTAATAATTGTTACAAGTAATTATGCTCAATATTTTATTTTATTGATTCAATAATTGATGCGTTGATATTTTATATTATTGTTGTTCAATAATTGTCATCGCACATGATATCTCCATTATCGGATCAATAATTCATATTATTTGAATAATATTATTAGATAACATTATTGGCAATGTCTAGAAAGTTACATCGAGGAGAGGTTTGGTCACCTAATTAATTGCGCTACAAGTAGGAGAAATTCTTATCGAAAGCCCCTCTTTCACGGAAGCGCACGGTTGTCATTATGTGATTCTATAATATTATTTATGAATAATTAATTATTAATTTATATGACAATGAAATATTTATTTGATGTGGATATAAATGATAGATTTATTTATGTGGTTATAAATGAAGGAATTAATGTTGAGGTATTTTATCGGTATTTTGTCGGATTGGAGGTATTAAAAGATCAAATCAAATTGTTAACATGACTTTATTATGTGAGTTATAATTTTAAATCAAATAGTTGGATCGTTGTAATTTTGGATATGTTATATATACATAAGTTGAGTATATGTCCACAAATTTTGAACCGTTAAAAATGAGCGAATGATTTGTTATGAATTTTAAGAGGTGATTGATTAGGAAATTAGGTTTATAATTGATTTTGGTGGAAAATTCTAGAATTGAGTGGGCCCCACTTGTGGTTGGTGAAGAAATGTGCTGAATTTTATTTCAAATGTGGTGGGTGGGAATAGTAGCGAGGTAAAAGCCATCAGGGTTGCGAGTTAAATGCGCTTTGGCGTCTTAACATTTTCTATAAATAGAGGCTAAGTTAGAATTGAAAATCACACCGTAAACAAGTTTTCTCTTTCTCTCTCTATATTATCGAAGCGTATTCTTGTGAGTATTTTGAGTATACTTTGAGTATTGTTAGGCGGTGCAAGTTCCTTCTTGACTATATCCCAGGTGTTTTAACTAGAAATCTTTGTCTTTCGAGGTAAGGATGTTATTTTCTTCTCAGATGATATTATTTCTTCAATATCATTATCTTTGAAATATTGGTTGGAATTTTTATCAAATTTGGAACTTTTTCATGTCGGGTTACTTATTCATGAGTTACTATTCACGAGTTACTATTCACGAGTTACTATTCACGAGTACTATTCATGAAGCGTGAAGATGTTTTTTTGTGGAATTTCATCTTTTGGTGTAGATTCTTATTCACGATATCTGGACTTTATTCACGAATCTGACCTTATTCATAGAAAAATGAAAATTTTTCTTTTTCGTCTAAAAAATATCTATTCGGATACTAGCTTTGATTGTATCCATGTTTTGATCATTCTTGAATTTTACACCACTATGATTATTTTGAGGTATTTTTGGACGTGGATAAAACCAATGCAAAGATGAATGATTTCGAAGAATATCTTTGGCACAGTAGTAAAGATGAGCAGTGTTTAAATGAACATGACCGATCGTGATGAATATCTTTGGCACGTAGTGCAAAGATGAATATTTGATTTGAGATGAATATTGATTGATGTTCTGAGGATAAAATATTGATGATGGATCGTTAAATTCATAGATTATAGTAGATTTCATTCTCTACGTAACTCTTACATGAATTATTATTTCATTGCGAATATTGATCTCAAAACTTGTTGTCTCATTGTATTCTATCGATTTTTCCTGTTGGAGACTAACGATGATTTGTTGTATATTATCTTAGTCATAACATTCTTTCTTGGGCTAGTTGAGCTCACCCTTTTCCTTTTGTTCCATTTTTCTTCTCGGGAGGCGAGAATGTAGCGTAGTCTTAGTCGGGGTATGGAATGAAGGTTCTAGAGAGAGTTGTTTAGTAGTCCTCACCATTTTTATAAAATAATGTATCAATAATTATGATGGGGATTTATTTGCGTGTGGATATTATACAGATGACAATATCTCGTATTTAAACTCGTAGTTTCTATGTTGTAATAATAAAGTTGTAGTTATTTCTATACCATGTATTTGGCGACTCAGAATGGGTTGGATGGAATGGACCTATTTTGGGGTCGTCACAGTGACGATTAGCAATCGTCACCAAATGTTTTAGTGACGAAAAATGAATTTTATGTGACAAATTTTAGCATCATTTTTTGTCTGATTTCTTGTAGCAATTCATCTTTGCACTACATGCAAAAGACATACAACTGTATTTTAGAAGAGTCGAGTGGAGCATGATATCTACTATCTTTTACGAATTAAAAGTGTATAATCAATATTTTATCGCTGAGACTCGGCTTAATAAATAATCCACATCATCGAATCATCCCTGCACTACGGCCAAGGATATTCATGTAATCATCAATGGTCATGATTATACCGAATAATCCACAGTTATAATCATACCAATAAATGTCCATCAATGCACTACGGCCGATGAGGACTTTTACCACATCATCTATAACATTACGGGTCATGATTATACCGAATGATCCCTGGTCATAATCATACCAATAAATAGTTCATTTATGCACATAAGCCAAAGATACTCATCAATCAATAGTTATCTTTGCAAGTAAGCCAAAGATATACAATCGTAAAACTAATAATCAACAAATCCATCTTTGCACGTAAAGCAAAGATATACTGTTGTAAAACTAATAATCAACATCCATCTTTGCACGTAAGCCAAAGATGACTTTCATCATAATATAAGCATGAGTATGATGATAATGATATAGCATTAATCAAACGAAATCAAGAATAAATATTAAAGACTTTAAATTTATCCAGAGTTTAAAAATATCCAAATTGTCGACATGATCTTTGCTTTGTAGAGTAAAATTCAAGAATAATATTCATGTATACCAAAAATAATTTGGACGAGAAAAGAAATATATTTTTCGGGTAAATAGTATCCCGTGAATAGTACCCTGTGAATAGTACTTCGGGAATAGTACCCCGACATGATAAGTACCCCAAATAACCGAGTGAATAATATTTGGGTGAATAGTAATTTGGGTGAATAGTAACCCATGAATAGTACTCTGACACGAAAAGTGCCCTGAATACCCCAGTGAATAATACTAGAGTGAATAGTAACAAGATGAATAGTAACCCGTGAATAGTAACTCGTAACAAAAATACCAAAGAAAATGATATTCCATGACGAGTACAAAAGAAATGATATCTCATACTAGTATAATAGAATATATGAAACTGCAAATGGATTTTCACCGCCGTGCGGTAATCCACGTAAACGGATCATTTCCACAATTTAATAAAGAATGAATCTGAAGGATCATTCACCATCCATGCGGTAATCCACATAGATGCATTATTCCAATGAATAATAAAGAATGGAATAATGAAGAATTCACTAGGCATGTGATGAAGCGCGATGATAGGTTATTCAATGAATAATAAATAATGGAACCAAAGTTATGCGTAATTCACACAGCATGGATATTCTAACGAATAATAAAGAATGGAACAGGTAAATGCGTAATTCGCATGCATATGATATTTCAAAGAATAATAAAGAATGGAATAACAACATAATTCACGAGGCGTGCGATAGGCCGCATGCATAAAAGTTATTCCAATGAATAATAAAGAATAGAATAATGTAAGAATTTCACCATGTATCTTTTACTTGGCATGTAGGCAAAGTTATTGCAACATAATAATAAAGAATGGAATAATGAAGAATTTCACGATGTACGTAAACTTGCAGATGTAAAGCGAGTTATTCAACATAATAATAAAGAATGGAATAACAGAAGAATTTCACCATATATACGGTAGTCCTCGTATACAGGTTATTCTAAAAGAATAATAAGGAATGAAATAACAATAGCTCTCTTCATAAATACGAAAGAAATAATACCCCTTATCACAATAATGATATCCCTTACCTCAGAAGAAGACTGGATACTGGAATAGTGAAGTAGCAGACTTCGCTTCTTCTTTCTCTCTATAACTTTTCTCTCTATAATTTCTCTATAATAATTGCTCTTGTGAGACTTAATGAATTGGTGAAAAATAATGAAGGAATGAGCTTCTATTTATAGGAAAATATAGTTTCCATAATTGCACATTTTGGGGCTCAAAATATTACAATATAATACCCTCATCTTTTCCTTCATTTTTAATTTAGTCATGCAAGTATTATCAAACTTGCACCACCTCCCCTAATAGTAAATCATGCGAATCAATAGTAAATCATGTGACTCAATAGTTATAATCATGTAAAAATACGAATTACAGTATAGTACCTCCATCTATACCTCTATTTTTAACTTAGTCATGCAAGTATTATCAATCTTGCACCAACTCCCCTAATAGTATAAGAATGTGAATCAATAGTACACACATGTGAACAAATAGTTATAATCATGTGAATTAATAGCAATTAATTGCTCATTTTCCCGATTAATTACCCGGTTAGTCAATATAACTTCCAGACATCAATTACTATCGAAATAAATGTCGATTTCCACTAACACTAATAATCCCAACACAATGGAAATATTTTTCTCAACAATTTCATTTTTGAAATTTCGAAGTTTGACTTTTTAAAAAAGTCAAATGTTGACTTTTCAATGAAAAGTCAACCCCACAAAATTATGTTTATAGTCTATTTCTACTAATTTCATCGTTAGGACTCAAATATCACGTCTGCGTCTCCAAATTCAACTCAGAACTCAAATTCAATTTTTAATAACAATCATCATTAATATTATAACTCATAATATTTAACAACGAGTGTCGTTCCTAGAAAGAGAGGGGCTTTCAGATAAGGATTTCTCCTTATTGGCACACAATTAGGTGACCAAACCTCTCCTTGTGAACTTACAGACATTATCGATAATATTACAAATAATAATATGAATAACTTTAGTCTCAATTATTGATTTAATAATATAACATATTATGTAGATGATCTTGTGACAATAATTTAATCAATAATATGAGAGATATGATGACAATTATTGTAACAATAATTGAGTATAAGCTGAGTGACTTCTCACGTAAGCATCGATAATTAATACCAGGTGTTACTTATTCAACCACGCGTATTATTATACTTTTACTACTAAAGTAGTTCAGCGGTTTTAACGGTAACACTTTTCTTTGTTTTTTTTAAAAAGATAATTGTGTCATTTTCTTACTACGACAATACTTAGTTGTGGAGTCCATTGATGATTGTTAATAGATCCTACGGATATTTCTAAAAACAAAAAGAATATTTTATAACAACTTGCATACTTTGAAAAATTTTTACATATCACCCTTAACATTAACCTTTTATCAATTTAACCATTTACTAAATAGAATAATTTTAAGAAAATTGTATACTTTCATTTTATAAAATTCGGGGTCTCACAATTTTCCCTCCTTATGAAATCTTTCCCTCAAAATTTACGTACCTGGTAATTCGAAGAGATGAGAATACCTTGCTTTCTTTTCGGATTGTACCTTCCCGGTTATATCCTCTGTATAATAATTTTTCCATTACTCATCTCCTGTATTTCAGATATCATTCTAGAATATATCTTCAAAATAAAGGTTAATTGTCATGTCACAATTTGTCAACTTATCAAGTAAACAATTTCAGCTTAGGTAAGTCACACACTAGCGAAGTTGTATAACTCGTCTCTCCCCTCCTAGTTCTAGACTCTTATCTCCGCCAGTGACCATATCCCTAAGCTCTGATACCATTTGTGACGCCCCCAAAATAGGTACACATGACCCATTCTAAGTCGCCAGATATCACACTATAAAAATCATTTAAAACTTCATTTATACATTTGTTGAAGCGTAAATATGAGAATACGACCACAGTTAAACTGTGAGTTTTAATACAAATGTATGTAACTCTCATGGTTCCTCGACCACAAGCTTACAATGGTACATTACATAAAAGTACAGTCAAAAACTATTTTAGAAATTAAAATCTTTGGGAAGTGCTCAAGGAAACCTTCATACATGGGAGGCCATACGTCAAGGTTATGATAGATATCATATGTCCACAGAATTATCCTTGGTTGACCCAATATACCCCAAAGAAAAATGAGAAGATTACTATCATGTTCTTTCCAATGTTGAGTCTTCTCTTGACATATAACTATCTCCACTTGCTCGCAATTGAAAATTATATTTCAACCAAACTCCAAGATCATATAGGTAGTGCTCGTAGATATACTCGTGAGTGGATGTGCACAACCACATCTTATGATAACACGAGGTTGTATGTCATTAGACATCTTGTATGATAATGGCAAAACACCCTTCAAAGTTGGGTTCACCTCACCTATTCGGTTCACCAAAATTAAATATCAAATGACGTATACAATCGACACACTTATTTAAAGTTCTCGATAAAATTATTTCCATACTATTTAAAGAGAACCTCACTCAATGACTATAGACCACCGATTTCTATTCTCCTGTTACCCCACTCGACCCACTACACTCTTATTACGAAAAGGAATTGTGAAGCAAAAAGGGTGAGCATAACTAGCCCGATAAAAGAATATCATAACTAAAGATAATTTACATCATCAATAGCCTTCATTAGTAATAAATCGTAGATTTAGAACATATGGTAGATGATAAAACTTTTCAACCATAGTTTAAAGTAAACGAGTAATCCATTAGAAGAGTCGAATAGACCATCAAATCTATTATCTTCTCCATGTTAAAAGTCCACAAATAATGTTTTATCCCTGTAACATCAATCAACAATTCCTGTTCACAATCATATGAATAACTCATAATCATAATTGTGATTCTAAATTCCTCTTCGCACCCAGGACAAAGATTATTTTCATCACCTATCTTCACCTGAAACATCAAAAATCATGGTTATTCCAAATAACAATTCATGCTCATAATCATACTAATAAATTCATCTTTGCACTACGACCAAAGATATTCATTAATAATTCATCTTTGCACTACAGGTCAAAGACATACAACTGTATTTTAGAAGAGTCGAGTGGAGCATGATATCTACTATCTTTTTACTTAATTAAAAGTGTATAATCAATATTTTATCATTTGAGACTCAACTTAATAAATAATCCACATCATCGAATCATCCCTTTTCTACCGAGGATATTCATGTAATCATCGATGGTCGTGATTACCGAATAATCCACTGGTTATAATCATACCAATAAATGTCCATCAATACACTACGGGCCAATGAGGACTTTTACCACATCATCTATAACATTACGGGTCATGATTATATCGAATGATCCCTGGTCATAATCATACCAATAAATAGTTCATTTATGCACATAAGCCAAAGATACTCATCAATCAATACTTCATCTTTACAAGTAAGCCAAAGATATCTGTTTGTAAAACTAATAATCAACGATCCATCTTTGCACGTAAGCTAAAGATATACAAATGTAAAACTAATAATCAACATCCATCTTTCAGACGTAAGTTTCAAAAGATGACTTTCATCATAATATAAGCATGGTATGATGATAATGATATAAGCATTAATCAAGCGAAATCAAGGATAAATATTAAAGACTTTAAATTTATCCGAGTTTAAAAATATCAAATTGTCAACATGATCCTGCTTTGTAGAGTAAAATTCAAGAATAATATTCATGTACCAAAAATAATTTGGACAGAAAAGAAATATATTTTTCGGGTAAATAGTATCCCGTGAATAGTATCCTGTGAATAGTACTTCGGGAATAGTACCCCGACATGATAAGTATCCCAAATACCCGAGTGAATAATATTTGGGTGAATAGTAATTTGGATGAATAGTAACCCGTGGATAGTACTCTGACACGAAAAGTGCCCCGAATACCCGAGTGAATAATACTAGAGTGAATAGTAACCAGATGAATAATAACCCGTGAATAGTAACTCGTAACAAAAATACCAAAGAAAATGATATTCCATGACGAGTACAAAAGAAATGATATCTCATACTAGTATAATAGAATATATGAAACTGCAAATGGATTTTCACCCGCCATGCGGTAATCCACGTAGACAGATCATTTTCACAATTTAATAAAGAATGAATATGAAGGATCATTCACCATGCATGCGGTAATCCACATAGACAGGTTATTCCAAAAGACTAATAAAGAATGGAATAACAGAAGAATTCACAAGGCATGCGATAGACCGCACAGACAGGTTATTTCAACAGAATAATAAATAATGGAACCAGGTCATGCGTAATCCGCACAGACAAAATATTCCAACAGAATAATAAAGAATAGAACTAGGTCATACGTAATCCTTGCAGACGAGGATATTCAGCGAGAATAATAAAGAATGGAACCGGTAATGCGTAAATCCCATGTGAGCAGGATATTCAATAGAATAATAAAGAATGGAATAACAATGAGAATTCACGGGCATGCGATAGATCGCGCATGCAGACATATTATTCAAGCGAGAATAATAAAGAATAGAATAATAGAAGAATTTCACTATGTATGCGGTACTTGGCATAAAACAAAGTTATTCAACATAATAATAAAGAATGGAATAATGAGAAGAATTTCACCATGTATGCGAAGACTTGGCATGAGCAGGTTATTCCAACATAATAATAAAGAATGGAATAATGAAGAATTTCACCATATATCACGGTAGTCCTCATTATCTGAGTTATTCTAATGAGAATAATAAGGAATGAAATAACAATAGCTCTCTTCATAAATATGAAAGAAATAATACCCCTTATCACAATAATGATATCCCTTACCTCAGAAGAAGACTGGATACTGGAATAGTGAAGTAGCAGATTTCGTTTCTTCTTTCTCTCTATAACTTTTCTCTCTATAATTTTTCTATAATAATTGCTCTTGTGAGACTTAGTGAATTGGTGAAAAATAATGAAGGAATGAGCTTCTATTTATAGGAAAATATAGTTTCCATAATTGCACATTTTGGGACTCAAAATATTACAATATAATACCCTCATCTTTTACTTCATTTTTAATTTAGTCATGCAAGTATTATCAAACTTGAACCACCTCCCCTAATAGTAAATCCTGTGAATCAATAGTAAATCATGTGACTCAATAGTTATAATCATGTGAAAATACGAATTACAGTATAGTACCTCCATCTATACCTCCATTTTTAACTTAGTCATGCAAGTATTATCAATCTTGCACCAACTCCCCTAATAGTATAAGAATGTGAATCAATAGTACACACATGTGAACAAATAGTTATAATCATGTGAATTAATAGCAATTAATTGCTCATTTTCCGATTAATTACCCGGTTGGTTGATATAACTTCCGGACATCAATTCTATCGAAATAAATGTCGATTTCCACTAACACTAATAATCCCAACCTGATGGAAATATTTTTCTCAACAATTTCATTTTGAAATTTCAAAGTTTGACTTTTTCTAAAAAGTCAAGCTGTTGATTTTTTTGACGAAAAAGTTAACCATGACAAAATTTGTGTTTATAGTCTATTTCTCTTAATTTCATCGTTTGGGACTAAAATATCACGTCGCGTCTCCAAATTCAACTCAGAACTTCAATTCAATTTTAATAAATTCATCATTAATATTATAACTCACAATATTTAACAACCGTGTCGTTCCCAGGAAAATGGGGCTTTCAATAAGGATTTCTCCTTATTATTTTGCCATGATTAGGTGACCAAACCTCTCCTTGACAGAACTCTAGACATTGTCAATATTACAAATAATAATATGAATAACTTTGTCGTCTCAATTATTGATTTAATAATATAACATATTATCGCGGATGATCTTATGACAATAATTGAATCGATAATATGAGAGATATGATCTGGCCAATTCTTTGTAGCAATAATTGAGTATAAGCGAGTGACTTCTCACGTAAGCATCAATAATTAATACCGTGTGTTATTATGCAACCACGCCAGACATTCTTTTGTACTTTTTTACTAGGAAGTAGTTCAACAATTTTAACAGTAACACTTTTGATGTTATTTTATAAAAGATAATTATGTCGTTTTCTTACTACGATAATACTTTCGTTGTATCGTCCACCAATGATTGTGTCGTCCTACGGATATTCCCTGACAAAAAGAATATTTTATAACAACTTGCATACTTTAAAAAAATTTCACATATCACCCTTAAATTTGACCTTTTATCAATTTAACCATTTACTAAATAGAATAATTATAAGAAAATTGAATACTTTTATTTCATAAAATTCGGGGTCTCACACTTTACCTTATTAGAAACTAGATTTGACTGGAATATCGAATATTATCTTGAAAAAATCTTGCACTAAAAGCTACACTCAAGGTATTCTTATACTCAAAAGAAATACTCACAATATTGCAGTAGGAAAGCTTGAGATTTTTGGTGTGTTTAGGATGGAGGGTTACCCCTCCTTTTATAGTGCAGCACAGAGGAATAAAACATTTCTTCTCTGCCTAACTATTTTTTCTTCTTCTCAAAGCCGAACCTTTTTCTCTTTTCTTTTTCTTTCCATACCTAACCTCCTCCCATTTCTTATGGGTGAGGCTCACACCAAATGAAACAATTGAATGCATTTCCTTTCCAGGAGAATTGAAAAGCAGGCGTGCACGGAAATGGTTTTGAAAAAAGAATTCAAAACCAAAATGATAACTTTCACCCCACTTTTATTCACATGCTAAAAATTATATATTATTATAATATTACCATTTAAATTATAAAATTATACTATTATATTATCACATTATACTATTATAATGTAATATTATAATAATATATTTAAATGAATATTTTAGTGGAGAAAATAGTTGTGATTCCATAGAAAAATATGTCAAACTTTCAACAAATGTTTTATGCTAAATTCCTTCATTTATATCAAAATTGAATGAATATTCAAGACATAATAATTATTCATAAGCTCACAATATTAACAACCAGATCATTCCCAAGAAAGATGAGGCTTTCCGATAAGGATTTATCCTTATTGGCTCGCAATTATATAACCTAACTCCTTTTCTTGAAAGAATTTTCTAGACATTGCCAATAATGTTAACTAATAATATGAATAATTGTTTCGTGTCAATTATTGATTTAATAATATAAAATATTATGCAGATGATACTGTAACAATAATTGAATCAATAATATGAGATATTATGCAACAATCACTGTGACAATTATTGAATGAAACTGAGTGACTTCTTACGTAAGAATCAATAATCAGAGATATTATGCAATACCGTGTGCTACTATGCAACAACGCATATTATTGTACTTTTATCATCGGGTATTTCAACAGTTAACGGTAAAAGCTTTGCCTTTATTTTTTATAAAAATGTTATTTTTGTCGCTTTCTATATTCGACAGTTATTCCGTTATGTGTTCCACCAATGATTGCGCCGTCGTACGAATATTCTCCGACAAAAGAATATTCCTCGACCAAATGAATATTTTATGACAACTTGCTTACTTTGTAAAATTTGCACATATCACCCATAACTATAGCATTATATCAAATTAACACCTTATTATTCAAAATAATAATTAGAAAAAATTAAATATTTATTCATAAAAAGTTGGGATCTTACAGCTTACTAACTCGAGTAACACATGCCACAAAATTAGACTAGTCAAGCTGCTTTTATCCATCACACTTTTCAAAGTGAATATCGATGTTTCCTAAGACTTCGATACCTAGTTATTTCGTTTAACGGACATTAAAGCAGTTATTTTTTTTTCTTTTTCATTTTTTTAAAACTTTTTTTCCTTTTCATTTTTTTTTTGAAATTACTCAAATCATAGTTTATACCCCACAACTAAGAATTAGTGCAAACGTGAAGTACAAAAATGCTTATGAAATCAAATTTTTTTCCATATGGTATTTCAAACTAAGATTTCGTATCTAATCAAATGTTCAAAAATTCTAAATCTTTTAATCTTACTCATGAATTTTTAATCGACAAATACTTATTAGAATCAATTCAATCCAAAAAAAGTCAAACAAAAATTTTAAATTTTTTAAATTTTTTTATTTTTTACTATATTTTCCTTAAAAAAATCTAATACAATAATACAAACAAACTCCCCCATACCTAAATCATGCATTGTCCTCAATGTATACAAATGAAGAAAATATAACAAAAATATGAAAGAATTATACATTGTATTTGGGATTTTTATTCTGCAATAAAATGCGGTGAGAAAGAAAACAAATGTACATACCTATGAATCTCATATATCCTAAAAAGTATGTGACTAAAAATGAATGATACAAATGGGTAAGTGAGTGTGAACTTTTCATGATTTTCTGGAGGTCTAGGAAATTGAAAATAGTTAGAATTTTCATCAGAATTATGCTTAAAGTCTACCTCATGAAAAATTTCACTAACATGTTCAAAAGACGGAAGAATTGGTTCAAATGCATGTTCAAGTTTAGGTGAATTATGTGTAGTGGCTCTCAACATCTCGTTGACCTTATCTAAATATTCAGATTCATTCCAATTTTTGTCAAGGTGATTTAAGAAACAATCAATTGGATTTTTTTAAATCAAGTGTCTATTTTCAATTATTTCTTAGATCATGGAAAACTCTTGTATCATGTTTACTTTAAATTGGTTGGTCCAAAAAATCACTAGGTGGTATTATAGGGATAAGTCTTTCAGGGTATGGAGTTTTAGGCTTATAGACTTTTTAAACCGACTCATTAAATGTGACATGATCAATTTTAGGCATAGATTCATAATTTTTAGACTCCTCAAATTCGCTTGACTCAAACTGTGTAGAATTGAATACAAAATTTTCAATTTCCTCATCATTTCCACAACCATCAAAATTTTCAAAATTAACCTCAAAGTTACTAGAAAATTCACCCACCTCTTGCTCATTTATTAAGGTATTTAATCGACTCATTTGAATTTCTAGATGAGATATAGCTTGATCCATGCTAAATTGATTTTCCATAGTTTTCTCTAAGGTATTAAGTCTTTCCTCTACTTCATTTGATAATTCTTGTGGATGTTGAGGTTCTAGATCCGAATATGGATATGGATATGGATATAAACTTAGATAAGAATTTTCATAAGTTGAAAAAAATTGATTTACTTGGTGTGCATTAAAATTTTCATAAGGTTCTTGATTCCAAGTAAAATTATTATTCCAACTATAATAAGAATTCAAATTTCCACAAATAACAAAACAAATAAACAAAAAACCACGAAAGTCGCACAAAAAAATATAAAATAAAATAAAATAAAATAAAAATCCTAAATCTACGGTTAACCTAAATAAAATCTAGGCAGCTCCTAAATGTTCCAAGTTATACCTTAAGGTCCACAAATTTGAAATTAATCACATCACTAGCTAAGTAAGTGTAAGAACGATGGGAGTCTCTCCGTAGGTACGGTGACTAATTGAATAACCACACGTTCTTTAGGCGTTTAACTTTTGAACCACTTGCCTAGACATCATTAGTTTGATTAATTTAAAATTTAGCCCCCTCTTAGAGTTTCTTGTCCTAATTGAGCTCGAGAGTCTTAGGGGCCAACGTCTACTTGATTTTATTAAGGCAATGTTATGCAAAATGCAATTTGAGTTGTTTTGTGAGCTAAGGAAGGGTGATGAAATCCCCGCTTTATTTTGTTACAAGTTGTGCCCTTAATGTTAGATTACACATGAGAATGCACAAATAAAATAGAAAAGAACTTGTAACAAATAAAGTTTCCTAAAACTATGTGAATTACGAAAGAAAAAGAAATTTTGGCGTACCTCAATCCTCCAGCAATCACCACAGTTTATATTTGACAATAAATAAATAAATAAAATAAAAACCTAAACAGGATGTGATCTACGTGAGTGACTGGATGAATGCGACAATTAGTTTCCTAACTAACAGTAAAAACTACAAGAAAAAAGAAAACTAAGCTACTACATTTTTTTGAATTAAGATACAAAATACTAGGAAAAGCGCAACAATAATCTTATCTTTCCGCACCGTTGATCCACTTCGATAATCCTGAATTTTTTAATAAAATATTAGAAATAAAAAAAACTAATTCGAATAAATAAAATTAAGGAATAAATAAAATTAATTCTAGTCCCCGGCAATGGCGCCAAAAACTTGATGTGATAAAAATATGTAACTACAAGTGCACAATGTCAAATTAAAGAACTAGAAAGTACAGGTCGAACTCACAGAGACTAGATTAATTTTAATGTATTGTTAATATCTATTTTAGGCGAATTAGAAATAAAGATTGAAATTTGATTAACTAGAATATGAAAACTAATATTGAGGAAACAATCTAGGAATTTGAATCCATTAAACAATAAACATAATAAGTAATTCAATCTCTTCTATTTTAATAACTTAATTATGATTTTGATCTCCCTTCCCTTTAATTTAGCAATTTTAAAATTAACGTAGAAAAGCATAGTCTATTAAAATTTAAGGATTAACTATAACCCATCAAAACTTCTTTGAGCAAGAATGGATTATTAAAAACTCATATCTTAACAATAATTTATCAAAACCTCTTAATTAATTTAAAATCACATAAAAACTATAAAACGAAGGTGGTTCGATAATGAAACATGAAGGTGAAATCAATTGAACATTAAAGCATAAATAATAGAAGAGATGAAAAATATTATCATGAATAATTATTTAATTTCATCTTCATCCTAGATTAAAGAAATTAGCTAGACATGAAAAATAAATAAACTAAATAAAATAAAGAAAAAGTAGAAAATTCAAAAATGAATAAGAAAACTCCCTATATTAACGATTCTCCCACAAACATACAATGAAGAAGTAATTTAATCTTACTCCTACTCCTACTCCTACTCCTACTCCTACTCCTACTCCTAACCTAAACTAATATCATCATCCTCTCTTTAAAACAGGAGACATATTTATAGGGAAAATAAATTTATGCCCTAATTTAGATTCATTGAACTTGAACTTTTATGAATAAAGATTAATTTTCTCTAAATATTATTTTGAGTAATAAGGTGTGGATTTGATATAATGTTATAGTTCTTTGTGACTAAACCAAAGTCAAGTCTGTTGGGCTTGTTGAGTACCAGAGGGTACAAGATATTCTAAGTCTGCTGGGCTTAGTCTAAAGTTTCCAAGGCTACTGGTCTTGAAGAGTTCCTAGTGAACTAAAGTTCCAATGCTGTTGGTCTTGAAGGAATCTTAGTGATTCGAAGTTGATCAAATCCTTATTGGAATCCCTGCTTATTGAAGCAGAAGAGTGGAGTAGGAGAATTTAGTCTCTGAACCACTTAAAACCCCTGGTGTCACTTACTTTATGTCATTTAGATTCCATACTATAACTATTATATCTGCTTACAACTAATCTAACATTAGAACTATGTTTAATGCTATATCCTTGAAAGGGATCTTAATTTATTCTGTTGTGCATGAATTGATTCTATTATTAATTATCTGTTAATCACTTAACAAGTAAAGAAAATGAACAAGTTTTATAGGATCTATTCAACCCCCCTTCTAGATCTCTTGTGTGCCCCCAGGAACTAAAAATATTATCTCTTACTTGTTTATTGTTATAGATATATAAATATAAATTTTTATACACATTTATATATATCTATACTTTATTTATTCATTATTTATATAAATATCGTAAAATAGATTAACACTTTGATCGTCAAAACGACCCCAAGATACTTCTAATAGAGAACTATTTGAATTGTTTTTGAATTTCCTAGTTATCTATCTATTGAAAATATTTATATAATTATCTCATATATTTATTATTTATATAAATATCATAAAATAGATTAACACTTTGATCGTCAAAACGACCCTGAGATACTTCTAATAGAGAACTATTCGAACTGTCTTTGAATTTCTTAGTGATCTATCTATCGAAAATATTTATATAAGTACTTTATATATTCATTATTTATATAAATATCATAGATTAACACTTGGTCATCAAAACGACCCCGAGATACTTCTAATAGAGAACTATCTGAACTGTCTTTGAATTTCAAGTAGTTTATCGTAAACATTTATTATAAATTTGGTCAGTACTTAGAAAATCCTAAGTGGCCTTATTTATTTATTATTCACATAATAGATAAAATATTCTTATATAGTCATTGAGTTAAACAAATATATTTGTTATATCAAGTATTGCTTAATTGATTCATCTTGTATAATCTGTTATCACAATTATTTGAGCATAAATTCATTCATAATATCTAAAATTAAATTTATACTTTAAATCCTTAGAAACACATTCTAAAATTTAAAGTATAAATGATTCTTTATAAATTTTCATTAAACTATATATTTGCTTATTCTGAAGTATTTTTTGAAATACGCTTAAACTAATTTATCTACTTAATCAAGAAACAAATTTTTACAAATATAATTATTTGATCTCAAATTGTTATCTTCTTATTTTAGAAGTATTTCTCTATCAAAATTTTTGTAAAAAGAAAAAGGGTAGAACTAGTTTATTTTATGTACCTGTGAGAAAGATGAGTAATTCTTCGACCAAGACCAGAGTCTTAGAGAGGTCAGCTGGGAGTTGGGTCTCTAGTGTACTTGTGAGATGATGAAGAAGTTGTTGTTTCAAGACCAGATCATAAAATAGAACTAAACTCAAAAGAAATACAACTAAGCTTGAGGAAGAAGCTGAGAGTTTGCTGTCCAAGATAGGTAGTTGTGAATAGTTGAAAGTTTGTCGATAAAACTTTGTAAAGGTTTCTCCGCCTGTTGAAGGAGTATTTATTACTGATAGTAATAGGATCTCAAGTCCTGGAGAGGAGCTTGAGACTGGACGTAGCAACATACCCGGGATGTATGTTGTGAACCAGACAAATCTCTGTGTATTGTGTAATTGAATTTTTACTGTCTTGCATATTAATTTCTAACACTGCAAATTAATTATTTAAAAATTCAAAAAGGCCTAAGATAATTTTTTAAATCTATAATAATCTATTTAACCCTCTTCTAGATTATTATTGGACTTTCACATTGTCCTCAATGTATATAAATGAAGAAAAAAGAACAAAAATATGAAAGAATTATACCTTGTGTATGGGGTTTTTACTTTGAAAGAAAATGTGGTGAGAAAAAAATAAATGTACATACCAACGAATTTCGTATATCTTAAAAAGTATGTGACTAAAAATGAATGATACAAACGGGTGAGTGTGAACTTTTCATGATTTTCAGGAGGTCTAGGAAATTAAAAATAGTCAAAATTTTCATCAAAATTATGCTTAAAGTCTACCTCATGAAAACTTTCACTAGCATGTTCAAAAGACGGGAGAATTGGCTCAACTACGTGTTCTAGTTTAGGTGACTTATGTGTAGTGGCTCTCAACATCTCATTGATCTTGTCTAAATATCCAAATTCATTCCAATTTTTGTCAAGGTGATTTAAGAAAAAAATCAATTGGATCTTTTTCAATCAAGAGTCTATTTTTAATTATTTCTTGGGTCATGGACAACTCTTGTTATCATGTTTACTTTAATAGGTTGGTCCAAAAAATTACTATGTGGTTTTTTAGGAATAAGTCTTTCAGGTTATGGAGTTTTAGGCTTATAGAATTTTTCAACCGACTCATTAAATGTGACATGATCAATTTTAGGCATATAATCATAATTTTTAGACTCCTCAAATTTGTTTGACTCAAACTGTGTAGAATTGAATACAAAATTTTTATTTTTCTCATTATTTCCACAACCATAAAAATTTTCAAAATTAACCTCAAAGTTACTAGAAAATTCACCTACCTCTTGCTCAATGATTATGGTAGCTAATCGACTCATTTGAATTTCTAGACGAGATATAGCTTAATCTATGCTAAATTGATTTTCCATTAAAACTTTCATAGTTTTCTAAGGCACTAAGTCTTTCCTCTTCTTCATTTGATAATTCTTGTGGATATTGAGATTCTAGATCCGAATATGAATATGGATATGGATATGAACTTAGATAAGGATTTTCATTATAAGTTGGAAAATTTTGATTTACTTGGTGTGCATTAAAATTTTCATAGGGTTCTTGATTCCAAGCAAAATTTTTATTACAATTATAATAAGAATCTATCTTTCCACAAATCAAAAAGCAAATAAACAACTAAACACGAAATTCACACACACAAAAAAAATAAAATAAAAATAAAAATAAAAATCTTAATTCTACGGTTAACCAGACAGCTCCTAACTGTTCAAAGTTACACCTTAAGGTCCAAAAATTTGAAATTAAGCACACCAATAGCCAGGTAAGTGTAAGAACGTGATAATTAGGTTTCATAACTATGAATTAAATACATTTAAGGTTTGATTGGTTGTTATTTTCAAGTATTGTGGTTGCTTTTAGTTGCGTTTTTGT
The DNA here is from genome assembly GCA_020205615.1 of Panax quinquefolius. Taxonomy (NCBI): domain Eukaryota; kingdom Viridiplantae; phylum Streptophyta; class Magnoliopsida; order Apiales; family Araliaceae; genus Panax; species Panax quinquefolius. The sequence goes on along the minus strand of CM035156.1, from coordinate 173,876,010 downwards.
AGAAAATTTGGCAGGGGAAGGAAATGGGAACAAAAGGAATGATAAAGGGAATAAAAAGAGGTCAAAACAGAGCAAAGAAGAAGTTTTGGCAACCTGGCACGACAGTGCCAGGATTTCAAAGAAACTGGCGTGGCAGCGCGGCTTGTATAGAGTTTGGCTAGAGAGGAGATATGTTTGGCGTGGCAGCGCCGTTTCAAAGAAAGGACTTGGCGCGACAACGCTACCCTTCTAGAGATTTCAAGTGAGGAACTATGTAACATGGCCCAACAACGCCACTTTGAAGAAGAAACTTGGCGCAACAACGCCAGGACGGGGCTAACTCAGCAAATATTCAGTTTTAAGTTGATTTTGCGACAGATTTGGAAGATGATTCCTTAAAACTTTGGGATTTCCATGAGAGACTATAAATATAATATTATATGTAGGGTTAAAGGCTAACAAGACACGTAATTTGAGACAGAGGTTAGAGATTGGACTTAGGGATTGCAAAGGAGCACTTAAGAATTGCAATTGGAGATTGAAGACTGGAGCCAATGACTGAGTTTTTATTCTTCTTCTCTATTTGTTATCTAATTGAGATGTTCTCTATGGGATTTTTGGTTATGATTTTCAGTATGAACTAACCGTTTAATTAAGGCTACAATTGAACCTTTTATGTTTATGAATTGATTGCTCCAATTATATATTCAAAGTGAGTTGTCTATCATATTTTATGCTTATTGAATAATTATTTGACCAATAATTACCATTTTTCACTATATGAATTCGGGAGATGAAATCTAGTGTTAGAATATACTTAGTTATTTGGCATGAGATAAATAATTAGGGTTGTGAATTGAATAGGGATATCTCTTTTCACTACATGTGACAATTGGGAATTGATGCTTAATGAATTTAATTCTTTTGTTTTGCATAGGAATATCGCAGAATTAATTGAATTGACTATTTTTATTTGATCACTTGGAAAAGGGTCGGGCTTATAAATATTGTGAATTCTTGTCAACAACTCAATTGGGTTTAATAATTAGAGAACTTGAGCAATTGATTTATATTGCATAATTGAGGATATTATAGTCTTAAGCCTTTATCATCTGAATCAAATCTTCGTGTTAAAATTAGTTTTAATAATTTAATTAAGTTTAAATTGGAAAATCATAAAATTTGGTTGTTTAAATAAAATTGAATTGATATTAAATTAGTAGTTGAGATTTGTTAAATAGGATTCCTCGTGGGTACGACACTCTTTCTTATCACTTTATTACTTGTTGATCGTGTATACTTACACGTAATTGTTGATTGTGAAATCGGACAACAGAACGCTAGGAGTCTCTCCGTAGGCACGGTGACTAATTAAATAACCACACGTTTTTTAGGCGCTTACCTTTTGAACCACTTGCCTAATCACTAGTAGTTTGATTAATTTAAAATTTAGCCCCATCTTGGAATTTCTTGTCCTAATATATTGAGCTCGAGAGTCCTAAGGGCCAACGTCTACTTGATTTTATTAAGGTAGGTTTATGCAAAATGCAATTTGGGTTGTTTGTGAGCTAATGAAGGGTGATGAAATTCCCACCTTATCTTGTTACAAGTTATGGCCTTAATGTTAGATTACAAATGAGAATGCACAAATAAAATAAAAAAGAACTTGTAAACAAATAAAGTTTTCTAAAACTATGTGAATTACGAAAGAAAGAGAAATTTTAACATACCTTAATCCTCCAGCAATCACCACAGTTTATATTTAACAAGAAATAAATAAATAAAATAAAAACCTAAACAGGATGTGCTCTACATAAGTTAATGCATGAATGCGATAATTAGTTTTCTAACTAACAGTAAAAACTAAAAAGAAAAGAAAAAAGAAAACTAAGCTGCTATTTTTTTTTGAGTTAAGATACAAAATACCAAGAAAAGCGTATCAATAATCTTGTCTTTCCGCATCGTCGATCCGCTTCGATAATCCTGAATTTTTTTAAAAAATATAAAAAATATTAGAAATAAAAAAAATAATTCGAATAAATAAAATTAATTCTAGTCCCCGGCAACAACGCCAAAAACTTGATGTGATAAAAATATGTAACTACAAGTGCACAGTGTCAAATTAAAGAACTGACAAGTACATGTTAAACTCACAGAGACTAGATTGTTTTAATGTATTCTTAATATCTATTTTAGGCGAATTAGAAATAAAGATTGAAAATTGATTAACTAGAATATGAAAACTAATATATTAAGGAAGAAATCTAGAAATTCGAATCCATTAAACAATAACCATAATAAGTAATTAAATCTCTTCTATTTTTATAACTTAATTATGGTTTTGATCTCCATTCCCTTTAATTTAGGGATTTTACAATTAACATGGAAAAGCATAGTCTATGAAAATTTAAGAATTAACTATAACCCATCAAAATTTCTTCGAGTAAACATGGATTATGAAAAGCTCATATCTTAACAATAATCTATCAAAACCTCTTAATTAATTTAAAATCACATATGAACTATAAAACGAAGGTATTTCGATAATGAAACATGAAAGCGAAATCAATTAAACATAAAAGCATAAATAATAGAAGAGATGAAAAATATTATCATGAATAATTATTTAATATCATCTTCATCCTAGATTAAAGAAATTAGCTAGACATGAAAAATAAATAAACTAACAAAAATAAATAAAAAGTAGAAAATTCAAAAATAAATAAGAAAACTCCATTTATTAACGATTCTCCCACAAGCGTACAATGAAGAAGTAATTTAATCATACTCTTACTCCTAACCTAAACTAATACCACTCTCCTCTCTTTAAAACATGAGACCTATTTATAGGAAAAATAAATTTGTGCCCTAATTTAGATTCATTGAACTTGGTCTTTTTTGTTTCCTTTTTATCCTCTTCTTAAATTCCTTCTTGACTTCAATCTCTATATGGTAATCTCCTAAGAGTCCCTTTCTATGTAGGTAAGAAATCTTCTAGATAGACTTTCTTTTCTCTTGCTGGATTTGACTTGCACAGCAAGATTGTTCCACCTCCTTCCTTCTCATTATAGGATTCTTCTTGGATATTTCCTTACATGAATAAGAGTATTAAATATCGCTTGATCACCAAAGATCACCAAGATTTTGATTTTATTACAACAAAATATTAAGTCCTACAAAATAAAATAAAATATATTAATTTAATAAACTAATATAATTAAAAAATTAGAGATAATAAAATATATGAATTATGTGTCTATCAATAAATGAACATTAATTATTTCTTAATCATTTACTAGATCACTATCTATAAATGAAAATTAAGTTTTAGCCTGAGGAACATTACTATCCAAATGTACAATTATAGCTGCAGTTTAATATTCATCAGGAATATGCAACCCTAGTTCCTCAGTATATGAAATCATAGTTGCAATTATATACATTTATCAAGTTCAATATTTTTAATTTTATTAATTAAGGTTTAATTAGGATTACAAAGTCTAAATTATTTTCTTTCTTTCTTAAATTGGCTAGTAACTTACAATACATATTAACTATATACTAGTTAATTAAAAAAACAATTTAGAACATTTCATGTTTTTATGAGTTAAATAATTTTGAAAGTTTAGTTTGAGTAGTTGAGAAAAAGGCTAAAAATAAAAAGTGTAAGCTGGCTAGGACCATGGGGGCTCACTAACTAACCATTCATAAAACTCTCTCTCCATTTAAGCCAGCCAGCCAGCCAATCTCTCCAAGTCTAATACAACCAAGTTGCTTCTTCACCCAGCCATAGCCAAGCCCCCACTCACTCTCTCTCCTCTCTCTTCACTCATTTGGACAGCAAAAAGCTTTGGATCCAAGAGTAATTTCACCACCCAGATCTCTTGGCGTCACGGCTCTGCTTCTGCAAAACTCCAGCCCCTCTTTTTCTCTCTCCTCTTCAAATCCCTCTCGCTCGGCTTTCATCCGCCGGCTCCGATCTTTAACGCCTAGTTTCTTTTCGAATCTGTTCGATTCGATCTTCCTGTTCTTCTGCAACTCCCGCTCTTTTTTCCATCACTAACTTCCCTTTTCATTTCTCTCTCTATATCTCTCTGTATATACAAATTTATAGGATTTTGTTTTGTTTTTGGGGAAATTAGGTTCAACTGCAGTGGAGGAGTTTTCTGTGTCTTATGCTGATGTTCTGATCTTGCTAAAAACCCTAATTTTCATGTTCTCTTGCTGGATTTTGAGGTTTGATTGGAAATTTTATTTTACAGATTTTAGTATTATGCGCACTGAGTCTTAAAAGGAGGGGAAAGAGGAAAGATTTTTACTAGTGGCTACTCCATTTCCATTTTTTCATGAATTTTGGGGTATATATATTCATAACTTTTTTTCTCTATTGTTTTTAGAGCTAAAAGTAGGCATTTTTGTACATTTAAAGAGAAATGGAAACTTTATTATGTGTGGCAGTTTGTATTCCACTTGTTTGAGTTATGTTAAGGAAGTGTTTAGCATTGTGGTAATGGTGAATCTATACTCATTGAGAAGCTTTGCTACTTAACTTTTGCATAATTTTATGGGCTATAAAACTAATACTTAATCCATGGGATATTTTTAGTGGTTTTGCTATTTTCTGGCAAGAAAAGATTGGATCAGGTGATTATATACACAACCAGAAAGATATAATCTTTAACTATATATATGTGGAAAAATGTGAAATTTTGCATTAGTTCATATGATGGACATATGCTTGTTAGTCTTTCTAAGGTCGAGTAACTTGAAATTTATCTGGTTATCGTTTATCTGTTATGTTCATATTTGTTAGTCTTTCTGAAGTTGAGTAACTGGACGTTTTTCTGGCTATTGAGTCTATGCATAACCTCTTGTAATCTTCTAATTAGTGTTATGACTGCTATTATACAATGAAGGCATAATATTGGCAAGACAAATTGAATTTGTTTACATCTGTCTCAGTCACCATACATGGTGGAGCATTAAAAAAAATAAAATAGAATAAAACAGGAAAGAAAGAAGACAAACTCAATTTATGAATTGGTCCCTTCAAGTATGCATTTGTTGTCAAAATAGTTGCTGAGGTTCTATCTCAATCAAACAAATTAGCACCTAATGTGTGAGCTTAAAGGAAATATACCCTCAAATGATTTCAAAAACAAAATGCACATTCACTATGATTCAGGACATCTGCTCATTATTTCCTTCAAAAATCCTTCTTCAGGGACTAATCTCTTAAATTTAGAACATGAGGGGATGAAGTGTCCATAGTGGATATTGAAGGGGCTAATTTGTACTCCTGTTGAAGAGAAAAAGAAAAAAATTCCATTTGTTATTGGTCAAATACTTTATGAACATTGATTGGTTTTTCTTGTAGTCATTTTTATCTAATTTTTTAAGAATGAATAATGTGTGGATGGTACAAGCATTAGTGGATCTTCATTTGCTAAAATAACAGTGTTCTTGTAACTCAATTTATGTAACTATTTCGAAGTTGCACTTTATGGATTAGGAGTAATTAACTAATTGAGCCAATCTTTTGGAATTTTTGCATTTAGCTGGATGCATGTTTTACTGGAATTAAATGAAGTGTTTTACTTTCACTATCTTTAAACCAGGCGGGATCATTCGGTGGTAAAGCTGGGAACATAATGGAATGGGGAGTCAATAACACATACAAAAACTTAAAAGGTATCTGGCCTGCACACTTCAAGCGTATATGTGTGCCTATAATTTCCGTGTATGCTTATTTCAACCATTGTATAGATTGAGCTTGTTTAAATCGAGTATAAAAATTGTAATTGGCAAATAAACTTCTTATTGTTGATGTCACTTGTACTTCAATTGGCAAAGTCTTATAAGATGCTTTGGTCCTCTCTATAATTCTACAACCACCATAAGTTATCAAATGAAGGAAATAAATAATGTAGTATTTCCCTTCAGCTCAATTCCTCAGTTTGTGTTATTGGTAGTTGCTTCAGACAGCCTTAAGTTACGAATATTTTCCAGATTCTCCTTTTTTATTCAACGCGGTGGGACTAAACAACAAGGGTAGCCCTCTTCCTGCTCAAAGTCCTTCCCCTCGCAGATGAGTTTCAAACTTGCGACCACTTGGTGAGATGGAACTCGAACCCAGGATGTCAGCCCTCTCTCCATGTCTTACTATGTTTCCAGTCCCCGAATATTCCAGTCTTGTTCCTCTTCTGTAACTAGCTGGGTAATGTCTTAAGTTTCTTTCAGGCTAACAACCTTGAGCACGAGCCCTCCTAACTATATAGGAATCAAGTCAGTTGAGCTTAGCTTTGATTAATTAACATCATTTTGGACTATATGTTGCTTCTTGGTGCTTGACTTCTTAATGCATATGATTGGACTGTCATCAGGGAGATTTCTAGCTTTTCTATATAAAATGTTAGCATGGATTATGCATCAATAATCATTATTGATTCTCACATATTCTGGTTTGAGATGTGAAGCAATTTCCTTGTTTTTGATCTATAGGAGCAAGAACATAATTTTTTTTCTGCACTCTAGAGATGAGGTTTAATATGCTAGTTTTGGGTTTTTGATTTATCGATTTCGATAATTTTATGTCTAGTTTGAATTAACATATTGTACAGAATTAGGAACTGGCAAAAGACAAGGGTCACTTAATGAGCATGTGGAACATGATAAGAAACTGGTTTTTTTGAATTATAATGTTTGGATGTGTGTGCTAATTAGAGGTTCCTAGAAAAGAAGGTATGGGAGAAATGGGTTAAAAACATTACAGGTTTGTGAGGAAATGGAAAATCGACTTGCAACAAGTACATTGTTGCTAGCCTTCTCGTTTGTTCTGAGATATGCATTTTACATATTGAGGTTCTGACAGATATATTTACTATTATAGCTAGCATTGATATTCATGATTCTATTTGGTTTTTGTTTCGGAGTAGATATGGAATCCAAGTCCATGATGGATGTGGCACTCATTCCAAGCATTGACCCAATAGATATTGGATTGGGTTCTTCAGAGAAGTCGAATGTTGGTTCTACAATGAAACCAAGAAAGAAGACTATGACATCTATTTATCTCAAGTTCTTTGATACAGCTCTTGATGGAAAGAGTCGAAGGTGCAAATTTTGTGGACAGAGCTATTCTCTTTCCACTGCCACTGGTAATTCTTATACAAATGCTTCTATCTTAGCTCAGTTCGACCTAGCATATAGTTTTTGTAACCAAAGAGAATTTTTTTTTTTTGTAAGATGTACTACAATATCAAACTACGGTTCAACTATGTTCTTTCTCCGAGTTATTAATATACTACTGTAGATGCAGAAGTCAAGATTTCTCAATATTTCTTGGAGTTATATAGAGTTGTAATTTGAAACCGGATTTCCTGAAGTTTATCATTATCTATTCTAACTTTTGAACCAAACTACTGGTACAAGTGTGGTGCAATTTGCATATTAAACACATTTGTAGTTATTGTCATTCTTTTAATAATGCTCCTTTCTTTTACTTCTTTTTAATTGATTAGGTAATTTGGGTAGGCACCTCAGTAATCGTCATCCAGGATATGATAAGTCGGGGGATGCTATTGCCAGTCCGACCCCACAACCCATCACAGTTGTTAAGAAAGCTCAAGCTCAAGCAAAACCACCTCATGTAGTGCTTGACCATTTAAATTGGTTGCTCATCAAGTGGCTCATTCTAGCATCTCTCCCTCCTTCTACCTTGGAGGAGAAATGGCTGGCCAACTCCTTTAAATTTCTTAATCCATCATTACAACTTTGGCCTGGTGAAAAGTTTCAAACAGTACTCCGTGATGTTTTCAGGAGCATGCGGGAAGATGTAAGAGTACTTTTGGAGCAGGTTTCCTCTAAGGTCTCAATTGCTCTTGATTTCTGGATTTCATATGAGCAAATCTCTTATATGAGCGTTAGGTGCCAGTGGATTGATGAAAACTGGTCTTTCCAGAATGTTCTTCTTGATATTTGCCATATACCTTCCCCTTGTGGGAGTGCAGAGATCTACTCCAAACTGGTGAAAGTTCTCAAGTTGTATGACATCGGCAACAAAGTAATATCCTGCACTCATGATAATAGTCCACATGCTGTGCAAGCATGCCATACTCTGAAAGAGGATATGGATAGCCAGAAAGTGAGTCCATTCTGCTACATCCCCTGTGGCGCTCAGATTTTGAACTCTATTATAAATGATGGTTTAAGAACCATAAAATCAATAATCTCTAAGATCAGAGAGTTTGTGTTGGAAATGAATGCATCTGTAGAGATCTCACAGGATTTTATGCAATTTACAACAGCTTATCAAGAAGGAAATTGGAAAATTCCACTTGATACTTCAGTACGGTGGAGTGGCAATTATCAGATGCTTGATGTAGTGCGCAAGGTATTATCTCATCTCTTATTCAAAGTCATACAATGTTTTACCTAATACACATGTTTATAAATTTATTGTTACAAATATGAGATTGTGGATGTCAAATTGTTATTAAAAATTATGTCTATCTAATCCTCTACCCCAAAATCCAAATTCTTATTACTTGAAGACAGATAAATCCTCCATTATTTAAGAATGCATGTAACCCACTCCACAACCCTTTTTTTTTATCTGGTGGGTATCTAATATCTACTATATGTACCTATTCGTTACAATATGTAGTCTATAGTTTGATTGCATTGAAATGGTTAGATGCAAGATGTATACATGGTCACGAATGAGTGTATTAAGAACTACTCCCTCTAATTGGTTTCAGCATGCTGGTTAATAATTTTTTTTAACCTAAATTACCCTTTTGATTACTTATTAATTGAAGTATTTTTCCACTTGACCTCAACAATTACTCTTTCCCACATGAATCAATTTTATAGATTTATTTTTTTTGTAACTCTCACATTCCTAACTACAGTAAATAGGAAGAGAGTTTAGAAAGCCATCAAATAGAAAGAGATGTTATAGTGAAAGTGGTAAAGCAGTACACCAGTTTTCAATGTAAACATTTTTTGCAGTTTCCAATCAAAGTTGAGTAAAAAGATTACGAGGGTATAATAGGAAAAATAGGATAAAAATAGTTACTAATATAGAAATAGGACATTTATGTTGGGACAGCCTAAAACGGAAATTAGGACATTTAATACATGACGGAGGGAGTATTCTCTAATGAGGCCTTAAATGTGTTTAACTTTTACCCTTTGATAATCTCTCTTGTCGAGGATGTAATAATCATTGGATTTCATTTACATTGCAGGCTGGTAAATCTATGGAATCCATAATTCGGAAATATGAGGAGACGCTAGGTAGTAGGTTGCTGCTAAGCCCTGCAGAGAAAAACGTAATCAATATCATGTATGGATATTTAGAACCATTCTATAAAACCACAAACAACATCTGCACGAACAAAGTGCCAACAATTGGACTGGTCCTTTTCTTCATGGATCATATTTCTGATACGATTGCAACCTGCAGAGATTCCCGTCAAAACCCAGAGTGGCTCAAGAATGCTGCTGAAGAAATGGCCACAAAGGCCCAGAATTACAATGACCAGGTTTGCAACATTTTCACATACATGACTGCAATTCTTGATCCCCGGATAAAAGTCGAGCTCATTCCTGAAAGTCTCAACTTGGACAACCATCTAGGGAAGCAAGAAGCCATTTCATGAGGAATTACTCCACAAACCATTTTCCATCCATGACCAATGCATACACGTTACAAGAGTTGGAAGATGGAGGGCGTTTCTTTTGCCGAGGAAATTGCTCGTAAAGAAGCGAAGGGCCAGCATGAGTTCTGCCACTGATGAGCTTACTCAATATCTCTCTGAAGCTCCGGCTGCCATACCAACAGATGTTTTAGAGTGGTGGAAGGTGAATAGCACACGCTATCCGCGGTTATCTGTGATGGCTCGGGATTTTTTGGCGGTTCAGGCAACTTCAGTGGCACCTGAAGACATTTTCTGGAGCAAGGGTGATGAAATTGATAAACAAAGAAAATATATGCCCCATGAGAACACACAAGCTATGCTTTGTATCAAGTCCTGGACTGAAGGTGGAATGAAGTTGAAACACAAATCTACTGAAATCGACTACGAGAGCCTAATGGAGTTGGCTGCTGCTGCTGCTGCAGCAGCAGCAAAAGACAATGGCCCAGCAGGGTTTGACAAGAAACAAAAATGATTTTCAGGTGCAACTTAAGGGTATTTTTGAGCAAAAACAGATGCCTAGGGATTTAGATTTGTATGTTGACATGACGATACATGTAATTTATATTTCAGTGAAATCTAGGAAAATTGAGTATTTCGGTTTTCCCTTTTTTCCTTTTATTAGCTATTGTTGTTGTATCATGTATGTAGAGAGATGAGATTATGTATCAATGTACAGATAACAATGGAGAAAGTGCTGCTAACTGCTTTTTATTAGAGGATTATGCTTTCTGTTTTATTCGACATAGATCTCTGTCTTGAGTTCGACTCCACTAAAAATCTTATTCCCACTGATATTAAAAATCTTATTCCCGGAAAACTCTTTTATCAAAAAAAAAAAAAAGAAAATTCGTAGGACAAAGGGTCATATTTGCTTACAAAAAGTATATTTGATATTATTATCATTTAAATCGCGTGATATGTTAACAATTTTTTAGATATCTTAATAAATATGTAATAATAAAATTATGCCGAGTAAACTTTGTTAAGTTGAGATATATTTTCTTATATAAAATTGTGATAAAAAAATAGCTATTCATAAAATTGATAGAACCAAATAAAAATTATTTTAGAAGTTCATTTTCCAATTAGAGATGACATTCCTTTTTCCTAACATGGTGAACTTCTTTTGAATACTTACGAACTTGGATAACATTTAATTGTTATAAATTTGGATAATATTTTAATTTAAATATAAATAATATAATATAAATGATAGTAATACATTGAACATAAAATTGAAGACTTATAAGTACATCAAAATCATTGTCGATGTATCAATAGACCAACATGACCGGAAAATAAACGAGAAAACAGGCCAACATGAGCTGTATTGTCGATGTATCATTGTTTTATTAAACGAGAAAACAGGCCAACATGACCGGAAAATAATCAGTATATCCACAAGGCCTGGTAAACCAGAAGAAGATTTGGTAAACTTGACCCTGGCATAAGACCAATATTCAGATTTACATATTTAATCTAACAAAATCACAATTAATATTCAAAATTATTAAAGTTTTATCTTCTCTAATGTGTGTGTGCACCACCAAAACATAAACGCAAGTACTTTTGTTAAATTTAATAGTGACACCTACGCTGAAGTTTACGTTAAAAGGTAGTCTCCCCAATACTTGCGTATAATTACAGGAACACTTGTGGGTGGGATCTGAAATAAAAAAAATCAAGAGAGGATGAGCGAATGAACACAACACTTTCAGTTACCAAATAATTCCCATGTGATATGGCTTTCATTTTGAAAACACATTTTGCAAGAAAAGGCGCCACTTCTACAACCGAACAGTATATAAATTATATAGCAGTAACCCCCTATTGTAGCTTCACTGTATAACATATTAAAGATGGTTCTACTATCAACTGGCACATAACGAATATAAATACGAGCAAAGATATCACAGAGCTACGGCTAAAAGATTAGAAAATCTAGTGAAAAGTTGCAATCTGGGTCAAATGACAAGAAAAATTCAAACTCACTGGCATAAAATGTCAAGAATTCTTTATTACTTGCAGCACACTTGAAAGTTAAAGGAGGTTCACTCACCATGCCGTAATCCGTGATGATCGCAGATATATAATCCGAAGGAGTAGCATCGTACCTGTTCCATTTATAGCAAAAGAGAGTTTTACGTTATTAGAAATAATAAGAATTTTTAAACTCACCGGGGGACAAAAAAAAGAGAATTATATACTGGTTTTCCATGTGAACAAGTAACTTACATTAAATTCAGATGTTGCAGATTATCTCTATTGGCCGAATTATCAATATAACTAACATCAGTTTTTCCAGGAATCTTCGATATGGCATCTGGATCACCTATAAACATTTTAAGGATGCAAATACATAAAGGCCTGATCCAACAAGTCAATTCGAGCAACAAACATAAAAATAATCAATCAGGTATACTTCCTCCGTCCCAAACAATCTCTGAAGTATTAAGAAATTGAGTCCACCAAAAGATGTCTTTTAAGTACTCAAGTCAAAAGTAAAATGTTATATAAAGACTAGTTTACCCTTAAAAGTATATTTAGGTGGGCCCACTAGTTTTAAGAAAGAGAGAATGATTAGAGTAAGTACGTCTGGCTACTATAGGTAAAATTGGAACTTAATTTGTATTCTCTCCACTTTAAATTTCTTGATTTAGGAGAATTGTGTACTTGAAAATTTTCAGGGGGAGCAGGAGTTAATTGATTACCAAGTAATGTGGTAAGAGACATACCAAGTTCATTAGAGCAGATTGAGTCAAGCTGTACCCTCTCGTGAAATTTATATGCTTCACAGCATACCATGACTGGAACATGGAATGCATGAGCAACCATAGCAACACATGCAGTACCAACCCTCGAGTATATTGTTCCATTAGACAATACAGAAGCAGCCCCCAGAAAAACTCTTGTGACCTCATGCATGATATAAGAGATGGCGTTTATATGAGTGTAGGTACAACTCACACCATTTTGGACCAATCTACGGACTAGGGCTTGACCTTCAAGCTTAGGGCGAGAGTCAACAACAACAACACGAAATCGTGTACCAAGTTCCTGAGCATGTAAGATAATCATTTCAACAACAGAGGATGAACCATATGTGAGAAGAACATCATCATCCCTGATCTTTGTAACAGCATATCTAACAATACTCCTGTCTGCAAGTACTATCTTCTCATTAATGAAACGATTAATGTCTGAACATATGGAGGCTTTTGCTTCTGACTCAGGAATGTCCAAGGGTAATTCAGAAACACGAGCCTTTAGAAACCGGATTGCATTCCCCATACTGATTGAAAGGGGCCTGCATTCTATCAAAAAGGAGACATAGCTATTGATTTTGGTAATTAAATCTCTATTAATAGTTTTTTCTGATGGGGTAGAGTAGTCTTGGAAGGCTCTTTGAAATGCTTGAAGCATAGCAATACAACGAGCATTGCCCCCGACAATATCTCCGGCTAAATATTGTAATCCAACCTGACAAAAGTTTGATCATAATATTACATAATTATGTATATTACATTCATTGCACAATATAGACTTATCTCAAATTTCATTAATCCAACGCTACATCTAAGTTCTTGTGAGCTTGACATCTATAAGGCCACAAGGTGTCCCAGATTGCAATGTATCTCAACAAACATGATACATATTGGTGACCATAACAGTGCACTCATTTGTAGACCCAACTTAAGTTACTAACCCAACACTGCACATGAGCTTGACCCTCTATAAGGCTACACAATGCTGCCAAATTGCAATGTATCATAAAACCATGATGCACATTAGTGAATGGAAATGTACCCAATCAGCTTAAAATTTACTTCATGCAACTTAAAACATTATGAAAGCTAGACATCCATATTTTATTTCAAGCAATACTCATAGTCTTATACCTTTGAATATTTAAAAGCTGATAACCAACAAAATTTTGAAATGACGAGTACCTTGTAAACAGCAGGATGCATAGGATCAAGTTGGAAAAACTTTGTCTCAAGATCAGGAAGCTGAGTTCCACGTTCATACTGAGGCAAGTGGCGAAACAATTCAACCCTGTTTCTGACTTCAGTTTGTTTGACTACCGAACGCTTTTTAGCCTTATCAACCCGATTTTTATCATCGAATTGCATGCGTGGAGGAGGCACATCTTTCTTCCTTTCTTTCTCTGAAGGTCGATCACCTCCTTTCTTCTCAGAAGCTGCCACAGAAGATGTCACTGGAGGACCGTCTTTCTTTTGTCTACGCTGCTTCACTACTTTCTCTGTCTGCACTGAAGCTGCTCCTCCAGAAGCAGTAACAGATATATTCCCCTCAGCTGTGAACATGCAAATATCATGAATGAGACGCATGTAGAAAATTATTTTTTATTTTTTATTTTTGATAAACAAAACACCAAAGGGGGGGCATCATCCTAGGTCACGTGAAGTATACAATTACAAGTAACAGTTGGACCCAGACAAACACGACTTGCACCAATAATCCCAAAACCTCTGTTCAACCAGGAAAAAATAACAAACAAACAAACGAACACTGAGAAAGCCCTCACACTAACTCTCCCAAAAAGTCCATGAAAAACACTATCGAGCCCTGATAGACCTTATTCTGCCAAAAGAAAACAACCTCCTGAAAAATATAAATTATATGGAATAAATGCGAAGAAAGGAACAATATTACCACAAAGTTTTTTTGATGATAATGGGAAATAGATTCAAACCCGCATTAGTACAGCAACCCTTCAGTCAACTTTGGTAAAGTACAACAAACAAACAAACAAACAAACAAACAAACAAACAAATTGGACAACAACCCTGATGATGAAATCCCAAAAGCAAATATACATATGTAGTGAACTTTATCATAAATAAAATGATATAATCACAAGTTTTTTTTAATAAGAAAAACAGATTTGTCAAATGAATAAGATGGAGATAACATCTTATTACAACTTGTAAAGAAAATAATAAACTAAAAAAAAAGATTACATCTTATTATACAGGAAAAATAGAAAAAGGAAACAGAATCAAGTCAAGGGAAGAGAGATCTCCAAATTTAATAGAATTATATTAAAGATGCACCTCTGGACGTAATTAGTAAAGTTAAGTTGCACTATGCGCGCAACTGAAACAACATCCTATATTACTTACCACTTTAACTTCAATGGGTCTCATTTGCTCAAACAGATTAAGATCATATTCACTCAAGCTAGAAAAAGGTAATTTTGAGGAAAAATGTAGTCAGATATAAAATACTGTGGGGAAATGTTAGCTGAAAAAATTATAGAGAAACTCTAACAAATCTTACAAATTCAAAGTAAGATCAAGATTTCCAGCACTACTAGCTTATTTTCAAACTGTTCATTTCTCCATCCCTATTTCATTGTGAACTTGAACCAGTAAAGGAAAGCTATAACAAAATTTTCACGCAATCATGAAAAATTCTTTCAATTTTACAAGCCAAAACAGCACAAAAGAAAAGAAGAGAAAAAGGCGGAGAGGAGAGAATTACATGTACATGAATTAGATTCTAATCTCAAAGGCTATCACTATAAACCACAAAAATAAAATGAGGAAAGAAAAAGTTTGGTAGAAAATTTTAAACTTCAATCATAAAAGATAAAAGAACGCTAAAATATAGATAACGGCAATCAGAAAGCATATAATAAAATACTAATCAAAAGGAAGAACCACTTCTGAGGGAAAAACACTGACCGTTTGAACCTTTTGCGGCTGCTTTTGCAGCTCGTTGAGCCTCCTGCAAGGCGCGCCTTTCAGCTTTTGTGGTTTTCTCTTTTAGTGGCTTCGATTTTGACTGCAATGACATTTCTGCAACTGGACTTCCACCCTTTTCTGCAATGTATGCATATTTTTATACTTTTATTCAACATATCACACAATTCAATATAACACATAGTCCAATTAGTATAGAGATATCTATGTACAAATTGCACAAAGGGACAGGAAAAAAACATTTTCAGTTAAGAGCAATTTCTGGGACCAAAATATCCATATGGTATAATGGTAAACCCATTTCTAAAACAACAAAATGGTAAATGTGAAATTGTACAATTTGGCAAGTTCAATCAAAATCAATCTTCACAAAGTTATACTTTTGTATTTAATCTAGGGACCTGATATTTCGGCAAGGGAATTTGATGGTTCCACAAGCTCTCCTCACATGAATATAAATGGGACCCACATTCATGTGAGTAAGGCCTTGTGGAAATATCAATTTCCCTTGTGGAAATAACAATTCCTTTAATTTATCAAATCACAAACAAACTTATAAACACTGAATTTGTTTCCCACGAAATAATTACAAAATAAAATAGGACTCACAAATTACTATTTGAAAATATGGTGGTAACAGTTTCTTGATAGTTAAGCTAAACTCATAAACTTTCTGAGTAAGAGTAACAATAGAATAACAGTGTCCTAAAAAAATTTAGCCCAACTAAGGCGGCTGAGGGAGCCTAGCTCACGGGTGGGTACTAGACGGTCTATATATATTTGTATATAACTGAGTACAGTGTTTTCAAACGAATAACAGATTATCAATTAAATCAACAATTGGCGACAGACAGAGCCGGTCCTGGGTTTTCTAAGGCTCGGGGCAAATTTTCTCGAGTGTGCCCCTTTATACAAACTAAATAAAAAAATAAATAAATTATCAACTAATTAATTTTATTAAAATTATAAGAATTTACAAAAGATAAGGAATAACACTTTAAAATGTCATCGAAGCAAAGAATTATCAAATGTACCTACAAAATAAAAATATCAATGAAATCGGTAAAACTAATGAAATACACACTGTAGTTGGCAAGTTTTACTGATTACACAATTGAACTTTTAATTTTTCAAATTACCCCACTAAATTAATTATTATATTAAAATTGGGTTATTCCGTTAAAAAAAAAATAAACGGACATTAATTTTTTATCTATAAAACTAATGATACCCACTGTAGTTGACACGTTTTACTGATTACATCATTGAATTTTTAATTTTTCAAATTACCCCATTAAACTTATTAAAAATGATTAATTTAAATATTTTTAAAAATAATTATTATTTTCAAGTAAAAAATATTAGAAACTTTAATTTTTTCCATAAAATGAGTAAAGTTTCATAAAATATAGATTTAAAAAATTAAAGTTTTATGAAACCTTCTTGATTTAAAAAAAACCTTTTTTTTTCTTTTGAAAATAAAGTTTATTTTTTTGAATCTATATTTTATAAAATTTTACTCATTTTTTAAAATATGAAGAATTTTCCAATTTTTTCTTGAAAATAATATATATTTAAAAAATTATTAATTTCTTTTTGAAAAAATTGAATCAGTTTTTTTATTTATCTTTTCTTTGTTTTATTTATTTTAATTTCTATTTTTATTTTTTTAAAAAAAATTATAATATTAAGAATGGATCATTCTATTAAAAATTAAGTAGACATTAATTTAATTTAAAATTACTTTAATTTTTTTGAATCTATATTTTATGAAAGTCATTTTATGAAGAAAAAAAGTTTCTAATATTTTTACTTAAAATAATAATTATTTTTAAAAATATTTAAAATAATTATTTTAATTAGTTTGATGGGGTAATTTGAAAAATTAAAGTTCAATGGTGTAATCAGTAAAATGTGCCAACTACAGTAGATAATTCATTAGTTTTGTAGATAAAAAATTAACGTACGTTTATTTTTTTTAACGAAATGACCCAATTTCAAAATAATAATTAGTTTAGTGGTGTTATTTGAAAATTAAAAGTTCAATGGTGTAATCAGTAAAACCTACCAACTACAGTGGGTATTTCTTTAGTTTTGTCCAATGAAATCTAAACCACAAAACATCATTTAAAATGTCTTCTTGTTACACTTGTAGATGCAAAATCATCAATTATACTATCATATTTAATGTTTTCTAACATATCATTTTCAATTCATAATATCGCTAATCTTTTTATTATTTTATTTTTTTTATACACATAAATACATAAGTTTATAAAAAAATTTGGCCCCCCCCTCATTTGTGGTACTGGGTTTCATTGCCCATGCCCAAGGCAATGAAGCTCTGGTGATGAATCACAATGAGAATATTAACAACTTAAAAGGTTACTCAAGAATGATATTAAATTGCTTTCTATTGAAACTTCAAAGACAAGTATATTCCAAATATAATATTACTTCAATTGAAAATTAAGCATAATTATATACTCTGTTCTAAAAAAATCACTTTAGGTCACTTTAGGCCCGCCTAGGCGCTAGCTAGGCCCCTCTTGGCGCCACTTTAGGACCTAGGCCCCCACTTGGCGCCTCTAAGCCCCAGTGCCTCACCTAGGCCCAGGCGACAAAAAATCCTCTATAAAATTAGGCGGGTTCTAAAGCGGAGAGATTTTTTATTTTAATAACTACCCAAACCAAATCTTAATATATTTATTTTCTAATGATTACCATATTCATAATCTGAGGTTGTAGCATATCAAATCACAACAAGAAGTGAACAATATCAAGTCAAAATGGATAATTTTATTATAGTTGTAATTTTTGAACTTGTACCAACTTCAAATTATATTAATGAGAATACATTTGTAATATTTAGTTTAATTCAATTTTATAATTCTTAAATTTATATTTAGTTTCTTAAGTTTTAATATTGAATTAAATTCTTGAAATTTTAAAATTTATTATTTAATAGCAATCTTATTTATAAAATAAAACTAATCGTTAAAAATTTGTTTAAACTTTGAACAATTGCATGTTTGTGTTTGAACTTTGACATTAGCAATATGGATATGTGTTTGAACTTTAAGAAAAGGCCTTTATTATCTTTATTATAGATTGTTTTGCTTTATATTATTATTTTGTTTGGATAAATTAAGATAAAATATTAAAATTACCTTAAAATAAAAAATCCCGCCTAGGCCCCGCCTAGGCCCCGCCTAGGCCGCCTAGGCGCTAGGCCCCCCTCGGCCGCCCGCCTCCCGCCTAGCGCTTTTTAGAACATTGATTATATAAACCATATATAAGATGTAAAGATTCTAGATTGTAAGTACATGAAAAAAGTTATGCTATTTGGAGACTGATTCTAGATTGTAAGTACATGAAAGTTATGCTATTTGGAGTCTCAACTTGTATTGTTGCTATGCTTGCTCGTGGAAGATTACTTTTAGACACCTAGACCAATTCAAGGAATTTGAATGCTGATTCCGCCAAGGCTACCTTATGCGCCGGAAACAGTGGAGATAGCAGCAGTGCAAGTACTTCACTAATTAACTCCATACAGATACATAGCCAACTGGACCATAATACACCATTATGTATTTCAACTTCTGACTATCTTTGATTTGAGATAGCAGCGATGCAAGAACTTCACTAATTAACTCCATACAGGTACATAGCCAACAGGACCATAATACACCATTATGTATTTCAACTTCTGACTATCAAACTACAGAATTTCACCTTTTTTGTCAGCATTCAAAACGTTTTTGGAATTTGATCAAAAATTTCAGTCCTTAATTGACTTGATTTTCGTTTACAATTTGTTCCTAATAACACTTTTTTGGGGGACGAGCATACTGTCATGACCAAGGTGTCACCCACGTTTCGAAAACAAATAACTAATTAATAATTTATTTCAGTTTAATGTAAAACCAGCATATCCAAAACATTAATAAGAAGAAAGCATATACATAAATACATATATTTACAGAGAGATACATATAGTAACAAAAAAAAATACATAAATACAAAATTATCATGCAAAGGCATTAAATTTACCATCATTTGACAATCCAGTAGCCTTTTTCACTCCCAAAGCCAAATTCACCTCGACCATCATACCAATTCCATTACTTGGAAGTGACATAGGCAATTTCCCTGAATTAGTCCGCCGAATCCATTTCACCGAATCCTCTGAAGATTCCCCATCCCCAATCCTACTTGACACCGGCGATGTCCCGAGCACGGAATCCTGCGGATTATAGCTCCCGATCGGCACATGATCAATAGACGATCGCCGCCCCTGCGAGGGGGTGGTGACAGGAACCCCGACGGCGCGTGAGAGATTTTCGGAGGCGTGGCGCGTCGGAGGAATCATGACGGGGGAGAGGGAGTTGGACGCCGGAGGCGAAGCGGCTGGACCGGATTGGGTCCGGTCCGGGGGTGGACCGGGGGCGAAGAAACCTACTTTGCGGACTTTAGGGTCGATGACCCGGGACGATCGGCGTGGGTCCATTGAGAAGTGAAGGGTGGAGCAGAGGATTTAGGGTTTAAGGTATTGGTGGTGGTGAAATTGGTAAGGGTTTAGCCATGGCGGGAGGGTTTAGATTGGGATTTGGGAAGCCATTGAAAAGGAAGGATTTTTTTAGGGTTTTGCAGAAGAGATTGATAAAGTTGAGATTCGGGTTGTCTGTGAATTTGTCCTTTTAAAGGTTGCGATATGCCAATTGTCACTAGGGGGGAATTCTCAATGACGGAAATTTAGGGGTTGTTTGGTTAGAAGCATTTAAGTGTGTTATTGTGTTCGATGAGAGTAAAAATTCAAAAATATTTTTAAATTTTAATTTTATAAAATTATTTATTTTAAATATAATTTATTTAACTCTCAAATATTGTTTAAGTGATTGGATCGGTCCTATGTTCGCTCCGGTTGACCCGATTGGACTAATTTGATTTAAATTTGGATTAAACTGATTGACCATTGATTTTATATTATTTTTTTGATACTAAATTTTTTTAATATTAAAATTAACTATTTTTATTACTATTGTAATACATTTATTATGTTTTAATTTATCAAAAATTAGGTATTTTAAAATTGTATTTATTTATTAATAATATATATTTTTATATATTTATGATGTTATTGATTTAATAATAACTGTTTGATCTTTGATTGCACTGATGACTCATCTATCCAATAAACTAAACAAACCATTATCTATTTATTTTTGAATTAAATCTTTTCATGGTTGAAAGATTCTTAGTTTTTATATTCTATTAAAAGTTCCTTTTCACTTAAAAGTTTGTAATTTAAATTAAATTAAATGATGGAATTTAGCTTATTATTTATATTCTTTATTTTTTATATAGTTGCAAGATAATATGGTGACATGGTCCATTCAAATTATAAGTGGATGATTTTTATTTATGAATAAATGTTTTAAATTTAGAGATTGATATTTTTATAAGTAAAAATAATAATTCACAAAACTCCTTATATAAATAGTAAATACTTATGTGAGAGTAACCTTATAAAAATATCAATTTTCACTTATGAAAATAACAATTCTCTAAATTTATGCACCTCGAGGCTCCGACATCCGACTCTAAGGACCTTGTTTTTTTTGTATTGTATTAAGAGTATTCACAACAGTTCCCCCAATAAACTCTTAATCCATACATTTGAAGAATACATTAACAAATCATTATTCAACAGTTTTCTTATCCTTATTTAATTCTCTATTCTAATCTCTATATATGATTTTACTCCTCAGGATGAGAAAGTTAAAAGATCGTTATGCAAAATGACATTTCACACCCTCATTTAAGTGGACAACTCATCAATCATTATCCAACTCATTTTCATTTTCAAATTATAAAATTAATATTGACTTATTTTTTTAAAATTAATTTTAAACATATTCAAATTTAAAATTGATATAAATTTATTTAATTCAAGATATAATTATAAATATTATAAAAGTACTATTAGTTATAAAATTTATTATTTTCAAATTTTAAATGAATCATATTAATTTTAAATTTAAAAATATCACAAATTAACTTTTTAAAAGTTAATATTGATCTTATATACATTTGCACCTACAATCCATTCAATACTCACTCCATAAATTATTTAAAATTTAAAATAAAATAAAAGTTATTTTACGGTGAAATACAATTTATAAATTATACTCTCTTTTATAAATTATAAGATTATTATTAATTTTATAAGTCAATTTGATGCATTCTCAAACTTAATAGTTTTGCTAAGAATTGTAAAAATAATAAATTTTATTAGTAGTAGTATTTTTTTTCTAAATAAGTTACAATATGTATTGATTAAATTTATATTAATTTTAAATTTAAAAATATCACATACTTACTTTAAAAAAGATTAATAAATTAATAAAGATTTTATAATTAAAAACAAGAGGTTGTGATTTTACTTCTGAAATATTGCAACTATTACATGAAACTAAGAATTAGCTTTCTTGTAGTAGCTTCAGTTGCAGTTTTTATTGTTACTAGGAGTAAGATTAACTGTCCAATGAGCCGAAAAACTCCCAGCATAATTTTTTTTTGGTATGTATGATTATATTATCTTTAGAAAATAGAAGTTCGTTTTAGTTTTATGACTATTTACTAGCTAGTTCTAGCTTCATATATTTGTGATGTGTCTAGTATATATAATTTATAAGGAAATGTTCGGTTACCAACACACTATATATGAAGAATGCATGTTGAGTTGGAATGTTTGGAGTTGAAGAGAGGGAACAAAGAGCTTCAGTTATTAGCAATGAGGGGAGTTGACAGTTAAGTTGTTTGCTACTCAAAACAAGAACAACTGCACTCTCAGATATGACAGAGGTAAGTTTTATCTTATGTGTATAGAAATATATATGTCACTGTCTTAAGGTTTTACTAGTTTTGCCTAAAAAGATTTGCTTTCTTTTGTTCAAATCCGTCCATTTTTGGATAGAAAAGTGACCAAGTTTTTTGGTCATTTTTTTTCAAACTTGGTAACAATGGACTAAGTTATTTTTTATCCTTTTCCCTTCTTTTTCATCTACTCAGAAACACATTGTAAGAGTCGAGTTTTCTACATCCACCCAAAATCATTGTTAAATAATTTGAATGAGTAGTATTTTTGCCTTAATAATTACTATCTATGTTTGCCCTATAAATATTATGTTTATGTTTTCTTCTCCTCTTTATTGATCGCAGAGTAAAATCAATACTAAAGCAAAAGACGAAATAAGAAGCTTACAATGATTACCAGCTTTTTTTTTTTTGGTTCTTCAAGGTATCCCAGACTCCCACTATTAGTTTGTCCAAGATTATTCTTCCGAGGTACGGTCGGACGCCAAAGCAGAGACCTAAACCGAGATCACTTGCTTAAGCTACCAGTGCCCCTTCCACTCAGGTCAACCTTTGGTGATATTACTACTAGCTATTCAAGCACTAAGAAAGTATCAAGAAAAAACCTACTCTAGTCCAAAATATAAAGAAATGGGGTAGAAGAAAAGATGATTCGATTCAGAAAGGCCTAATTTGCAGATATTCTATATCAAATGTGCCATCTGATGCAACAACAAGATCAAAGAAAGAAACAAGCCAATGTGGCAGATTCTTTAAACTTGCCTAATGTTTTGCGATTGAGGAGAGTTTCATTTTGTGACGCAATAAAGCTTGTGTCAGGCACGTGATTCCGGAAATACGCATACGGTTTGACCGTATATTTCTCATAAAATAATAATAACTCACAGTATGTTATACATTTTGTCCGAATAAAAACATAAAAATACAAAAAAAAATTGTATAAAAATAAATGATAAAATACAAAAAGAAATATTAATAAAAATATTAAAATGCAAAAAAAGAATAAATGATAAAATACAAAAAATAAAATAAAGTATCATTTTAACTCCCTTTTATATCATTTTCCAAAGTCCATAAATATCTCTATTATTACTAACCAAAATACAGGAAAAATAAATTAATAACTCACTACTCCTCTCTCTTTCTTTTAAAAATCATTCTATTCTTTGGATAATTCATAATCATGGACAATGCCTTGGCAACCGCTTCCTTTTCCTCCACAATCGTACCATCTAGCATCTCAAGCAAAGGTGGAATACACCCACATCCACCCAATTCTTTTTGAGTTTTTGTATTAAATCCCAAATCATAAGCAGCGAGGCTGCTATTCTCACTCCTAATGTGACGTCTCAAAATTTGGGCTTACACCACCTAATTTTAATCACCAAAATATAAATAACATACATCAATTCTTCTGTTTATAATTATTACAATATCGTGTATAGTACAACAACACACATTAAGTCTTCGTTATAATTATTCTTACACTATTTTACAACTTGGTGAGAACTACTACAACTACTAACTCGAACCATCATTCCATTCTCAATTCTCTCCGCTAGCCCTAACTACATTCTAATTTCCTGAAAAGAATTCTGAAACAAAAGTGTGAGATCAAAAAACACAGTAAATAATATCATGACTAAGATAGCGAAGAATAAGTTATCCCTTAGCCTTCAACATGGATACATAGATTTAGAAAAGGACAGAAAACATAAGTTTTCAACAAACAACTGCAGTGAAATGAATAATCCATTAGATATGTCAAATAAATCAAAATGTCTATTATCTTCTCCAATTTAAAAATTCAAAATCAAGATTTCATCAATCATGTTAATCAACAGTTCCACTTTGCACCAGACCAAAGAGAACTTTCCCCACGTGTCCTTATCACATAGGCTAAAGACACTTAACAATCATATTGTCTTTGCACTCAAACCAAATACATTTAACTGTAACACCAATGGTCATTATCATGTCAATCAATAGTTCATTTTTGCACCCAGTTCAAAGAGGATTTTCACCACGTGTCCTTGTTACACAGGCTAATGACACCTAACAATCATATTATTTTTGCGCCCAGGCCAAAGACATTCACAACAACTTAAGTCCTGATGATTAGTACAAATAAAAATGATATAAAGGATGAACATAAATAATTAATAAAGGATAAACATTAAAAATTTATAATTTAATTTGCTTAGAGTCGAATAATGTCCAATTTGTCAACACGATATCCAGAATATCGATTCGAGTTCAAAAATAATATTTAAGGTCCATTGTTCAAATATAATAGTTAAAATTCAATAGGAAGTTTCACGTCAAAAGATATTAGATGAAGTGCCAACTATTAAGAAAATTTTAATCATTTCAAGAATTTTCACCATTTAATGTAAAGAAGTGTATAAACGAACAATATTGTCTTACCAAAGTAAGTTTAAATTTAAGAGTATATAAAAAAAATGATATCTCTTATGAGTATAAAAGAAAATGATATCTCTTATTTTAACACATGACTAGATATTGCTTTCTATGTAATTGATTAACCTATATAATTTTTGCACTCTTAACTAATATTCATCAATACTTAAGGTAGCCTTAGCATTTTTGCACTGTTACTGATATTCACCGATAATTAAGGTAGCCTTATCACAGTAAGAGAAACACTACAAGAAAACCGGTTAATTCTGACGTACATTTCCGTCGGTATTAGTCTTATTCCGTCGGAATTAGGTAATTTACGAGGGAACTTTTGGTCGTAAATTCCGTCGTAATTACACGTGTCGAAAATAAGTCCGTCGAATTATCCGTCGTAATTAGCTAACTTTGACGGAATTACGTCGTTAAGCACGACGTAATTTCGTCGTACATAACCTAAGTTCGAGGGAATATCTCCGAGGAAATAAGTCCGTCAGGGATAAGTTCCAAATATGTTCGAGGGAATATTTACGACGGCCTATTTCAGTCGTACATAATGAGTTATAAATACAACGGAATTTCCGTCGTATATAACCTATTACCGACGGAAGTTTCATTTATCAATTAAATCAGATAACCTTATTTTTGACTGAATATTTGTCGAAATTACCTTATTCCGTCGAAAATAAGGTTTTTTTTTAAGAAATGATTTTTTAAAAATTTAAGGGTCCAGGTAAACAAACCCAATATTTTTGTACCTGCACCTTGTTTCAGCCCAATAACAGTACTATTTCCTGTCATTCAACATATATATTCGTCAAATATATAAACTAAACTAACAATTACAAATAATCTACTAACTCACCAACAATTACAATAATCTACTAACCCATCAACAATTTCAAATATTAACGAATGTTCCAAAATGTATATACAATTTACAACACTTTCAAAGACTACACTAATAAGTACAAATGAATGAATGACAAATGAGTCTATAAACTAGTATGATCATCTCCATCACCCTCGCTATCGCTATCGCCATCGCCATCGCCATTACCATCGTCATCGCCATCGCCATCGCCATCGCCGGTCTCAGTCCCAGTCCCAGTCCCAGTCCCCTTGTCATCGCCATCGCCAGCCTGTTCATAAAATTAAAAATAAAAATCATTAGTCCGTATATATGTGAGAAATAAAAAGATATTATTGTTAAATTAAAATAACATAAACATGAAGAATAATGAAAATAACATAACATGCAGAATATCATGGAATCTAATGGCTCAGAACCCCCCTAGTAGCCTCTAACTCAGCTATACGTTGGTCCCGAAGCTTCTGAAATCGGTCCTATAATTTATATTGTATACGCGAGTTAATTATATCATTTTATTTTATTTTATCTGTAATAATTAAAAGAATCGAATCAATAAACATAAACTATCTCAGCTTGAGATATATTTAAATCCTAGTTCAGACAACTTACTAGCTCCTGAAGACGAGCCTATATCGTGGCTAGCATCTCCCGAACCGGATCGCCCACCACCTCGGCGACCTCCACCGCTATGTCTAGGCATGGATATGGTACTACAATAACCAAATTGATAGATTATGAATATGTAAGGTTTAACAATGTGGTATTTACTAATATGAATGCTCATTTGCAATTACGTACGTCATCAAACCCATCAGATTCAACGTGTAACTCATTCTCGGATTTGGTATCTTCATCATCCTCAGTTTCGAGATCAGTTTCGTCATCGTTATCATCCTCAACGACTACATAATCATTCACGACGACGATTTCCTTGACATCCTCATCGTCAGGTACGTCAATGATATCAGTACTCATCACATCTTCAACATTTAACACTACGGCCAAAAGGTTGCTAACATCTTCTTACAACGCCTCATCCCTACCAAACATGTTTGCATCATCAAATGCATGTGTTTTAGTTGTGACAACTGTGTACCAAGGGCTTCTAGTATTTACGACATTAAGAGCATAATACACTTGAATCGCTTAACTTGCTAACACGAACACATCATCAGATTTTAATACCAACTTGATAACTACGATTTTGATTCTATTACGATCAACTTTAACCCCCTTTTCAGTATCAAACCAGCTACACTTAAATGTAACTACCTTTTTAACCCCATGATAATTGAGCACAACCACATCCCATGGCGGCCGTAGTAATTGGACTCGTAATCTTAAAATCATAAAGGTGATAGATCACCCCCCAAAATAGGTAGTATACATCACAAAAGTCATAAATACACATACGAATACAAATACAATCTTTAATATCTGACAAGAGATTTGTGAGTTTTAATACAAATATTGTCTTCTAGACAATATCCACTCGAGAATAAGTCCTCATTACATTTATTGTCACCTTTATTTAATGAGAATAGTGAGGGACTACTAATACTATCATCTGGACCGTCACTCCAGTTTCCCCGACTAGTCCGGCTACGTTCTCATTTCACGAAGAGAACGGTGAAAGAAAAGGTGAGCTCAACTAGCCAAGTAAGAAATATTATGACTAAGATAATGTAGAATAAATTATCATTAGTCTTGATGATGTTAAAGCGATAAAATATAATAGACATCAAGTTTAAGCTGCGGTGGAACATGCTGATCCATTAAAAAGTCAGTAGAGAATAAAATCTACTATCTTTTATGATTTAAAAGGTTTTTCATCACTTTTATCATTTGGAGACTCGACAATAAATAATCCACATCATCCACCACTTCGACCGAGGATATTCATTAGTATCACGACCACAAATTATCCATGCACTACGGGCCGAGGATATTCGTGTATTCATCGATGGTCATGATCATACCAACAATTTGTCCATCGATGCACTACGGGCCGATGAG
The DNA here is from genome assembly GCA_020205615.1 of Panax quinquefolius. Classification (NCBI taxonomy): domain Eukaryota; kingdom Viridiplantae; phylum Streptophyta; class Magnoliopsida; order Apiales; family Araliaceae; genus Panax; species Panax quinquefolius. Next base: position 173,848,411 of record CM035156.1, on the reverse strand, counting down.
GACTTTTACCACATCATTTGTAACATTACGGTCGTGATTATCTCAGAATAATCCTGGTCGTAATCATACCAAGTCCATCATGCACTACAGGCCACAGATGACTTTCAACATAAATATAAATATGAGGATGATGACAATGATATAAAATTCAATAAAACAAGTTCAAAATTAATTTATATCGAGGGAACTAATAACGTCAAATTGTCGACATGATACTTCTTTGTAGAGTAAAATTTAAGAATGCTCGGAAGAATATTTCCATGAAAAGATCTTTGGATGAAGCGCAAATATCGAGGATATTCCACTAATTTCATGGAGTATAAAAGTCAAAACTTTAACCAACTAAGTATAATAAAGAATGGAATAACAAAAGAAATCACCATACATGCGGTACTTGCCGCATAGAGCGAGTTATTCAATAGAATAATAAATAACGGAACACGGTCGGGCGCGTGTCACTTGCAAGCAGGATATTCAATAGAATAATAAAGAATGGAACCGAAATCAAATGTAAAATGCTTAGCATAGCGAGGATATTCAATGAAGAATAATAAATAGATAGATAAACAGCGGGGGATATTCAATGAGAATAATAAATAAGCGGAACCCGAAGCGTAAGTGCTTATGAGCGGATAAACGAGAAGAATAATAAAAGAATGGAATAACAAAGAATTTCACCATGTATATTCGCTTTAGCGAACAGGTTATTCAAAAATAATAATAAGAATGGAATAAAGAAGAATTTCACCAAGTATAGGGTAACTTGGCGTATCTGAGTTATTCAATAGAATAATAAAGAATGGAATATGAAGTTCTCTTCATGAATACAAAAAAAAAATAATACCCTTACCGTAAAAAAGAAACTTGATATAGAGAGTAGTGAAGTAGCGAGAATACTTTTTCTTCTTTTCTCTATTTAATTCTCTATAGTTTTCTCTCTAGAGTTTTGGTGAATTCGTAAGAAATAATGAAGGAATGAGCTTATTTATAGAAGAATGGGTGAATAGTAACCAATCCATGAGCGGTCCAGATTGATTTACTTTAAGCGGACCAGATTATAAAATATTGGTTTAAATAAAATATAATATATTCTATTTATAATCTAATAAAAGCGAATAACTTTATAAAAGTATTATATTTTTTTATAAAAAAGATTTTATTATGCAAACACTATCACGAATTATATCTTGTACTATATGCAAACATATACATAATAAAATATAATATATTCTAATTATTGTCTAATAAAATAGATAACTTTATAAAAGTATTACATTTTATATAAAAAGATTTTCTTATTAGCCTAATAAAGCGAATAACTTTATAAAAGTAAAAAAAGTTACATTTTATATAAAAACTTTTACATTTTATTACATTAATAATACTAATAAAACAAAACTTCATCATCATTATTATTATTCACACTATTAATCGACCGGTCGTTTCCAGGAAAGAGGGGCTTTCGATAAAGATTTCTCCTATTGGTAGCGCATGATTAGGTGACCAAACCTCTCCTTGGCGAGAACTTACTAGACATCGTTAATATTGCAAATAATAATATTAATAACTCTGTCATCTCAATTATTGATTTAATAATATATAAAATATCGACAATAATTGAATCAAATAACGTGAGATCTTAATGACAATTCTTTGAAGCGATAATTGAACAAAAATGAGTGACTTCTCACGTAAGCATCGATAATCAATCTGGTGTGCTCTTATGCGACCCCAGCGTATTATTTTGTACTTTTAACAGGGTTGTTTCAGCGATTAACGGTAAAACTTACGCCATTATTTTCATATAAAAATATTTTTGTCGTTTTCTCGATCAAGCCAATAATTACATTTGTGGGGTCCTGATGATTGTGTTGGTAAATACGAATATTCCTGTTAAAGCGAATATTCCCAGACCAATCGAATATTATATAACAACTTGCGTACTTTTGCAAAATTTATAAATATTACCCACAACTATAACATTATATCAAATTTATTCCATAATATTCAAAAAAATGATATTTATAGAAAATTCATCTTTATTCATAAAAGTTGGGGTCTTCTGATCTCCCCTTCTTATGAAATTTAGCCCTCGAAATTAGAAGTGCGTACTGGTATGTCGATAGAGGTAAGGATACCTTGATTTCATTTGATTCTAACTCCGGTCATTTCCTCAACATCGTGGTTCCTCCATAAAACTTTGACTTGAGGTATAACCTTGGGGCGTAGAATATGTTCCTTCTTATCAAGATTTGAGCAGGAACCTCTTCATACGTTAAATCTTCCGCTATTTAAAATCGGTTCTAACTTCGATAATGTGGTTTGGGTCTTTCACATATTTACGTAACATGGATATATGAAAAGCGTTATGAACACGAGACATACTTGGCGGTAAAAGCAAGTCTATAGGCTCTGGTCCCTACTCGATCGAGGATTAAAAATGGGCGATGAATCGAGGATTGAGCTTTCTCTCTTTCCAAATCTCGTAACTCCTTTCCATGGAGCGACACGTAACAACACATGATCTCGATATCGAATTTCCGTCCTTTCGATGAAGATCGGCATAACTCTTTTGTCGATCTTGTGAGGTTTTTATCGTTGTCGGATCGTTTGAATCTTTTTCGTAGTCATACGTACCAACTCTCGGTCCCAACAACGTTGCTTCACCCACCTCATCCCGACATCTTTGGAAGCGACACTTTCTTCCAAACAAGCGCCTCGAATGGAGCCATGCGATACTTGCTTGATAAGCTATTGTTGTAGGAAAACTCCACCGATGGTAAGAACTTGTCCCAACTTCCCTTGAAGTCGAGGACGAGTCTTAATAAATCTTCAAGAGTTTGAATAGTCCTCTCGATTGTCCGTCAAATCGAGGATGATATGCGAACTAAATCGTAAATCCGTGCCCATAGCTTTTTTTGCAAACTAACCCAAAATCGTGAAGTGAATCTTGGGTCTCGATCGGAAACTATGGATCTTGGCATACCATACGATCTTACAATCTCGTTTATATATACATCTGAGCAAGAGGCGTTCAAGTGTATAAGTTTCTCGTATAGGTAAGAAATGAAGCGGACTTGGTCGATCTATCAACAATGACCCAAATTGCATCTATGCCTTGAGAAACCTTGGGAAGACCGATGTAATGAAATCCATGGTAATGTGCTCCCACTTCCATTACGGAATTTCAAGTGGTTGCTGATGGACCTTTTGGTACTTGATGCTCGCGCCTTGACTCGTTGACAAGTTAAACACCTTGAGATAAAGCAAGTATTATCTCTCTCTTTATATTGCCCCACCAAAATGTATATCGAAGAAGATCATGATACATTTTGGTACTCGAGATGGATTACAAGCGGTGTGTTGTGCGCCTCCATCATGATTTTATACTTTAAATCGGGGTCGTTAGGAACACAAAAATGCTGGAGTTGACTCGAAGTATTCCTTCTTCATCGATTCTTGCTTCGGCGTAGCACCTTCTTGTACTTTCTTCCTCATATGCATCGGCTCCAGTGCGTAGCTTGGCGACTTTAACTTTATCGATTAAAGTCGGTTCTACTCGTATATTCGCCATCATCACGTGGGTCCACAGAGTCTTTATCTCTATCTCCATCCTTTGCAAGTCATACAAAATGGGCCTTTGCGTTGACAATATCGCTTTTCGTGCCGCATATGATCTTCTACTACTCGTCGATCATCGGCTACCACGTTTGCTTTTCGAGGATGGTATTGGATGGTATGATCATAATCTTTCAGCAGATTCAAGCCAGCGTCGTTGTCGCGTATTGAGTTCCTTTTGAGTGAAGAAATATTTGAGGCTTTTATGATCAAGTAAAGATCTCCACTTTCTCCCATACAAGTAATGCCTCCAAATTTTAGTGCAAGAAACAATTTTGCTTGACTCTAGATCATGAGTAGGATAATTCCTCTCATATTCTTTGAGTTGTCGAGAGGCATAAGGCTATGACTTTCCCATGTTGCATGAGAACACATCTAACCCTTTGCACGAAGCATCTTGTAGATGACAAATCCCTCAAGGCGGATGGTATTGTCCGAGCGGTCTTTGAAATGAGTCTTCTCTTGAGTTCTTGAAAACTCTTCTCACATTCCTCGCTCAACCAAATTTTGTATCTTTTCGAGTCAATTTGAGTTAATGGAGTAGCGATTGAGAAACCCTTCTCTGAATCTCGATAATAACCGGACTAAAGCAGAGAAAGCTCGTGCTTTGATCATTTGATTTAGGTTGCTCCCGACTTTGAATAGCTTTGATCTTTCTTGGGTGATAGATATTCCATGACTTGATACCACGTGCCCGAGGAATGCTACTTCCTCAAGCGAACTCGCATTTCTTTAACTTGGCATAAAGCTTATATTCACGAAGCTTTTGGATATCGACCTCAAGTGTTGCTCATGATCTTCACGGCTTTTGGAATAAATAAGGATGTCATCGATAAAAGCGACCACAAAGTGATCAAATATTCCTTGAATACTCGGTTCATCATATCCATGAAAGCGGCGGGAGCATTAGTCGATCAAAAGACATGACTAGGAATTCATAATGCCGTCTTCAGGAGTTACGAAAAGCCGTCTTTGGAATGTCATCGGTTCTAATCTTTAATTGGTGATATCAAGAGCGAAGATCGATCTTTGAAAAGAATTTGGCGCCTTGCTGCTGGTTGGTCGAACAGGTCATCAATCGTGGCAATGGGTACCTATTTTTGATGGTGACATGATTGACTCCGATAATCAATACAAAGTCGCATACTCCCATCTTTCTTCTTCACGAATAGAGCAGGAGCACCCCGAGGAGAAGTACTAGGGACGAATAAAGCCCGATGTCTAACAATTCCTGCGGTTGGGTCTTTAACTCACGAAGTTTGATAGGAGCCATTCGATATGGGGCTTTGGAAATGGGTTTTGTCTGGGGTTGAAAGGTCGATACAAAATTCAATTTCACGCTCTACGGGGTAGGCAGGAAGTTCTTGGGGAATCGTTCGGAAATTCATTAACAATAGAAATATCATTCAAAAGCGGCGTATTTTTGTTTAGATCAAGTGACATGAGCTAAGAAAGCTTGACATCCGTTTTTCAATAAGCGAATAGCTTTATGGCTTGAGATAGCGATGATTGATTTTAATGGTTTGGTTGCTTGAATTAGCATAATAGGTTGATTAGGAATATGAAAGCTAATGACCTTACGAAAATAATCAATTTTGCATGATGAGTAGTTAACGATCAATCCTAGAATTACATCAAATCAAGTATTTTCAATGAAATAAGATCGACGAGGTAATGTGAGGGTGCGATTTGAACCAAACAAGACTTATAAGCAGTGGATGTAATGAAGGTTTCTCCCAGCGGAGTTTCAACGAGATAAGTCAAAGTCTAATTTCTCAGGAGTCAAATTTAAGCGTTGGCGCAAGTAGGAGAAATAAAAGAATGGGTAGAGCCGGTATCAAATAAGGTATATACTTCGCTAGAGTTTATGATAAGCTTACCGTGATGACCTCGTTCGGGTTCCTTGCTTTACGGGGGAGTCGCGACAAGCGCTCTCCCTTGCTTACTCTTGGCTTTGACTTTTTTTGGGGCGTCCTTTGGTGCCTCCATCCTAATTGAACTTGTCTTTGGTGAGCGACAAAAATCGGGCTAGGTGACCTTCTCTTCCATAATTATAACATGCTTTGGATGGCATCGCGCGGTTTGGTGATGTGTCCTCCCCTCGCATTTGAAGCATATGATAGGTGGTCGTTCTCCTTCCTTAACAACGGGTCTTTGGTCTTGGCGTCTTTCCATCATTGTTGAATCTCCTCTTCTTGAAATGTCCATTCTTATTGTTTTGGCCATGATTTACCATAGAAGTGGTTACCATTTACGGCATGTTGATTCCTCCGCTTATTATTGTCTTAGCTTGATGATTTATTATCTTTGGTATTATCATTTTGTAAATTTGCTCTCTTTTGGTTGGGTTGACTCGTTATCGGCGCTCAATAAGCTGAGCCCTATTAACAACATCGAATACAAACCACGGTTTATGAGAGATAAGATATTGGCGTATCTCGGGTTTCAAACCTCTTAGAAACATTAGCGTCATTCTCTCCTCATTATCAACCAAATGGGGATATAAGCAGGGATAACTTCGGCAAACTTGGCCCGTCTTTGCGACACGGTCGTATTGTTTTTCTCGACTTAATGAACTCTACCTCTTTCATGTGCGAATACTTTCGGGAAAGTACTTGTCGTTGAACAATTCTTGGAACTTCTCCCAGAGTCATCTTGGTCGGCGGAGTTGAGTCGCTTTTCTGATTCCCACGATAATCGCCTCTGCCTGCATAACATAAAGGTGGAAAAGGGAACCTTTTGCTCCTCGGAGCATCCAAGACATCAAATATCTTGTTGATCTGCTTTATCCACGTCTCGCCTTAAGTGGTTTTGGCTCTCAAAAAACTCGGTGGTCCCAGTTCCTTGAAGCTGCTTAGCGGTGACCGTCGTCAAGAGTTGCCGGTGTTTCACCTGCATTTTGGGCGGAGCGCTCTCTTGCACGATGTTGCATGAATTGCATAAAGCCTCTGAACATTCCATCGTTCATCATCAGTCGGTGTTGTTGTTTGCATGAGGATTGTCGCCTTCACGCACACATTATCACGATTATTGATCTGTGGAGACTCAGCGGTCTCTCTGTGCTCCATTGATGTTCTCAACATTCTCGGATGCCATTTTCAAATCTTGCCACAAAACAAGGGTTAATTAACATATCACATATTATCCCTATACTACGTGAGACCAATTAAATATCAAATAAACTTAGGTAGGTCATACTAGCGAAAGAATTCCCGTCTCTCCCTCCTAGTTCTTGTCTCACATCTCGGCCGGGGATCGTATCCCTAAGCTTTGATACCAATTGTGGCGCCCCCAAAATAGGTATACATCACCATTCTTAAGTCGCCAAATACATGGTACAAAATATAAATACAATTAATTATAATATCTGACAAAACATATTTGTGAGTTTTAATACAAATATTGTCTTCTAGACAATATCCACTCTTAGAATAAGTCCTCATTACATTTATTATCACCTTTATTTAATAGAATAGTGAGGGACTACTAATACTATCATCGGACCCGTCACTCCGGTTCCCGACTAGTCCCGAACTACGTTCTCATTTCTGAAGAGAACGGTGAAAGAAAAGGTGAGCTCAACTAGCCCGAAGAAATATTATGACTAAGATAATGCGAGAATAAATTATCATTAGTCTTGACAATGTTAAGCGATAAAATATAATAGACATCAAGTTTAAGCTGCGGTGGAACAAGCGATCCATTAAAAAGTCGAGTAGAGAATAAAATCTACTATCTTTTATGATTTAAAAGGTTTTTCATCACTTTTATCATTTGGGACTCGACAATAAATAATCCACATCATCCACTGCTTCGGACGAGGATATTCATTAGTATCACGACCACAAATTATCCATGCACTACGGGCGAGGATATTCGTGTATTCATCGATGGTCGTGATCATGCCAACAAGCGTCCATCGATGCACTACGGGCCGATGAGGACTTTTACCACATCATTTGTAACATTACGATCGTGATGATTACAAGAATAATCACAGTCATAATCATACCAAGTCCATCTATATGCTTCTGAGAGCCACGAGATGACTTTCAACATAATATAAACATGAGGATGATGACAATGATATAAGAATTCAATAAAACAAGTTCAAGAATTAATTTATTCGAGGAACTAATAACGTCAAATTATCGACATGATACTTCTTTGTAGAGTAAAATTCAAGAATGCTCGGAAGAATATTTCCATGAAAAGATCTTTGGATGAAGCGCTTGAAATATCGAGGATATTCCACTAATTTCATGGAGTATAGAAGTCAAAACTTTAACTTATTTGAGTATAATAAAGAATGGAATAACAAAAGAAATCACCATGCACATGCGATACTTGCCGCATGAGGCGAGTTATTCAATAGAATAATAAATAACGGAACGGTCGAGGCGTAATAATAGCGCAAGACGAGGATATTCAACGAGAATAATAAAGAATGGAATAACAACGAAATCACCATGCATGCGGTACTTGGCGTATAGCAGGTTATTCAATAGAATAAATGGAATAAATAACGGAATTCCGAATAATAAAAAAGCGGAAAAAAAGCGCTTGTGAGCGAGGATATTCAACGAGAATAATAAAGAATGGAATAACAGAAGAATTTCACCATGTATGCGGTAAGCGCGCATAGACGAGGTTATTCAACAGAATAATAAAGAATGGAATAATAGAAGAATTTCACCAAGTATAGGGTGGCCAGCGTATACTCTGAGTTATTCAATGAGAATAATAAAGAATGGAATAATGAAGTTCTCTTCATGAATACAAAAAAGAAATAATACCCTTACTTAAAAAAAGAAACTTGATATAGGAAGTAGTGAAGTAGCGAGAATACTTTTCTTTTTTCTCTCATAGTTTCTCTCTACAGAGTTTGGTGAATTCGTAAGAAATAATGAAGGAATGAGCTTTATTTATAGAAGAATGAATTTGAATAGTAACTAATCCATGAGCGGTCCAGATTGATTTACTTTTAAGCGGATGGATTTCTTATCAGATTGGTTTACAATAAAATATAATATATATTTATTTATAATCTAATAAAATGAATAACTTTATAAAAGTATTATTATTTTATATAAAAAGATTTTACTATCAAAACACTATATCACGAGCACTTATGCAAATATTATGCATAATAAAATATAATATATTCTAATTATTATCTAATAATAAAGCGAGATAACTTTATAAAAGTATTACATTTTTATATAAAAAGATTTTACTATTAGCCTAATAAAATAAATAACTTTATAAAAGTATTACATTTTATATAAAAAACTTTTTACATTTTATTACATTAATAATATTAATAAAACAAAACTTCATCATCATTATTATTATTCACAATATTAATCGACCCGGTCGTTCCCGGAAAGAGGGGCTTTCGATAAGGATTTCTCCTATTGGCGCCTTGATTAGGTGACCAAACCTCTCCTTGGCGAACTTACAGACATCGTTAATAATGCAAATAATAATATTAATAACTCTGTCATCTCAATTATTGATTTAATAATATATAAAATATCGATAATAATTGAATAAAACTGAATGACTTCTCACGTAAGCATCGATAATCAATACCGTAAGTGTGCTATTATGCAACCGCAGCGTATTCTGTACTTTCTAAAGGGTGTTTCAATAGTTAACGGTAAAACTTCCAGCGCCGTTATTTTCATAAAAAATATTTTTTCGTTTTCTCAATCAAAGCCAATAATTTAGTTGTGGGGTCCACTAATGATTGTGTTGTCGATTTAATATTTCGTTTAAAGCGAATATTCTGAACCAATCGAATATTATATAACAACTTCCGTACTTTTGCAAAATTTATAAATATTACCCACAACTATAACATTATATCAAATTTATTCCATAATATTCAAAAATGATATTTATAGAAAATACATTCTTATTCATAAAAGTTGGGGTCTTACATAGATAATAGAAACACATGTACAAAGACTTAGAATGAATTGATCAAATATGTTAGGTTCGAGAAAAAATCGAGTCGATATCGGAGAAACCGCAAGATAGTCGAGTTGAAGGATCGTCTATCGAGGAGAACTCGTGTATTGAGAGAATCCTCCGAGGAAGTCGACGTTCGTTAATCAGAGAGACATCGCCACGAGCCGATCGAGCATCTGCCGAAGCCAAGTCAAGAATCGTAGACTACACTCGGAGTCGTAGAGTCTACTAATGTCAAAGATAAGTCAAGAATCATAGACTACACTCAGAGTCGTAGAGTCTACTAATCGTATCAGAGGCAGAGATCGTAGTCGAGCAAGATCAGATGAAGACAACAAGCACAACGACAGAAATCGTAGTGTCAAGATCTGATCTCGGAGTCGTAGTGTCTGTACAGATGAAGTTAAATTGTAGAGTGCAGAAATAAGATCTCAACAGATGTGCTCACAAAGTCAAGGTAGAATCGTAGAGCAAACACGATTCTCAATAATTGAGCATTCCCAGAATATCCAAAGGAATGAAGCCTCTAGTTGGTACTGCAAAGATACATCCCACCTAAAGGAAGCCAGAGAGCACTCAATGAATGGCATGCAAGCTAAAAAGAGATCTACGCATCAGCCCAATCAGCATCCAGATTGAGTTGTGAAGCCATTCTAGATGAAGTCTTCCACAAGATGATCATAAGAAGACTTCAATAGCTGACTAAGGAAAGCCAGCAAGTGCAGTAGCTGTCAAGTGGTAAGATGACAACGATCGTGGAAGTAACCAGGATGTAAGACCCCAACTTTTATGAATAAAAATATATTTTCTATAAATATCATTTTTGAATATTATGGAATAAATTTGATATAATGTTATAGTTGTGGATAATATTTATAAATTTTGCAAAGTATGCAAGTTGTTATATAATATTCGATTGGTCGGGAATATTCATTTTAAGCAGGGAATATTTCGTATTTGACGATTTAATAATCATCATTGGTGGACCCTACAACGGAATTATTATCGGATTGAGAAAATGATAAAAATATTTTTATGAAAATAACGGGCGGAAGTTTTACCGTTAACTATTTGAAACACCTTGTTAAAAGTATGTGAATACGGCATGGTTGTATAAGTACATATGATATTGATTATTGATGCTTACGTGAGAAGTCATTCAGCTTTTATTCAATTATCATTTCGATATTTTATATATTATTAAATCAATAATTGAGATGATGAGTTATTAATATTATTATTTGCATTATTAACGATGTCTGTAAGTTACATCGAGGAGAGATTTGGTCACCTAATTACGCGCTTGATAATAGGCGAGTAAATCCTTATTAGAAAGCCCCTCTTTCTTAGAACGACACGGTCGATTAATAGTGTGAATAATAATAATGATGATGAAGTTTTGTTTTATTAGTATTATTAATGTAATAAAATAGAAAAGTTTTTTATATAAAATGTAATACTTTTATAAAGTTATTCGCTTTATTAAAGCTAATAGTAAAATCTTTTTATATAAAATAGAATACTTTTATAAAGTTATCATTTTTTATTGACAATAATTAGAATATATTATATTTTATTATGTATAGTGTTTGCATAGTACCTGATAGTGTTTGCATAGTAAAATCTTTTTATATAAAATAGAATACTTTTATAAAGTTATTCGTTTTATTAGATTATAAATAGAATATATTATATTTTATTGTAAACCAATCTGGACCATCCGCTTAAAGTAAATCAACTGACCGTTTCATGGATTGGTTCTTATTCATCCATTCTTCTATAAATATAAGAAGCTCATTCCTTCATTATTTCTTTAATTCATTCAAACTCTCAGAGAGAGAAACTATAGAGAGAAAGAAAAAGTATTCGCTACTTCACTACTCCGATATCAAGTTTCTTTTACTACGGTAAGGGGTATTTCTTTTGTATTTATGAAGAGAACTTCTATTATTCCATTCTTTATTATTCTCGTTAGAATAACTCAGATCACGCCAAGTTACCCTATACTTGGTGAAATTCTTCGTTATTCCATTCTTTATTATTTCGTTAGAATATCCTGTCTCATGCATTTTCTTACCGACCGGGTTCCATCTTTTATTATTCATTTGAATATCTCGTCTGCATGCGTTTACTTGGACCTGGTTCCGTTATTTATTATTCTATTGGAATAACTCGTCTACATCAAGTACCGCATGCATGGTGATTTCGTTATTATTCCATTCTTTATTATTCGTTGGAATATCTCCGCCGGTATGCGATATTACGCTCGACCGGTTCCGTTATTTATTATTCGTTGGAATAACCTCGCATACATGCTGGCACCGCATGCATGGTGATTTCTTTTGTTATTCCATTCTTTATTATACTCAGTTGGTTAAAGTTTTGACTTTTATACTCCATGAAATTAGTGGAATATCCTTGATATTTGAGCTTCATCTAGTATCTTTTCGTGGAAATATTCTTCTGAGCATTCTTGAATTTTACTCTACAAAGAAGTATCATGTTGACAATTTGGACGTTATTAGTTCCTGAATAAATTAATTCTTGAACTTGTTTTATTGAATTCTTATATCATTGTCATCATCCTCATATTTATATTATGTTGAAAGTCATCTGTGGCCTGTAGTGCATAGATGGACTTAGTATGATTATGGCTAGGGATTATTCTAAGATAATCATGGCCAGTAATGTTACAAATGATGTTGTAAAAGTCCTCATTGGCCCGTAGTGCATTGATGGACAGTTGTTGGCATGATCATGACCATTGATGAATACACGAATATCCTTGGCCCGTAGTGCATGGATAATTTGTGGTCGTGACCCTAATGAATATCCTCGCCAGTAGTGTGGATGATGGATTATTTATTGTCGAGTCTCGCCGATAAAAAGTGATAAAAAACCTTTTAAATCATAAAAGATAGTAGATTTTATTCTCTACTTGACTCTTTTAATGGATTGCATGTTCCGCTGCAGTTAAACTTGATGTCTATTGTATTTTATCATTTTAACATTGTTGAAGAGTAATGATAATTTATTCTGCATTATCTTAGTCATAATATTTCTTACTGGGCTACTTGAGCTCACCCTTTCTTTCACTGTTCTCTTCAGGAAATGAAAACGTAGCCGGGACTAGTCGGGGAACGGAGTGACGATCCAGATGATAGTATTAGTAGTCCTCACTATTCTGTTAAATAGTGTGACAATAAATGTAACGAGGACTTATTCTGAGAGTGGATATTGTCTAGAAGACAATATTTGTATTAAAACACACAACTCTCTTGTTGTATATTAAAGATTGTATTTGTATTCTGTACCATGTATTTGGCGACTTAGAATAGGTGATGTATACCTATTTTGGGGGCGTCACACATGATCGTAGTGTTTGCCAAACAAAGAAAGAACTGATGGAGTGTACACAAAGAATCTGGTCAGTTTCTGAAGAACAAGGCTAAAGTGATTAAGCATTGGATCAGTCCATTGATGATAAGTGAACGGGAGATCATAAGGAGAAAGCGAGCTGAACATGCCACAAATCTGAAGTGTCTTGCTTTTCAGAAGGGGCCAGAGCTAGGAGTCAAACCATCAGTATCTGAGAATAGTCGAAGCAAACAAGAAGTATTGAAGCACTGCACAATAGAAGGAAGAGGTGTTCTACACTGAAGATCAAATAAACACTCTTCAAAGATCATAGTGTTGTCTCTACATGTCAAATGAGCAACTATCAACTAGACACTACGATCAGGTCCAAGAAGATGTGCATCAGAATCGTAGAGTTCGAACAACTGAGGATTGAAGCATTGGCAATGGTTCAATCTGAAGGTTGGTATTCAGACTAGAGCTTATTGAGAGCATCGATGCAAAAGGACAACCTCTGATCTAGAAATCAGAAGGGGGAAATAAAGTCGTCGACCTGCCCGAGACATCAAAGTAACATCTCTGACGGGGTAGGTGAAACAGTAGACTGCAGTGTCAGAAAGTCATGTCATGTCATGTCACATCTGCAGTCTGCACCAAACAACTCGAGATCTGTGAAGCAATTTAAATAGCTCTCAACGGCTACTTTCCAACGGAAAGATTGGCAAGGAGTATAAATCAGAAAGAGCTTCAAAGATCAAGGGTTGCTGGAGTTGCTGAGTTTGGAGAAATGGTGTACTGATCTAACCAACGTAAAATAGTGAGTGACCAATGAAGGTCCGTAGGCTCACTCTACGATCCATCAAGAACACTTAGAGACATAAAAGAAAGAAGTATAAGTGAGAGTTCTACAATGTAGAAGTGAGAATTCTACTACAAGAAGAGTGTTCTGAAATGCCGAGAGAAATAAGAGCATCATGTCATCTTGATGTCCATCATGGGAAGACTCTAAGTACCAGAGAGAAGAGCCTAGAGTCATCTTAGCAAGTCCATCATGAGAAGGCATCAAGTATCAAGAAAGAAGATCACCAACGCCATCATGGTGTCAAGCATGAGAAAGTTTCTAAGTACCTAGCAGAAGAGCTTATAGTCATCTTAGAAACCCATCATGTGCAGCCATCAAGTATCAAGAAGAATGATCTTCAAGGCAGTTCATCAAGGAATCATCAGAAGTGGTTGAGTAACTGAAGAAGCTGAGCATCATACAACACTCAACTGCACTTCAAGGATTATCACACCAAGCTGCTAAGTATAGAAGATGTTAAGACCTTAAAGACATCTTAGCATCTTAACACCAACTCCAACAAACAAACAAACAACTCAACAACAAGAAGCCAGGGCCTGAGGGATCCTTATCCGTAGGGACTAAATGAAGTTCCAAGCCTGCTAGGCTTGAAGAGTTCCTAGGGAACTAGAGAAGTTCTAAGGCTGCTGGCCTTGAAGTGTTCTTAGTGAACTGAAGTTCCAAGGCTGTTGGCCTTGAAGGAATCTTAGTGATTCAGGGTGCTGCCCTTCCTTAGTGGAAATCCTGCTAGTTGAAAGCAGAAGAGTGGATTCGGAGCTTGAGTCTCTGAATCACTTAAAACTCCTTGTGTCTTTTACTTTATGTCATTTACTTTATGTACATTAACTGTTATAACTGCTATGAAAGTTTTAACTGCTTACCACTGAACTAACTCTATGAACAATGTATGTACGATTATGAATATATCAATGAAGGGGATCTTTTACATATTCCGCCGTGCTTGAAAAGATTCTTATGTTTGTCATATACTAAATTATTAGCAATACAAAATAAACCAGAAAAGAATTTGAAATCAAAAATGTTATGCCCCCAAAATAGGTATACATCACATATTCTGAGTCGCCAAATACATGGTACAGAATACAAATACAATCTTTAATATACAACAAGAGAGCTGTGAGTTTTAATACAAATATTGTCTTCTAGACAACATTCACTCTCAGAATAAGTCCTCATTACATTTATTGTCTCACTATTTAACAAAATAGTGAGGACTACTAATACTATCATCTGGCCCTTCACTCCGTTCCTCGACTAGTCCCGACTACGTTCTCATTTCTTGAAGAGAACAGTGAAAGAAAGGGTGAGCTCAACTAGCCCAGTAAGAAATATTATGACGAAGATAATGCGAATAAATTATCATTAGTCTTCAATGATGTTAAAGCGATAAAATACAATAGACATCAAGTTTAAGCTGCAGTGGAATCCATTAAAAGAGTCAATTAGAGAATAAAATCTACTATCTTTTATGATTTAAAAGGTTTTTCATCACTTTTTATCATTTGAGACTCAAACTTAATAAATAATCCACATCATCCCCGACTACGACCAAGGATATTCATTAGTGGTCACGACCACAAATTATCCATGCACTCACGGGCCAAGGGATATTCGTATTCATCAATGGTCATGATCATACCAACAAACTGTCCATCAATGCACTACGGGCCAATGAGGACTTTTACCACATCATTTATAACATTACGGTTATGATTATACCGAATAATCACGGTCATAATCATACCAAGTCCATCTATGCACTACTGCCACGATGACTTTCAACATAATATAAATATGAGGATGATGACAATGATATAAAAATTCAATAAAACAAGTTCAAGAATTAATTTATTCAGAACTAATAACGTCCAAATTGTCAACATGATACTTCTTTGTAGAGTAAAAATTTAAGAATGCTCGGAAGAATATTTCACGAAAAAGATCTTTGGATGAAGCCTTAAATATCAAGGATATTCCACTAATTTCATGGAGTATAAAAGTCAAAACTTTAACCAACTAAGTATAATAAAGAATGGAATAACAAAAGAAATCACCATACATGCGGTACCAGCGATAAACAAGTTATTCCAATAGAATAATAAATAACTGGAACTGGTCGGGCGTAATGCGACGCATGTGATATTCCAATGAATAATAAAGAATGGAATAACAATGAAATCACTATGCATGCGGTTGTGATGATAGAAAAGTTATTCCAATGAATAATAAATAACGGAACGAGTCCGGCGCCAGAAAGCATGCATGTGATATTCCAATAGAAGAGTTTCCAAGAGCTCAAGAGGAGACTCATTTTGGCACTGTTTCTAGCAATACCATCCGGTTCGGATGGATTTGTTATCTACAAATGATGCTTTAGGCAAAGGGTTAGGATGTGTTCTCATGCAACATGGGAAAGTGGATTCAATTAGGAACGTAAATCAAAACGCAATCAAATTGCATAAAAGTGTGGAAACGTAAAAATCGTAGTTTAAAATTTTACAAACCATATACCCGGATCACCCTTTATGCACAATTATTAATTAAACGAAAAAGAAAGAACAAGAATCATACCTTGAAGATCCAAGCTTCCTCGTGTACAAGTTCACCTCCAATCTTTTTCGCTCAACTTGAATCCACCGGGTTGATTCCTTCTTTTCGATCAACGTTAGCCACCCAAGTGTTTGGCCTCAGAGGTGATCCACCAAGGAAGAAGAAGGATTTAAGAAGATGGGTGGTTGGCTAAACCCCAGTTTTTCTATCTCTATAAAAAAAGCGCATCTCTCCCAACTATTAGAAAAAATATCACGTAGTATTGATATCCGATATAAGACTCCTCTTATAAAGATATCAAGTAACCCTATTTAAATAAGGTATTATTTAATTAAACCCTTTTAATTAAAGGGCTCCTAATCTTATTAGGGATAATTAATTAAACTCCTTTAACTAATTTTCCTTCCTAATCCAATTAGGAATAAATGAGAGTATTTATATTAAATTAATTCCTAAACTCTTTAGAAATTAAAATAATAATAATAATTGTAATAATATTAATAAGACTCTCTTATTAATTTATATTTAATATTTCTAAAATATTAAATAATAATATTAAGCTATTTAATTTATTCTATCACCATAGATTAAATTAAATATACATAACATATTATTACGATTATGCCATTAACTTCTTAAATAATTATTCTTCCTTTTATGGTGTGACCCTTTAGGTTCTCCATATTAAACCTAATTATGAATAAATCAATTAGAACAATTCTAATCTTATTTAAATAAATAAATTAAACAATTAATTTATTTAAATAAATAATATTTATTCTACAATAGGATAAGCCTCCCAATGATCAACGACTTTCCAGATAATATAGATTTCAACATTAATCATAAAAGAACCTTTCGAGTAAATAGTTACCGATAATTCAATCCTTCCACCATACAATGTCCCAATTAAATATAAGACATGGAATTATCACAAGTCTTATTTTATTTAATTATATGTATTTCGACTCTTAAATGCACAACTCCAAATAATGCAAATTAGAAACTCCTTTCTAATTTCATTCGCCGCCAAGGACTACTGGGTTGTCATTTATCGAATCACATAGACATTTCTTCTTTTAATGAAGTGGTAGATTCTTTATCGATCATACATTATCTCCATGTACAACTTATTATACCCAAGCATACCCTTTGATATACCCTAAGGGTCTTAAGGAATAAGTCAAAGTATAACTCATCATACACAAGATACTATGATGATCTCAAGTCCAAGGATTACTCAGACTACTATCACTACAGAATTCCTATTCGACAGCAAGTAAAACTCCATTAGGTATTCCTTAGCGAGCCAATGCTCAAATGAACTTATTCTCTAATAAGCACCTACATACTTGCTTTAGTGTCTCCACAAAATGATCATGAGATCAATCATCCTCATCCAACGAGCAAGTTAACGATGTATTCAATCTATCCGGATTCACTAATCCCAATTTAGTAATCCAACGATTGGGAACTATTTTAGTTTTAAGCTTTCTAAGAATTTAGATCTCATTAGAATGATCATCATCATTATTCTAAAAGCATTGCTTAAAACTATGGGTTTATCACATATTATAAAACAAGATCACGTAGATAATTAAAAGCCTTTAATAAATTAATACTTTTATTAATAAATAAATAAGATTGTTACAAAGTATATGCTTTATCATCAAACATGATTGGCTTGTGTGCATACTACTTTCAATCTCCCACTGCACTAAAGCCAATCACCATGGTATCTCATACTCTTCTTTCTAAGTGACGATTATCCCCATTGTTGGATAAGCTTTAGTTAATGGATATGTAATGTTGTTCATGAGAGTCCACTATCTCTATAGTGATTTCCCATATTTCAATGATTCTAATAATCAAATGAAAGTGCCACAACACATGTTTAGATCCAAGATGAGACTTAGAACTATTCCTAGTTCTCAGAATGAACTTTTAATCCAAACAATCAACTTGCAGCCTTCATTTATAGCTATATACTTTGTCTTTATCACTAAACCAAAGAACTCTTTTGCTATTTGGAACCTTTCCAATTCATCGCACTAATCGTGTTCAAGATAACGCTTTACCTTAAAGTGGATTTTTTCGTCATCTTCGTCTCGTCTCGAAAAACTTGAGTCCGCTAAGCCTCTAGTTTTAATTTAGACCCACCATGAATATGATCACATCCTTAGTGCTTGCTAAGCACTTTAAGATATTTTTCATCGACTCATAGTGAACTTCTCCAGATACGACCGATCAACATCAGTCTCAGATATTTTATTGCACATGATTGTCACTCATGCGACCTCTCTTTCGAGAGTCTGTGGGGACTATTAAGAGAGATACACCCATGGCTCATCAACATGAGACATCTCTTGAGTTTGCCATGCTAAACGACTTTTAGCATCAAATGAATATACGTTCCTCGGGTTAAGTCGAGCATCCTCTTAAATCTATCTTTATAGATTTATATCCCCAATTAAGATACTCTTCCAAATCATTCATGGAGGAATGTTTAGACAACTTTATCTTTATCGATCAGAAGCATTGGTATGTCATTCCTTATCCGTAGTATATATCAATATATAGTACTAGGAATGTCACGATGTCCCATTGGCCCTTTTGTACACACTAGGTTCATTCTTATTTTTGATAAAATCAAACTCTTTAATTGCCTCATCAAAACGAATGTTCCATATTTGAGAAACTTGCTTCAATCCATTTCTCCGAGTGTCTACAACACTTACCTCATCGATGTATGTAATCGGATCATCATCTTCTATGATGTGTACCTCATCATCATCATCTATGATGAATCCATACCTCCCGTGTATCTTCTCAGACTATTCCGCATTTATGATTCGGGCCAGGTATAATAGGTCTATCTACTGTGTTCCTCTTATTCGACTTATAGTATTTTGTGGTTCTTGAACTCTTCAAGATCTATTATCCTCCCACTAGCCCCTTTTAATGATAAACACCTTTATCTTGTAAGGCGTGTGTTTGTAACAAACACCTTTTGCTAAGTAGAATTATAGAACATATACCCTAAACTTACTTTTAGGATGTCCCACAAATCAGACATGTCAAATCTTGTCCCAAGCTTATCCTTGAAACCTTTTCACATAAGTTGGACAACCCTTATCTTAACATACTTAAGATTAGAATCCTCCCATCCATAACTTTTATGGAGTCTTCAATGGATTTTGAGGTTACCATTTTCAGAGATATGCAACCATTTCTAGGACATTATCCCTGAAGGATACCGGAATGTTCAGTAAAATCATTATGGACCGCACTACGTCCAACAAGGTACGATTTTTCATTCAGATACATCAATCAATTATCACAGATCGAGATGTGTCCATTATGAGAAAACCATTTGAGATGATCTAGAAACTTATTGCACAAGTATTTATTCCTCGATCTAATCAAAGAATCTTAATACATTGCCAATTTGTTTCACTTTCAATTCTTTGAACCTTTCAAATAATTCACACTTATATTTTATTAAATACACACATTCAACTCTTTGAATGATCATCTCCTTTTCTTATACTAATTTGTTCAATTTACAAAATTATTTTCACGTAAGTCAAGTATATAAAATCCATTAAGTAATATTTCAATTCTATACAAAACATTATTATTCTTATAAATAACAACAATTGTTCTTAAATATAATACCAAAGATTTCATCATTCAACAATAAAATGGAAATAATGTTTTAATAAGAACGGAATACAATAACAACTTATCGACTTAATAGATTTGCTTCGTAGTAGCATTGCTAAACTATAAGTTTCTATGGCTAATATGGCAACCTTTGCTTCATTTCCCACACATAGATTACTTATATTTGTTTAGCTTTCTACTACTGCTTGGTCCCTTCATAAATCTATATTTATGATAACCAAAGCTCAGATCCAATACCCAAGTAGAACCTCGATTTAAAGAAAAATTTATTTCAATCATGAACAAAAATCAGATTTGAACCAAACTTCACTAAGCTTCTTTCGTTAGCCTCGCAAGATGCTTCTCGCAGCTTCTTTCCAAAGGTCCAAAGTGCTTATCAGCAATGGAAGCAAACTCTTTGCTATCCGTGACGCTTTTGTTCTTATTATCCTTTGTTTATGCCTTTCTATTTACCTTCTTTGAATCGTTCTTCTTTCGTAAGATCCTTTGGCCCCTACCAAGAAGACTTGATCTTTCTTGGTTGAAAGTGACTCTCAACATTTTTCAACACGTTAAGCAAATCAATGAAGGTCGATATCTAGCTTGTTCATATGAAAAATTCACAACAATTGTGAAAGGAGTCCGGAGTGAGTGCAAGATCAAATTCGCTCAACTCTCCATCCATGACAAAACTCGTTGTCCTAATCGATCAATCAAATTGATTATGTTAAGAACTTTTTTTGTCTGCATTTATAGTGCCATTGGCCATTCTAGATCGGAAGAGCTCCTTAGATATCTCGATATCTATCGGGCCCCACTTTCCTCACCATCAACTACTGATGTGCAGAATATAGTAGAGCATCCATAGTTTCACGCCGACGCTCAAGCTCGTTACTTATTATGGATGCGAGCATGATGCATCGAGCCAATCATGCATCATCTTCGCCACTTTCTAAAAGTAGCAATCTCTTCCTCAGAGGCATTGTTCGCAACCATTGCAGGATAGGCGATTATGACATAAGATAGCTTTTTAACTATGAGAACTATTCTCAAATTTCTTAACCAATCCTTTTTTAATTTGGCCTCGTTAATTTAGCATCTAATATGCTTCGCAGTTGATAGTAATTTTAGACATTGTAAAATTTCGTAAATGAATTTGTAATTAACAACATTTTAACATACATTCTTTTATTAATTACCAAAATAAATTAGGTCTTGTTTTAAATTGGTATCTCCCACTATTTTCTTCAAACTATATTACCTCACTTATATAGTTCTAAGCAAAAATCTAATTAAAGATTTGCTAGTGAGAATAAGGATCCCATTTCAAATGTATATAGCCTTTGTGGTGACACAACAAACTATATATAAATAAATAGGTAGACAACTTTTTGTCAATTACATCAACTATGCAACTCCTTTTTTTTTGTCTCTTAGATTATTTTGATCAAGTGGTGGCACATCCGAATCAAAATTATCCAAGTTAAGTCCGACCTAGCACTCCATATATTCAAAAAAGAAAAATATCATCCTTGTGGTGACACAACAAAACAATATTATTCAATTTTCTTTATAAGCATCAAATGTGATAAATTAACATCTTAAATATTTAATACTTGCTTTGTGGTGACACAACAAACTCATATTAAATATTTAATACTCTATTAATTTTATCATGCTAGAAGGCTTTACGCTCGATATTCCAAATATCTTTGAACGCTAGACTTAATATAAAAAAATCGAGGGGTTTGTTATTAATTTGTCTCATCTTGTTTAGCGCATTACATTATGCATATATATATATAAAATACGCATTATATTAATTAACATGCCAAGCATGTTTATATAATATATATATATATATAGTATAAGTATGCACATATAGAATACTATATTCTACCCGGATTGATTATGGACTTTTATTCTAGTTTGGTTCACTAGAGCCACCAAGTGAACCAAAAGGTCAAACCCTAGGGGTGCAAGAAATAATATTTAAATATAACTATTACATTTAAACCCTGCTCCATTACAAACGGGTCTTCAAGCGCCTTCTTCTTCCTCGATCTCCAATTCTTCAAAATTAATTCTAACTATTCCTATTACAAAACTATTTAAAATAAATAGAAACCTCGATCGTGAATAAGGGAAGTACATAGGAGGGAGATAGAATTTACATTAAGAAAAATTAGAGAAGACGAGGTACGCAGACCCCATTTAATAAAACCCATACATTCATGCATCCAACTAAAATAAAATCCAATCATATTCGTCAAATAGTCCATAATCAATCCCATTTATTATCATACACATCACCATACGCATCAATAAATAACATTCATCTCATGAATAATAATAAACATTCAATATATATATTGATATCATTTAATGGGCAAATTTAGTTAGTATAAAATCTAATTTTGAATCAAAATAAACTCCTTTATTTTAATCCAAATTTAAATCAAAATAAAACTATTTTATTTTAATTTATCCAATTTTGAATAAAATAAACTATTTTATTTTAATCAAAATCTTTAATCAAAATAAACTCCTTTATTTTAATTAATTATGGAATCCAATTCCATGTAAAAAAAAAAATAAACTCCTTTATTAAAAAAAACACGGATTCTCTTTCCTATTCACAAATAAACTCCTTTATTTTGAATAATATAAAATCTTATTTCATATCTAAATAAACTCCTTTATTTAAGGAAAATTGATTCTTTTTCCTATTCACAAATAAACTCCTTTATTTTGAATAATATGAAATCTTATTTCATATCTAAATAAACTCCTTTATTTAAGGAAACTGATTCTTTTCCTATTCACAAATAAACTCCTTTATTTTGAATAATATGAAATCTTATTTCATATCTAAATAAACTCCTTTATTTAAGGAAACTGATTCTTTTCCTATTCACAAATAAACTCCTTTATCATGGAATCATATAATCTAATTTCAACTCCAATTAGTTATCATGAAATCCAATTCCAACTCTAATTAGTTAGCATGAAATTTAATTTTAAATTTAAAATAAACCTTATATTTTAAAATTAAAATAAACTTTTATTTTAATTATAAAATAATTTATTTTAAATAAAATATATATATATAATATACCGAATATATATATATATTTATCCTATTATATATTTATTATTATATATATATATATATATATATATATATAATATATAATATATATATATCAATATATGTTATCACGCTGGAATATCCTTTTCAAAACGCGTAAGTCGTTCCTTGAAAAATTCACGTAATCATTAATAAAGTAATTTGAATTTGAAACTTTAAAACAAAACATTAACCTTTTTATATGATTAATGTTTTTAAAAAAAAAAAAAAATCAACCTACTTGATTTCGCTTTTTAAAATTAAAACTAACGGTGATCACATATATAACGTTATAATATATATTATAATAATTTGAATCACGTGAATCACCGAAAAATCAAAACAGATTTCGCGATTTTTTTATTTTTATTTTTTTCATACAACAAAATTATGCCCAATTAAATTGTTCTAAACACATATCAATATACATATCAAATTAAAACAATTAATAATTCGCATAAAGGTTTGGCTCTGATACCACTGTTAGGTTTGTAATATTCAAGAACGCAATCAAATTGCATAAAAGTGCGAAAACGTGTAAAAAATCAGAGTTTAAAATTTTACAAACCATATACCCGGATCACCCTTTATGCACAATTATTAATTAAACGAAAAAGAAAGAACAAGAATCATACCCTTGAAGATCCAAGCTTCCTCGTACAAGTTCACCTCCAATCCTTTTCGCTCAACTTGAATCCACCGGTTTGATTCCTTCCTTCGATCAACGTTAGCCACCCAAGTGTTCGGGCCTCAGAGGTGATCCACCAAGGAAGAAGAAGGATTTAAGAAGATGGGTGGTCAATTAAACCCTAGTTTTTCTATCTCTATGAAAAAGAGCGATTTCTCCCAACTATTAGAAAAAAAATATACGTAGTATTGATATCCGATATAAGACTCCTCTTATAAAGATATCAAGTAACCCTATTTTAAATAAGGTATTATTTAATTAAACCCTTTTAATTAGTGGGCTCCTTAATCTTATAGGGATAATTAATTAAACTCCTTTAACTAATTTTCCTTCCTAATCCAATTAGGAATAAATGAGAGTATTTATATTAAATTAATTCCTAAACTCTTTTAGAAATTAAAATAATAATAATAATTGTAATAATATTAATAAGACTCCTCTTATTAATTTATATTTAATATTTCTAAAATATTAAATAATAATATTAAGCTATTTAATTTATTCTATCACCATAGATTAAATTAAATATACATAACATATTATTACGATTATGCCATTAACTTCTTAAATAATTATTCTTCCTTTATGGTGTGACCCTTTAGGTTCTCCATATTAAACCTAGGTTGTGAATAAATCAATTAGAACAATTTAATCTTATTTAAATAAATAAATTAAACAATTAATTTATTTAAATAAATAATATTTATTCTACAATAGGATAAGCCTCCCAATGATCAACGACTTTCCAGATAATATAGATTTCAACATTAATCATAAAAGAACCTTTCGAGTAAATAGTTACCGCATAATTCAATCCTTCCACCATACAATGTCCCAATTAAATATAAGACATGGAATTATCACAAGTCTTATTTTATTTAATTATATGTATTTCGACTCTTAAATGCACAACTCAAATAATGCAAATTAGAAACTCCTTTCTAATTTCATTCGCGCCGCCAAGGACTACTGGGTTGTCATTTATCGAATCACATAGACATTTCTTCTTTTAATGAAGTGGTAGATTCTTTATCGATCATACATTATCTCCATGTATAACTTATTATACCCAAGCATACCCTTTTGATATACCCTAAGGGTCTTAAGGAATAAGTCAAAGTATAACTCATCATACACAAGATACTATGATGATCTCAAGTCCAAGGATCACTTCAGACTACTATCACTACAGAATTCCTATCGACAGCAAGTAAAACTCCATTAGGTATTCCTTAGTGAGCCACGCTCAAATGAACTTATTCTCTAATAAGCACCTACATACTTGCTTTAGTGTTCCACACAAATGATCATGAGATCAATCATCCTCATCCAATGAAAGCAAGCAACGATGTATCAAATCTATCCGGATTCACTAATCCCAATTTAGTAATCCAACGATTGGGAACTATTTTAGTTTTTTTAGCTTTCTAAGAATTTTTCATTAGAAAGAATTTAGATCTCATTAGAAAGAATAGATCATCATCATTATTCTAAAAGCATATGCTTTAAAACTGATGGGTTTATCATTTTCAAGATATTATCGATGAAAAACAGTCAAAACATCACGTAGATAATTAAAAGCCTTTAATAAATTAATACATTTTTTATTAATAAATGAATAAACCCTCATTAACGTTACAAAGTATATCCGCTGCAACCACTTGAGATTATCATCAAACATGGATGATTGCTCCATGGAAGGGAGTTACAAGATTTGGAAAGAGAGGAAAGCTCAATCCAAGGTTTGTTGGTCCATTTGAGATTCTTGATCGGATAGGTAATGTGGCCTATAGACTCGCGTTACCTCCAAGCATGTCTCGTGTTCATAATATTTTTCACATATCTATGCTTCAGTAAATATGTAAAAGACCCAAACCACATTATGCGTAGAACTGCACGAGATATTGGAGATTTAACATACGAGGAGGTACCTGTTAAGATCTTAGATAGGAAAGAGCATGTCCTACGCACCAAGGTTATACCACAAGTTAAGGTTTTGTGGAGGAACCATGCTATTGAGTAAATGACCTGGGAGTTGGAATCAGAAATGAAAGCGAGGTACCCTCACCTTTTGAAAAACACTGTGTATCGCACGTCAATTTCGAAGACGTAAATTTTATAAGGAGGGAGGTTGTAAGACCCCAACTTATTATAAATAAAATTGAATTTTCCTCTATTCATTATTCTAAATTAATAAGGTGTTAATTTGATATAATGCTTTGGTTATGGGTGAAATGTGCAAATTTTGCAAAATAAGCAAGTGATTATAAAATATTCATTTCATTAGGGAATATTCGTTTGGTGGTGGAATATTCTTTTGTCCCGGGAATATCAATCGCACGACGCCTTGATCAATTATGGGCCCCAAAACGGAATAACTGTCGGAGGAAGAAAATGACAAAATATGAGTTTTTATGAATAACGACGTAATTGTTACCGTTAACACTGTTGGGTTACCTGATGGTTAAAATACAGTAATATGCGTGGTTGCACAGTAGTACACGGTATTACACAGTATTGTTGAATTATTGATTCGTACGTAAGAAGACACTACTCAATAATTATTACAATAGTTGCTGTTCAATATTTTATTTTATAGATTCAATAATTGTTGCGTTGTTAGTTTATATTATTATTGTTTCAATAATTGTCACTGCACAGTATTTTCCATTATCGGATCAATAATTCATATTATTTGAATAATATTATTAGATAACATTATTGGAAATGTCTAGAAAGTTCATCGAGGAGAGGTTTGGTCACCTAATCAAGGCTGGCCAAGAAGAAGAAATCTTTATCGAAAGCCCCACTTTCCAGGAAGCAGCACTGGTTGTCATAATTGTGATTCTGTAATATTATTTGTGAATAATTAATTATTGATTTATATGATAATGAAATATTTATTTGATATAAATAATGGATTTATTTATTTTATGTGGTTATTAATGAAGGAATTAATGCTGAGGTGTTTTATCAGTATTTTATCGGAATGGAGGTATTAAAAATCACCTGTTTGTGGATTTCGGATATTTTCTGTTTTGAATTTGAAAAAAAATCAAAGATACAAAGTTGTAGAGAATTCGATTTCAGGCAGAATGAATATAAAATTCGTATTTTTCTGATAAACGAGCTATTTTCTATGAATTATTAAATTTTCAAAAAATAAAATGATTTTTATTAAATTATGGGGTGGGACCCACTTTGGTTGGTGTTAATAACATGTGGGCTGCTGGAAAAAATTTAGAATTGGCATGCTAGGATTTCAACAAAGTGGGCATGCGTGGAAGGAATATAGAGATAATAATATTTTATTATTTTAGTTTTCTATGGCGTTCTAGCATTTTTCTATAAATAGACACTTAGGTTAGAATTGAAAATCACACCAGAAACAAGTTTTCTTTCTCTCTAGATTCTCGAGCATATTTTTGTGAGTATTTTGATACTTTTGAGTTGTTGTTGGTATAAGTTTCCTTGGCTTTCATCCGATATTTCGATCAAAGTAATTGTTATTTTGAGGTAAGGGATGTTATTTTCTTCGTATATGGTATTATTTCTTTCAATATCATTATGCCGAAGTATTGATCTAAACTTTTTAATCAAATTTAGAACTTTTTGTGTCGGGGTTACTATTCACGTATACGACACTATTCACGAATACGGAACTATTCATTAGAAAAATGAAAATTTTCCTTTTGTCCAAGATGTCTATTATGGTTACTATCTTTGATTGTATCCATGTTTTGATCGTTATTTTTGAATTCTGCTTCAAAATTTGGTTATTATGGACTATTATTGATCTTGGATAAACTGTAATACGAATCCCTAATATTTGTCCTTCCATCTCATTTGGATTCATTTTCTTTAAAATATTTTTTATCATCCTCGGTCCTAAAATGATGATATTACTGAATTTCTTTGGCTGTAGTAGCAAAAAGATGAATGATTAATCGATGAATATCTTTGGGCGTAGTAGTGTAAAAGATGAGCAGTGTTGAGATGAATATGACTAATTGGTGATACGAATGAATGTCTTTGGCTTTCAGTAGTGCAAAGATGACTATTTGATTAAAGATATATATTGATTGTTGTTCTGTGGATAAAATATTGATGATGGACTTTTAAATCTTAGAAGATAGTAGAACTCATTCTCTACTTGATTTCTTCTAATGGATTCTTTATTTCCACTGCAGAGTTGTTGATCTAAAATTTGTTGTCTCATTATATTTTATCGATTTTCCTGTTGAAGACTAATGATAATTTGTTATATATTATCTTAGTCATAATATTATTTATCGGGCTAGTTGAGCTCACCCTTTCCTTTTTGTTCCATTTTTCTTCTCGTGGAGGTGAGAACATAGCAGGATCTGGTCGGTATATGGAGTGATGGTTCTAGAAAGATGTTTTAGCAGTCCTCACTATTTCTGTAAAATAGTGTTTGAATAATTGTAATGAGGACTTATTTGTGTGTGGATATTGTCTAGAAGACAATATTTGTATTTAAACTCACAGTATGTATTGTCGTATTTTGCACGATAATTATATTATTGAAGTTGTAGTTTGCTTTCTGTACCATGTATTTGGTGACTCAGAATTTGTGTTGTATACCTATTTTGGGGGCGTCACAGTTGGTATCAGAGCTTAGGGATATAGTCTCTGGCGAAGATCAGGGAATAGAACTAGGAGGGGAGAGATGAGTAAATCCTTCGCTAGTGTGTCCTATCTAAGCTTATTTGTTGGTCGGTCATAATATAGGGATATTATGTGATATGTTAATTTGTTTAATTAACCTTTGTTTTATGGCAGTATTTAAGAATGGTTGCTGAAAACGTTAACAATGGAGTGTATGAGACTGTGGAACAACCTTTAGTCACAAACCAGGAGAACATGCAACAGGAAGGCAATATTCCTCCTATAAACAATGCTACCGAGCAAACGATGAATGATGGAATGTTTAGGAGCTTTTTACAGTTCATGCAAAATAAGACGAGGGAGACTCGTGTACAAAATACCAGTGGAAATGATGGCAACGCTATTGCCTCATCACAAAATGCCCAAGCAGTTCAAGGAGTTGGGACCACCAGATTTCTGGGGAAAGCCCGATCCGATTAAGGCGGAAACATGGGTTAAGCAAATTACCAAGTTATTCGATGTCTTGGGATGCACGGAGGAACAGAAGGTTCCATTCGCTACCTTTATGTTCCGTGGAGAGGCAAATTACTGGTGGAAATCCGTGAAGCGTACCCAGCTAGCCGCACTTAACATGTTTTGGGAAAGATTTCAAAAACTGTTCAACGACAAGTACTTTCCAGAAAGTATTCGTCATATGAAGGAGGTAGAGTTTATTAGACTGGAATAGAATAACATGACGGTGTCTCAGTACGAGGCAAATTTCGCAGAGTTATCTAGGTTTGCACCTCATTTGGTGGAGAATGAGGAACGTATGATGCGGATGTTTCTTAGAGGTCTAAAACCCGAGATTCGTCAATACCTTATCTCTCATAAATTTTCTCTGTATTTAGATGTTGTCAATAGAGCTCAATTATTAGAGCGAGATAATGAGTACACTCAACCAAGGGATCACAACCGGTCATAAATGATGTGGCAATGATCATCGGAGCGATGATAACCAGCGAGGAGGGAAGAATACGGATAAAAGCGATAACCACTCGAGTGGTAATCGTGGCCATGATAATAGAAGAGGTGAGTCTAGTGGAAATTTCAAAAAGAGGAGATTCAGCAGTGACGGGAAGACATCAGCAGCAACACCAGAAGTGGAATCATCAGAAGTGGTTGAGTAACTGAAGAAGCTGAGCATCATGCAACACTCAACTGCACTTCAAGGATGATCACGCCAAGCTGCTAAGTATAGAGGATGTTAAGAGCTTAAAGACATCTTAGCAGCTCAGCACCAACTCCAATAAATAAACAAACAACTCAACAACAAGAAGCTAGGGCCTGAGGGGTCCTTGTCCGGAGGGACTAAATGAAGTTCCAAGCCTGCTGGGCTTGAAGAGTTCCTAGGGAACTAGAGAAGTTCCAAGGCTGCTGGCCTTACAGAGTTCTTAGTGAACTGAAGTTCCAAGGCTGCTGGCCTTGAAGGAATCTTAGTGATTCAGGGTGCTGCCCTTCCTTAGTGGAAATCCTGTTAGTTGAAAGTAGAAGAGTGGATTAGGAGCTTGAGTCTCTGAACCATTTAAAACTCCTTGTGTATTTTATTTTATGTCATTTACTTTATGTACATTAACTGCTATAACTGCTATGAATGTTTTAACTGCTTACCACTAAACTAACTCTGCGAACAATGTATGTACGATTATGAATATATCAATGAAGGGGATCTTTTACATATTCCGCTGTGCTTGAAAAGATTCTTATGTTTGTCATATGCTAAATTATTAGCAATACAAAATAAACCAGAAAAGAATTTAAAATCAAAAAGGATCTATTCAACCCCCCCTTCTAGATCTATATTGTGCCTACTGGGAACTAACAGGATATATAAATACAGCTAAGTCATCATCCGTATGAGACATTGGACCAATGACCTCATTCCTTCCTAAACGGTTGTGCTTCGTTGAGACAACATCGTTAAAATACAATGAGCAGAAGTTGAAAAGCTCTTCCTTCCTATAGCGTTCAACAATAGAACCCTCTACACGAGCTTTGTTCTTCACATTTTGTTTTAATTGACTCATATACCTAAGATAAAATTTTTGACAAATATATATGAGTATTATTAATATGAGCAACATAAAGCAATTAGTAGTTTATATTACCTCTCAAAAGGATACATCCATCGATATTGCACCGGTCCTCCAAGTTTGAGTTCATAAGGTAGATGAATAGGCAGATGTTTCATCGAGTCAAAGAATCCTGGAAGAAAGATCATTTCAAGCTTGCAAATGGTAAGCACAATATTGTTCTCCATCTGCTCCACATCATTGTACTTAATTACAGTTGAGCAAAGATCTCGAAAGAAATTTGAAATTTCGGTCAATGCATCCACAACTTTTCTGGGTAACATATCACGAAATGCAATTGGGATCAACTTCTGCATGAATACATGACAATCGTGACTCTCAAATCCAGAAATTTTTAATTGGTTGACCTTATAAGCGACCATAATAACTGGCCAAACTGAGTACGGCTGGCTAAAATTATTAAAAGGGCAAAAGCCATCAGTATCCATGCCAAGCCTAATATTCCTAACTTCTTCCGCAAACTCAGGATAATTTGCATCAAATCTCTTCCATTCATCTCCATCCGCTTGGTGAGTTAGCTAACCAGGCACGACATCCCTTGTTCGATGAAAACTCATATGTTGAGTCGTATGAGACAACATAAATAGCCGCTGAAGTCTCGGCGTAAGTGGAACGTACCATAAGAATTTCCTGGGAACATGTTTCTCCTTCCCCCCCACGTTTTGTCACCTTGTAGCGCGGTAAGCTACATATATCACACTGTCCCTTATCTCTGTCGTCCTCCCCATAGTATAACATGCAATCCTGCTCACTAGCATCAATTTTTTGATACCCCATATTTAACCCCTTGACCATCTTCTTCACTTCGTAATAATTCGCAGGAAGAGTATGACCATTGGGAAAGAACTGTCCAACTATAGCAAGCAAATCGTTGAAACCTCTCTCACTACAGTCGTGCTCATTCTTGAAGTGTAAGAGCATCATCACTGCAGAAAGCTTGGTGTCCGTATCATTTCCGGATCTGGCGTGACCCAGATTTAGAGATAATGAAACTTGTAAAAGGCACCAGTTGTATTATTTGGCACTTGCTTAGCACTACTTGAAGAAGGCTCATTTTTCAGCCCAGTCAATATTAGTAGGGCCATAAGCATCGACTAACATCTCCACCGGATCATAGTTTTTGGCGTATAAATCCCGTAGAATTGGTTATTCCACAGTACTGTCGCTCACTTCTGATTCCCCGTGATGAGTCCATACGAAGCACCTATCCACAAATCTACGGGAACATAAGTCGAATTTAATCTCGTCGACTTTCTTCCAAATCAGGTTTTTACACTTGACATACGGGCATCACATCTTCTCGTTCGGATCATCAACATGTTCTATTGCTTTGTTCAAGAAATCTGACACCCCAACATGATAATTTGAGACTAATCCCCTCCCATCACTGGGTATCCTACGGTACATCCAACTCCGGTCGGCTGACTTATTTAACTACACAGAAGACGCATTCACTTAATTTGGATATTCTTACAGGGTAAGGCTTTTATCCCGTTATTGGATGCGTCTCGTCACTAGTGCCAACACGTTGAGTACGTTTCATGAGTTTCAAGAAAATTTAGAAGATTCTCCCACGGTCTCCAAGCACCGAAATAGACTAAGATAACTTAATCTAAGTATGCACTCGAAGAACATATATAGAGATAACGAATGAAAAATCCTCAAAAGAACAAAAACGCATTGCTTTCAGATTGACATGAAGCCTAAGAAAGAGACATAACATCCAATAATGGGTCCAAATCAGTGGATCGTTAGGCATTCACTCCTCTTGGTGAATGTCAAACCAAGTTTCTAAGTTTCAAAGTATAGTACATTATTGAGTGTATTGAAGATTAAAGGGAGAGTATGCCCAAATAATAAGTTTCTTTTTATTTTATTTATTTTAAATTTAATTTAATTTGAATTATTTTAATTAAACTAAATTATATTAAATTAATTTTATTTTTTTTTATTTTTTTATTTTTTAAATATTTTTTATTAAATTTAATTTGCTTATTAAATTAAATCAAATTTATTTTGATTTATTCAATTCAATTCAATTTATTTATTATTTATTATTTATTTTATTTTATTTATTTTTAAATATTTAATATATATTTTATTTATTATTTATTTTATTTTTTGTTACTTTATTTTATTTTACTTTAATAAGATTTTTTAAATTTAATTTAATTTTCTTTATTTTAATTTAATTTAATTTTAGTAGTAAGAAACTAAGTAAATGCTACTTAGTTTATTTTAATATTAGAAAAATAATTAAATAATAAATAAATATACTTGTAAGGCCCACACATTTGGCAATTGCAGTATTCTAACAAAAATTCCGTCGGAAATTCTGTATCACATTTACAGAACACTATCCACATTCCAAAATCCAAATTCAATACACTAACATATATATAAACTGCAATTGCATAAAGAAAAGCAAAGACACTCATAATTATCATATGTCCACATTCCAAAATCCAAATTCTAATTTCAGCCTCCTAATTTCAGATTTTCAGAGTCCCAATTTCAGCCTCCCAAATTCACATCAACAACATATCATACAAATATCACAAATATAATTAGGTTAATCTCATATTTAAACTCATACTAAACCTAACACAAATTAAGCTATAAATTTCAGAAATATCATACAAATATCATGTCCAATATCAGAAATATCATACCTTTAATTAATTTGCAAACTAAAGGTTTAGAAATATCATACCTTGAATTAATGTGCAAATTTTAAAAAAACCGGTGGTGGCGGTGGTGGCTGCTGGCGTCTGGCGGCGATGGCTACTAGTGGTGGTGGTGGCTGTTGCTGGTGGTGGTGTTTGCTGGTGGTGGCTGCTGGTGGTGGCGTCTAGTGGTAGGGAGATGAGAGCAGTGAGAGAGAAATGAGAGTGAGAGAGAGAATGACAGAATGAGAATGAGAGGCGGGTGGGGAGAAAGTGACCTGATTAGGTTTTAAAGCTTATTTTCAACAGAATTTCCGTCGAGAATACATCCGTTATAATTATATTATCTTCGACTGAAAGTTAGTTGAAAGTAAACACTATTCCGTCGAATTTAAGTTTGGCGTTGGCGTGAACTTTGGCGCCAAGGGGCTCCTTCTATTTCTGACGGACGTCCGTCGGAATTACTATATTGTCGACTGAATTATTTTTGACTGAAATATCTGTCGGACATAGCCTATCTTCGAGGGAATAGTTCCGTCGCAATTAAGTCCGTTGGAATTAGCCGATTTTCTTTTAGTGAAATAATTAAACTAAGTAATTTTTAGAGAGTGAAAGGAATGATAAACAAAAAAGTTATGAAACTCTTTATGCTAAGCCGCATATATATAGTCAAAACATAACCAACATCTATCATACATCAATTAACTATACTTTTAACATTTCATAATTATCTTTAATCTACACTATTAATCAATTATTCATACTTTTTACATTTCAAGATTATCTTTAATCTACAACATATTAATTATCCACATTTTCACATTTCAAGATTATCTTTAATTTACCACATATAAATTATCCATATTTTTCACATTTCAAGATTACATTTTTTACTATTCACAATTATTATAATACTATCCATCTTTGCATTATTGATTTAATATATTAATATCGCAAATGTTTAAGTATATAGTATTCTTCAATTAATGAGTATGTATAACTATTTAATGAACTTGAATTTTAATTACGTAACTTTCCATTACTAACTTTGTTACGGTGATAATTATTGGTTAAATAATGTAAAATATTATGCATTTACTACTATGAAATATCATTTGCTACTGTGGAATACTCTATTGTTCCTTTATCACTGAATATTTTAATAGTTAAAGATAACAGTTTTGCAGACAATTTTTAATTAAAAAGGTTATTTCTGTCATTTTTTGTATCCGAGAATTATTTTGTTGTGGGGTCCATTAATAATTCGTTGTTTCGGCGCCGTCGTACTTTATCGAATATTCCCTGACATTCTCTTTTTTTTATATAAATTGCACATATCATCCTTAACTTTAACATTTTATCAATTTAACACCTTACAGTTTATAATAATATTTATAAAGAAAATTAAGACTTATTTATTAAAAGTTGGGGTCTTACGACCTCCCCCTCTATAAAATTTCATCTCCGAAATTTGGCGTACCTGACATTTTGGATAGGTAAAGATATTTAATTTTCGCTTCAGATTCTAGCTCTCAGGTCATTTCTTTTGTATATCATGATTCTTCAGAGAATTTTAATTTTGCTAAAGGACAAAATTGAGTTATGTAACCACAAAACAAAGGTTAGTTTAAGAAAATGACATGTCACATCTTGTTCCCACATCTAAATTGACTAATTAGATAATGAAATTTAACTTGGGTTGGACACACTAGTGAAAGATACTATTTGTCTATCCTCTCCAAGTTCTAACCCCAGATCTCCACCATAGATCATATCCCAAAATTTTGATACCAACTGTGACGCCCCAAAATTTAGGCCTACACCACCCAATTTGAGTCGCCAAAATACAAATAATATACATAAATTCACCTATTTATAATTATTACAATGACGTGTATACTACTGCAACACACACACACACACACACACACTAAGTCCTCACTACTATTATTACCAAATTATTTTATACTTGGTAAGGACTACTACATTTATTAACTCGGACCATCATTTCATTCCCTTATTATCTCCACTAGCCCCAACTACACTCTCATTTCCCTTAAAAAAATTGTGAAACAAAATGGTGAGCTCAAATAACCAGAATATCATGACTAAAATAATGAAGAATAAGTTATCATTAGCCTTCAACAGTGATAAATTAGATATTTAGAAAATGATAGACAATATAAGTTTTTAACAAACAACTGCAACAGAATGAACAATCCATTTGAAGAGTCAAATAAACCATAATGTTTACTATCTTCTTCAATTTAAAAATTCACCATCAAGATTTCTTCAACTGTAACACCAATGGTCATGATCATGCTAATCAACATTTCTTCTTTTCACCAAGGCCAAAGAGAAATTTTACCATGTGGACTTGCCACACAGGCTAAAAACACTTAACAATCATATTGTCTTTGCACCCAGGCCAAAGATATTCAACTATAACACCATTGGTCATTATTCTGCCAATCAACAGTTCATCTTTACACCCAGACCAAAGAGAATTTTCACCTCATGTTCTTGCCACACAAGCTAAAAACACTCAATAATCATATATCGTCTTTACACCCAGACCAAAGACATACACAACAACTTAAGTTCTAATGATTAGTATAAATAAAAATAACGATGAATATAAATAATAATAATAATAATAATAATAATAATAATAATAATAATAATAATAATAATAATAATAATAATAATAATAATAGTAAGATAAAGGATAAACATTAGAGATTTTCAATTTAATTTCTCTATAATCTAATAATGTCCAATTTGTCAACACGATATTCAGAATATCGATTCAAGTTCAAGAATAATATTTAAGGTTCACAGATCAAATATAAAGGTTAAAATTCAATAGGAAGTTCAGGTCAAAAGATATTAGATGAACTATAAGGAAATTATAATTATTTCAGATTTTTTTTAATGTTAAGGAGTGTATAAAAGAAAAATAATTTCTTACCATAGTAATTGAAAATTTAGGAGTATGAGAGAAAATGATATCCCTTATGAGGATGAAATAAAATAATATCCCTTATGAGTATGAAAAAAAATGATATCTCTTACAAGTATAAAAAAAATGATATCCCTTACGGGTATGAAAGAAAATGATATCCCTTAACTTAACACGTGACTAGATATTGCTTTCTATGTAATTGATCAACCTGAACAATTCTTGTACTTTTACTGATATTCACCAATACTTAAGGTGGCCTTAGCACACTCAGAGAGATACTAACACTAAGCAATTTTTAGAGTGAAAGGAAGGATATGCAAAAAAATTATGAAACTTCTTGTGTGAAGTCCCCTATTTATAGCTAAAACTTAACCAACATCAACCACACATCAATTAACCGCACTTTTCACATTTCATGTTATCGTTAATCTAAATCATTCATTAATTATCCACACTTTTCACATTTCAAGATTATCTTTCATCTACCACATATTAATTATCCACATTTTTCACATTTCAAGTTTACCTTTCATATACCATAAATTAATTATCCACATTTTTCACATTTCAATATTATCTTTAATCTACCATATATTAATTATCCACATTTTTCATATTTCAAGATTACATTTTTCTTTACTATTCACAATTATTATTATATTATCATATTTTCTATTATTAACTTAATTTATTAATATCACAGATGTTAACTATACGATATTTTTCAAATAATAAGTATGTATAACTATTTAATACCCATGACTTTTAATTACGTAACTTTTCATTACTACCCTTGTTA
Source organism: Panax quinquefolius (assembly GCA_020205615.1). Classification (NCBI taxonomy): domain Eukaryota; kingdom Viridiplantae; phylum Streptophyta; class Magnoliopsida; order Apiales; family Araliaceae; genus Panax; species Panax quinquefolius. The sequence continues at coordinate 173,811,373 of CM035156.1, read as the reverse complement.
TTATGATAACTATTGGTTCAATAATGTGAAATACTGTGTATTTGTTACTGTGAAATACCGTGTGCTATTATAAAATACCATAGGGTGTTGTGGAATACTGTGTGCTACTGTTCCTTTATCACCGGATATTTTAACAGTTAAAGGTAACAATTCCGCCAACAATTTTTAAAAAAAAAATATTATTTTTGTCTTTCTGTATCCAAAAAATATTTCGTTGTGGGGTCCACCAACGATTGCTTATTTCGGTGTCGTCTTACTTTATTGAATATTTCCCGACATTTTTTTGTTTATTATAATTTGTATATATCATCCTTAACTTTAATCTTTTATTAATTTAACACATTTAATGTGTTGAATAATATTTATAAAGAAAATTAAGCTTTATTTATTAAATGTTGGGGTCTTACAACCTCCCATCCTTATGAAATTTTGTTTCAAAAATTTGACGTACATTCCTAAAATTTCAAAGAGGTTAGGATACTTAGCTTTTATTTCAGATTCTAGCTCTCAAGTCATTTCTTCTATATCATGAATCCTGCATAGAAATTTAATTTTTGCTAAAGGACAAAATCGAGTTATGTGACCACGAAACAAATATTAGTTAAGGAAATTGACATGTCACTTATTGTCCCTACATCCAAACTGGCTAATTAGATAACAGAATTTAACTTAGGTATGACACACTAGCGAAGAACTCTATTCATCTCTCCCCTCCTAGTTTGAACATTAGATCTCCACTAGAAATCATATTCTTAAACTCTGAGACCAACTATGACGCCCTCAAATTTGAGCCTACACCGTCACATTTGAGTGGACAAAATACAAACAACATATATAAATTCTCCTATTTATAATTATTACAATACCGTATATAGTACGATAGATCACACATTAAGTTCTCACTGCAATTATTACCACATTATTTTACAACGTGGTGAAAACTACTACATGTACTAACTTGGACCATCGTTCCATTCCCCTATTCTCCCCACTAGCCCTAGCTACACTCTTATTTAATGAAAGAAATTATGAAAAAAAATAGTGATCTCAAATAGCCCAATAAAGAGTATCATGACTAAGACGACGAAGAATATAGAAAATGATAAATAACATAAGTTTTCAATAAACAATTACAGCGAAATGAGTAATCCATTAGAAGAGTTAAATAGATCATAATGTATATTATCTTCTCCAATTTAAAAATTCATCATCAAGATTTTATCAACTATAACACCACTATTTACAATCATGTTAATCAACAGTTCCTCTATACAACCAGGCCAATGAGAACTGTCACCACGTGTCTTTGCCACACAGGCTAAAGACACTTAAGAATTATATTGTCTTTCCACCCATGTCAAATAAATTGAACCGTAACATCAATGGTCACGATCATGTAAATCAATAGTTCATCTTTGCACTCAGCCTAAAGAGAACTTTCATCATATTTCTTTGTTACACAGCTAAAGACACTCAACAATCATATTATGTTTGCACGCAGGCCAAAGACATTCACAAAAACTTAAGTCCTGATGATTAGTACAAATAACAATGATATAAAGGATGAATAAAACTTAAAAGAATAATAAGATAATTAAAGATAAAAATTAGAGATTTGTAATTTAATTTGTCTAGAGTTCAATAATGTCCAATTTATCAACACAATATTCAAAATATTGATTTGAGTTTAAGAATAATAATTAAGGTTTACAGTTCAAATATAACAGTTAAAATTCAATAGGAAGTTCAGGTCAAAAGATATTAGATGAAGCACTATATAATTATTAAGAAAATTCTAATGACCATTTCAAGAATTTTCACCTTTTAATGTGAAGGAGTGTAGAAACAAACAATACTTTCTTACCATAGTAAGTTTAAATTTAGGAGTATAAAAAAAATGACATCTCATACGAGTAAGAAATAAAATGATATCACTTACGAGTATGAAATAAAATGATATCTCTTACCTTAGCACGTGACTAGATGTTGCTTTCTATGTAGTTCATCAACCTAAAAATTTCTTGCACTCTTACTGATATTCATTAATACTTAATGTAACCTTAGCACACTCTGAGAGATACACTAATCAATTTTTAGATATTCAAAGGAATGATAAGCATAAGAAGTTTCAAAAAGTTATGAAACTTCTTATGCTAAGCCCCATATTTATAGCCTAAACTTTACCAACATCCACCACACATCAATTAACCACAATTTTCACATTTTAATTAAGATTATCTTTAATCTGATTCCTTCATTAATTATCCACACTTTGCACATATCAAGATTATCTTTAATCTATCACATATTAATTATCCACATTTTTTACTTTTCAAATTATCTTTAATCTACCATATATTAATTATCCACATTTTTCACACTTCAAGATTACATTTCTCTTACTATTCACAATTATTATTATATTATCTATCTTTTGTATTATTGACTTAATATATTAATATCACATATGTTTACGTAAATAGTATTCTTCAATTAATGAGTATGTCTAAGTATTTAAGAGCGTGACTTTTAACTACATAACTTTTCATTACTACTCTTGGCTACGGTGACAATTATTGGTTCAATGAAATACTATGTACTATTGTAGAATAACGTGTGTTATTGTGGAATACTACGTGTTAATATTACTTTATCACTAGATATTTACCAGTTATTAGGTAATAGTTCCGCCGATAATTTTTGATTAAAAATGTTATTTATGTCGTTTTTTATATCCGATAATTTTTTCATTTTGGGGCCTATAATGATTAATTGTTTTGGCGCCGCCGTACTTTACTGAATATTCTAGGACATTCTTTTTTTTTATTATAATTTTCACATATCATCCTTAACTCTAACATTTTATTAATTTAACACCTTACTGTTTAGAATAATATTTATAAAGAAAATTAAGATTTATTTATTAAAATTTGGAGTCTTACAACCTCCTTTTCTTATGAAATTTCGTCCCTGAAATTTAACGTACCTAAAATTTTGAAAAGGTAAGGATACTTAGCTTTCATTACAGATTTTAGCACTCATGTTATTTTCCCTGTATCATGATTCCTACATAAAACTTTGATTTTGCTAAAGGCCAAAATCAAGTTATGTGGCAAGTACAAAACAAAGATTAGTTAAAGAAAATGACATGTCACTTTTTGTCCCCACATCCAAACCGACTAAGTAGATAACGAAATTTAACTTAGGTAAAACGAACTAGTGAAGAATTTGGACTAGTTTTTAACTCCAAATATCCACCATAGACTATATCGTTAAGCTCTGACATCAAGTGTGACATCTTCAAATTCGGACTTACACCACCCAATTTAAGTCGTCAAAATACAAACAACATACATATTCTCCTAATTATAATTATTACAAGGTCGTGTATAGTATGACAGCACACATACTAAGTCCTCATTACAATTATTGTCATACTATTTTACAACTTGGTGAAAACTACTACAACTACTAACTCTGAGCATCATTCCATTCCCCTATTCTCCTCGCTAGGCCCAACTATATTATCGTTTACTGAAAAGATTTATGAAGTTTTCAACAAACAACTGCAACAAAATTAGTAACACATTAAAAGAGTCAAATAAACCATAATGTCTATTATCTTCTCCAATTTAAAAATTAACCATCGAAATTTCATCAAATATAACATCAATGGTCATGATCATGTCAATCAACAGTTTTTCTTTGCACCCAGGTCAAAATGAAATTTCACCACTTGTTCTTGCCAAAAAGGGTAAAAACACTTAACAATCATATTGTTTTTGCACCCAAGTCAAAGACGTTCAACTATAACACCAATGGTCATTATCATATTAATCAACAGTTCATCTTTGCATCCATTCCAAAGAGAACTTTCACCACATTTCTTTACCACACAAGTTAAAGACACTCAACAATCATATTATTTTTACACCCAAAACAAAGACATTCACAACAACTTAAGTTCTGATTATTAGTATAAATACGAATGATATAAATGATGAACAAAAATAATAAGAATAATAAGATTAATGATAAACATTAAAGATTTATAATTTAATTTGTTAATAGTCTAATAATGTCCAATTTCTCAACAAGATATCCATAATATCAATTTGAGTTTAAGAATAATATTTAATTTTCACAGTTCAAATATAATGGATAAAATTCAATATGAAGGTTCATGTCAAAAGATATTTGATAAAACACCAACTTTCAAGAAAATTCTAATTATTTTAGAAATTTTTTACCGAGTAGAGATACAAACAATACTTTCTTACCATCGTAAGTTTAAATTTAGAAGTATAAAAGAAAATAACATATGTGATGCCCCCAAATTTGGGTATCTTTACCCTCGGATTTAGTGCTCAGGATTATCTACATCACCTATTATTCTACCCAATCACATTTGATAACATGTATTACTAAAACAGACCTTACAAAATATAATATTTACATCGTATCCCAGGTTTCTAACCTTTACATTACATATCAGGATATCAACAATATTACATTTCATTTAAAAATATTTGCTTACATTACTACCTAATACAATACAAAAATTTCTAATTAACTAAATAACTATTCTTGCAATTTTCATTTTCCTTTATCATCTGAGGATCCTCCAGTCTTCTTATTTTTAACTAAAATTTAATTGACAAAGATGAGTAACAGAATTTACCTAACAGTTAATAAAAAGACAAATAATAGTTTAATAATTGAAAGTAATTTTGTTTGAATAAAACCAAGCTGCAACTGCAGAGTTTTGTAAAGTTTGTAGAAATAAGAAATTTCCAATGCAGAGTATCACAATAAAAGTTTTAAACAAATAATTAAGGGTCACAAGACCATTGAACTATATCATAATTTTTGGGTATTTCTGATTTTGAATGACTTCTTTTGCAGTGACTTGGGCTGAATTGATGTTGATTTGGCAAAATTACTATTTTGCCCCTTCTGGGTTGGTTCTGGGCTTGATACAGTTGTAGTCGTCTTTTCTCATGGTCGTCTCCGAGATTGGACTGTCGTTGACTTTTAATAGTCCTTAGAGTTATCTCTGAGGTTGTTTTGATGTCTTCTGGGCTTGTCTCCAGGATTTGATTAGATCTCATAGTGTTGTCTCCGGGGTTTGACTTGATCTCTCAGGGTTGTTGTTTGTGCTTGACTTGATCTCCCGGGGTTATCTCCGAGGATTGATTTTGATCTCCCGGGGTTGTCGTCGGGTTTTGACTTGATCTCCTGGAGTTGTCACCGGGGTTAGATTTGATGTCCCGGGGTTCTCTCTAGGGCTTGATTTGATCTCCCGGGGTTTTCTCCAGGGCTTGGCTTGATCACCCGGGGTTTGACTTGATCTCTCAGGGTTGTTGTTTGTGCTTGACTTGATCTCCGGGGTTATCTCCGAGGATTGATTTTGATCTCCCGGGGTTGTCGTCGGGTTTTGACTTGATCTCCTGGAGTTGTCACCGGGGTTGGATTTGATCTCCCGGGGTTGTCTCTAGGGCTTGGTTTGATCTCCCGGGGTTATCTCCGGGGCTTGGATTTGATCTTTTGACTTCTAGTGTTGTCTCAGGAAGATGAAAGACAATTCTGCCCTCCTGCATGGTTAGTAACAGGAATGCAAAATTTTGAGTGTCTACAATTATATTATAACCATAAAACATATATTTGTAATAAAATCTTATTTTATTCACAATTATATAACAGAAAATATTCTGGGTTCTCAAAATATCCCTTACGAGTATGAAAGAAAATAATATCTCTTACGAGTATGAAAAAAATGACATTCCTTACCTTAGCACGCGCGTGACTAAATATTGCTTTCTGTGTAGTTTACCAACCTGAACAATTATTGCACTATTATTGATATTTACCAATACTTTAGGTAACCTTAGCACACTCATATAGATACTGATAAAATCCTGATCAGATACTTCCACTAAACAATTTTTAGAGAGTGGAAGGAATGATAACTAATAAAGTTATGAAACTTCTTATGTTAAGATCCCTATTTATAGTCAAACCTTAACTAACATCTACCACACATCAATTAACCACACTTTTCACATTTTAAGATTATCCTTAATCTACACCATTCATCAATTATCCAAGTTTTTCACATTTCAAGATTTTCTTTAATCTACCACATTAATTATTCACATTTTCACATTTCAAAATTACCTTTAATCCACCACATATTATTATCCATATTTTTACATTTCAAGATTATCTTTAATCTATCACATATTAATTATTCATATTTTTCAAATCTCAAGATTATATTTTTCTTTATTATTCACAATTATTATTATATTATCCATATTTTGCATTATTAATTTAATATATTAATATAATAGATGTTTAAGTATAAAATATTCTTCAATTAATGAGTTTGTCTAACTATTTAATATCCGTGACTTTTAATTACTTAACTTTCCATTACTAGTTTTTCTATGGTGACAATTATCTGTGAGTTTGTCTGTCGTTTTCTGCATCCGTTGGTGGCACCGTCTTAATTTACCAAATATTTCCCAAAAAATTTTTTGTTTCTTATAATTTGCATATATATAACAGCCCCAAAATCAGAACAAATTTCACTCCCAATCTTGTGCATTAACAATACCATCTCATTTTAACACTAAATCATTAATCAACATTATATAATCGATAAAATGCATATAAATTTAAACTTTTTATAACTTTCTTTCATACCTTGAATTTTGCTTTATTCTTACATTCAATACCAATATAGAATTTAAAACTCAGCTATTTCAATATTCTCTCAATTCCAAAATTCACAACCTTTAGCATTTATACATATATTAAGGATCATATATACCTTGATCCATTTGAAAATATCATATGCGAATGTAAATTTCAACTGCTGACTTGAATCATTTTCGGAATATTCGCAATGTAATCTAACATTTATACATTCACTATACATCATCCTTTAAACACCATTAACATCATTTTAATCTACATTACAAAGTAATTTTAAAGTTACATCCTGTATTCAGAACGAGTATTTTTATTCAACCTTTATTTATTGAATATCTCAAATTAGATACAACTCAATCAAATTTCAATATAACAAATCGTTGTGGCTCGATACAAGCTTAATTTAATGAAACGATGCGTCTTTTCTATTTGTGTCGCATCTCGAACCTTTGTTGCTACAATCATCAAAGAAGTCACCTTTCATCTATAAATTTTTATATTTTGCAAGGTTGAGCGCGACGACCCAACAAGTCTAACCGTTTTCATGTATCACGTTTCATACATACTATGTATTTCAATCATGCATTATGTTTCTCATGCTATGCCTTTAATACATGCATCATAAGTCTTATGCAATGCATCTATATATGCTTCATACGTCACATGGTATGCATCTTTACACGCGCTTCCTAATTTATCACATTGTATTCAAATCATACTTCATGTATTACCAAGCTTATCACTTCTCACATATCACATATCAAGAATAAATCGAGTTTCCATAACTCAATTGACTTTAGTCATAATTTGACTTCAACAATTTATATAACATTGCAATTCAAAAAATGTATTTCCACACACTCATCAAGGCTTCTTCATATTACGATAATGATTTCACATAACCAATTTCAAGTTCATAAAATACAAGTAAACTGAAAAACTTGCCTTTGCTTTTGCGTAACTTGTTATATGCTCATTGAGCATCCTTCGATGACCATCCTTCGCGCGACTTCATTCGCCGATTTATCTTATCCGATCTCTAATCATCATTGTATAATCTAAATATAATACATTAAATTATAATTTGCTTCATAATTTTATTTAAAACTTAACGCATAACTAAATTGATTTATAATCTTTAGTTTGTATAACGCGTTATTATCGACATCTTGTTATTGATTTTAATCATTCAAATGCTCAGCGTCACGACGTTCGGGGAACGACACAACCCTTATAACGATCCCCTATGTTATTTTACTTAAACAAAATATTATTTTTATTTTTATCATATCTCATTCGTTACTTATCCATTTTTGTTCATTGCTACGTCAAATTAAAGCTTATACAGTCTATTTTAATCTCATCTAGGCCCTGTTTCCAGTCCCTTCTTCAATCAGAACATATTTTCACTTTTTACAACCAAGGTCAAATCGCTACAAACTAGCCTACTTTACCCTTTCAATAATTAACATTCACTTCATTAATTAATTTAAATAACTTATCTAAATTATACAATATATATTTTATAATTAAAAATTAATTTCCTCTTTCTCTTCATAAATTGTTTTCAAACAATTTATTTAAATTATATATTTCATCACCCCAAATTAAATATTAATTTAATATCAATATTCATATATAATGTCCCTCACCTTATATTTTTCATTCACATCCGATTAGTATAATAATAAATATTATAGCATCATATGTTACATTATAGTAACATAATTCTCATAATCAACAAATTAAAGAAAATAACTTTCCTTATTCGATTAATCAAAGCAAATATATTAACCCACCAATTTTTCAAATAATGAACTAATTTCTTCACTTTCAGTCTTCAATTCGTGATTACTAAAACTAACTAATTTTAATAGTTTAATTAACTTTCGTTCCAAAATATATGTATATATATTTCTCACTTATTCATATACACATTAAATCCACCACATAATTCATATAAATCACATAAATATATACAACATATATCTTTATACCCATTACATCTTATAATAAGAATTTTATATATTAAATTCTTATTTTAATAGTTTACGAAACTCGGGTTCTCATAACATATCATCCTTAACTTTAATTTTTTTTATCAATTTAACACATTACTATTTAGAATAATATTTATAAAAAATAAAGTTTTATTTATTAAAAGTTGGGGTCTTACACCTAAGACCCCGCAAATCAAAAACCTATAAACAAAATAAACTCAGATTTGAAAGTAAACTCATGAAAAAAATAAACCCAAATGTGAAGACCTAAATCCAGATTTAAAGAAAGTAAAAATGACACGGGAAGAGTTATCTGTCAAGATTCGATATAATTTATGTTTTGGTATTTATGGATAATTTAAATATTTGATGTATTTTTACTTATTAATTAGTAGTCGGGTAGTTTTAATTATTATTTAGTAATTTTAAGAAGTTTTCCAATTCTATTGTAATTAGGAATCTTTTAGGTAGATTTTGATTCCAAATCAATTTGTTACTTCCTTATAGAATTAGGGTTTCCTTTTAGTATTATAAATATGGTGCAAGACATATGTAATTGAACAACTTTTATTATTATTATTATTATTGTGGTTTATGAAATTCTTAGTTATTTAGTCAATTTATCCCACACTTTGTGAATTCATGTTATTGCAAAGTTCATAGATTTAATTCATGTGATCATTTATATTCTCTCTACTATCTTTTGTTGTGTCAGTTGGTATCAAAGCGAGGATTTAAACCTGTGAATTGATGGCGGCTGAACGTGTGCAAGACAACCCACCTTCTTGTAACGACGAGGGGATGACGACCATCTGGACTACGTTGCAGAATCTAGATGCCACAACTGGGACCCTAATCGTTAGACTCAATAGGCTGGATTTTAATTCTGGTGATGTAGCAGTACTCAACAGGATAAACAAAAGGTTCAACAGGATCGAATATGACACTATTCGGTAGGGTCAACATGCTTCAAGGAGATGATCGTGGCACTGATGGAGATAACAAGCTACGTATCAACCATCGGGGGCATGGACGAGAACAAGTGGACAAAGAATCAATCCAGATCTGTGTATCAAAAATGTCTAAAGCTATAAACAAGTATGAGATTATATTGACTTCCTTAAGAGTGAATGTGATTGGTTCGATTATGAGATTCATATTCGTCATCGTAAAAATTTGTTGCCCAAATATGATGATATTTTGGAGGAATTAGAAGAAGTACATTATAGACTTGCCAGATTGAAACATCAGTATCATGTTAAGAAAAGAAGAGCTAGAGAAGTGCGTGAAAACGATATTTTTTTAATGAAGTTGGAAGGTGTTGCAAGAATATTATAGCCAACAGGAAAAATCCCCAAGAAAGTTGTAATGTCATCAATCCTATTTCTAATAGAAAGTGTGATTTGTCCGTTCCATGAGATTTTTCTATTCCTATTGAGAGTGTGGAAGACACGAAGGAGGAAGTTAAGGAAGAGATTATAGTTAAAGACGAATCAAGTTTAGTGTTTTAGGATGCTCATGATTTGAGATTATCGCGACATAATGATATGGATATCGTAGAAATTGAGATTGTTCAAAATCATATGTTCGAAAACTTGAAAAATTTTGATTTTATCGTTCCTAATAATTTGTTGCAAGTACAGGTTAATACAAAGGCTTTGATTACTTTAAAATTATTTCAAAAAATTTTCTTTGAGAAACAACATCGTGAATACATGGTACAAAGAAGATTGTGAATATCTAGCGGTTGAGGCTTGATATTATTTCATTTTAAAATTCAAGGAAAATTTTCTCCAAAAAAAGGGGAATGACACGGGAAGAGTTATCCGCTGAGATTCGATATAATTTATGTTTTGGTGTTTATGGACAATTTAAATATTTGATGTATTTTTACTTATTAATTAGTAGTCAGATAGTTGTAATTATTATTTAGTAATTTTAGGAAGTTTTTCAATTCTATTGTAATTAGGAATCTTTTTAGGTAGATTTTGATTCTAAATCAATTTGTTATTTCATTATAGGATTAGGGTTTCCTTTTAGTAGTATAAATATGGTGCAAGACAGATGTAATTGAACAACTCTCATTATTATTAGTCTGGTTTATGAAATACTTAGCTATTTAGTTAATTTATCCCACACTTTATGAATTACTGCGATTGCAAAGTTCATATATATTCAATTCCTGTGATTGTTTTTATTCTCTCTACTGTCTTTCGTTGTGCCAAAAAAGAATCCTCCTTGCTTCTAGACCATTGCCCAACCTGCCTCCACACACTGCTGCAACACTTTCGCCAACCACGGCACCACCGCTGCACGACTTCCGCCAAAGAAAAGATAAGACAAGATGAGGCAACTTGAGATTTGAGGTTAGATGAACTATGAAACCTTAGATCGGGGAGTAAGATGTTTTATATGAGTTTTCTCCAAAGATTGAGGGTTTGAAGGTGGTGATTGTTGGAAATGGGTTTGAAACATTAAATATTAGAGCATTTTGAGGCTCAATTTAATGAGGGACCCACACTCCGAAAATGCCAATGTCTTCTCCTCCGCAAGGAGTATACCGTGGTATATTTATGTGTTCAAATCTATTAAGAATTGAATGAGAAAATTGACTCCAAAGTCACCTACTTCAAATGTTGAAAATTGTAAAAGTCCCACATAGGGCATTAGTGGGAAAAATGAAGAATTTATATATGGGATGTTTGCTCAATGGGAAGGGCCCCAAGGGGCACCCCACTTTTGTGGAAGGGAGAGGACCTAGCCAAGGCTTGGTTCGAAATCACACACCTGCCATTGCCGCCTGCCATGGTTAAATCGGTCGAGCAGGCGGGCCGAGTCTGAAGCGAAGGGTGGGTCGAGTCATGAGATATATTTTTTGGACAAAATCTATTTAAAAAATTATCTTCATGACACTACGTCGTTTTGACAACAGTTGAACGCTAACGGCCATATCCCAACTGATAAACCGCGCGGAAATGTTCTATAAATTAAAAAAGTGGGAATCCCGTTCAACATAAGTTTTATATATTCGTTTCATTCCTTCCGCTTTTCGCAAAATAACTCTTGTTAGTTTCTCCGCCAAAAAAATACAATTTTCTCAATTTTTTCTCTTCCCGAGTTTCTCATTCATTCCTTCCAGTATTTACATGCATCATTACTGTAAGTTCAGTACATAACATAGAATTTGGTTCAAAGTATTCTTAATTTTGAAGTGCTTTTAATTAAGAATTGAAAATCCGTTTTATCTTGGGAAACAATTATTCAATAAATCCTTTAGCACCACTGAGGGAATAAATTTGCTTTAAGGAGACTTTGTGAATTCAAATGACTCGGATTTTTTCTGTGTTATAATTCTGTTCTGTTTTATTATATTTACATATATTAAATAATACTATATATTACAGATAACAATCTTAAAGCAAATTTATTCGATTCTATAATTATAGTTTTATTTAATATAATTACGTAATTTGTATCTATATTAAAACTTTTAAAATCGATATTTACAGATTTAATTATTTCAATGAGAAAATTATTTTATAAAATAAGTTTTTGTAGAAATGTAATTTGTTCATTGAATTTCTCGCAAATTTTGTTGAATATGAATACATAGTATGTTGTAATTGTAGTATTATTTAATACATTTATTTATGTAAAGCAGTTTATTTTATAAATAGTAATTAAACATAATAAAATTACTTAATATCCAGTATTCTGGAAATTGTTTGTATGTTAATATACATAATATTCTGTTATTGTTTGCATGTTAATATAACAGTTTATATTGTTTGCATGTTAATATATACTATTGTGTTAATATATAGAATTTTCTGCAAAACAAATTTGTAAACAAAATTTGTTACATTTTGTACAACAGAAATTTGTTTCTGTTTATTGATAATTTTCTTTGTATAACAGAAATGGCATCTATTAGCACCATTCTTGATGTGAGTATGTCTCATGGAGAAAAGCCTAAAAAGTTCAATGGAACTGATTTTAAGCGTTGGCAACAAAAGATGCTTTTCTATCTCATAACATTAAATTTGGCAAGGTTTCTACAAGAGGACTGTCCTACTCTTGTTTAAGGAGAAACAAACAAGGAAAAGGTGGCTGCAGTTGACGCATGGAAACATGTGGATTTCCTTTACAGAAACTATGTGATGAATGGTTTAGATAATATATTATATAATGTGTATTGTACAATTCAAACTGCAAAAGAACTTTGAGAATCTTTAGACAAGAAATATAAAATCGAAGATCTTTGGCATGAAAAATTTATTGTTGGTAGATTTCTTGATTATAAAATGGTAGATTCTAAAGCGGTTATCACTCAAGTTCAAGAATTACAAGTAATTCTACATGATATTCATTCTGAAGGAATGTCACTAAGTGACTCATTCCAAGTTGCTGTAATGATTGAGAAACTTCCACCATCATGGAAAGACTTCAAGAATTATCTGAAGCATAAACGCAAAGAGATGAATCTTGAAGAACTGATTGTGCGACTTAGGACTGAAGAGGACAATCGAGGATCTGAGAAGAAGATTGGGAAAATTTTCATTGAAGCAAAGGCTAATGTGGTAGAACAAAAGTCAAACAATAAAAACAAAAGGAAGCGTGAAGGTAAAGATACTTTCAAGGCCAAGAAAAAATTCAAAGGCAAATGCTTCAACTGTGGCATTCCAGGACATAAATCAAATGAATGTCGCAAGCCAAAGAAATTTAAGAAAGAACAAAAGGTTCAAGCAAATGTGACAGAACTGGAAAAGCTTTCTGAAAATATTTCAAACATGAATCTCTCTGCAGTTGTATCTGAATGTAACTTGATAGTAAACCCTAAAGAATGGTGGGTGGACACTGGGGCTACTCGCCACATTTGTTCCAACAAATGGATATTTTCTACCTACAAACCAGTAGAAAATGATGATCAACTCTTCATGGGAAACTCCTCAAGTTCAAAGGTTTAAGGGCGTGGAAAGATTGTCTTGAAAATGACATCGGAAAAGAACCGACTTTGAACGAAGTGCTTCATGTGCCAGATATCCGCAAAAATCTAGTTTCTGGGTCACTACTTAGCAAGAATGGCTTCAAGTTGGTGTTTGTTTCTGATAAATTTGTACTTACTAAAAATGATATGTTTGTGGGAAAGGGCTATATGACTGATGGGCTCTTTAAGATGAATGTTATAACTGTTGTACCGAAATCTATTGATAATAATAAAATTAATTCTTCTTCTTACTTGTTAGAATCTTCAAATATAAGGCATGCTAGATTAGGACATGTTAATTATAATACTTTACGTAGATTAATTAATTTAGAATTATTGCCTAAATTTGATATTAATCAAAAACATAAATGTGAAATTTGTGTGGAATCAAAAATGACAAGATTACCTTTTCATTCTGTTGAAAGGAAAACTGAACCTCTAGATTTAATTCACACTGATATATGTGACTTAAAATTGGTGCAAACAAGAGGTGGGAAAAAATATTTCATTACCTTTATTGATGATTGCACAAGATATTGTTATGTATATTTACTGAGAAGCAAAGATGAGGCTATAGAAATGTTTCAACTTTATAAAAATGAAGTTGAAAATCAACTTAGCAAAAAGATTAAAGCAATAAGAAGCGATAGAGGTGGTGAATATGAATCACCATTTGAAGAAATATGCTCTACTCATGGTATTATTCACCAAACTACCGCTCCTTATTCACCTCAATCTAATGATATTGCTGAACGCAAGAATCGAACATTGAAAGAAATGTTGAATGCTATGTTAACTAGTTATGGAGCACCCCAGAATTTGTGGGGGGGGGGGGGAAGTTTTGCTTTCTGCCAATTATATTCTTAATAAAGTGCCTCATAAGAAAACTCACAAAATACCTTATGAATTATGAAAAGGTCATAGACCTTGCTATAAATACTTACGAGTGTGGGGGTGCATGTCTAGCAAAAGTGATGGTTCCTAAACCTAAAAAGGTTAAGATAGGACCAAAAATAATTGATTGTGTATTCATTGGTTATGCTAATAACAGCAGTGCTTATCGCTTTCTTGTTCATAAATCTGAAATTCCTGATATTCATGTTAATACTTTTATTGAATCAAGAGATGCATCATTCTTTGAGAATATTTTTCCGTATAATGAAAATAAAGATTCAAATTCAAACAAAAGACCTTTGGATGCTACTATTAATAATCCTGAAAATATAGACAAAGAGTCTTTAGTGGATGAACCTAGACGTAGCAAAAGGGCAAGGACTTCAAAGTCTTTTGGTCCGGATTTTCTAACATTTTTGTTAGAAAACGATCCTCAAACGTACAAGGAAGAAATATCCTCTCCAGATGCTTCTCATTGGAAAGAAGCAATTAATAGAGAAATTGAGTCCATTATGCAAAATCAAACATGGGAATTGGTGGACCTTCCACCTGGTTCAAAACCTTAGGGTATAAATGGATCTTCAAAAAGAAGATGAAAGCTGATGGTTCAATTGATAAATATAAATCAAGGCTTGTTGTTAAAGGCTATAGACAAAAGGAAGGATTGGATTATCTCGACACTTATTCACCAGTTACAAGAATTACATCTATTCGTATGCTAATAGCAATAACATCATTAAATAGACTTGAAATACATCAAATGGATGTAAAAACTGCATTTTTAAATGGTGAATTAGATGAAGAAATATATATGGAACAACCTGAAGGTTTCATTGCTCCTGGACAAGAGAGGAAAGTATGCAAACTTGTTAAATCCTTGTATGGATTAAAACAAGCACCAAAACAATGACATGAGAAATTTGATAATGTTATGTTATCAAATGGATTTAAAATCAATGAGTTGACAAATGTGTTTATGTCAAAAGCACTCAAAAGGAATATGTCATTGTTTGTCTTTATGTGGATGATATATATGTTAATCATGGGTAGCAACAACGAAGTTATCAACTCTACCAAACGTATGTTGGCAAAAAGATTTGATATGAAAGATTTGGGGGTTGCTGATATAATATTAGGAATCAAGATTTCTAGAACATCTGATGGAATTATATTATCTCAAACTCATTATATTGAAAAAATACTTGATAAATTTAATAAGTATAATATAATTCTAAATAAGACCCCAGTTGATATAAATCTTCATATAGCCAAAAATGAAGGTGATAACATATCTCAACTAGAATATTCTCGTATAATAGTGGGTTTAATGTATGTCATGAATCAGATTAGATCGTATATAGCTTATTCGGTAAGTAAGCTAAGTCGGTATACGAGTAATTCAGGTAAAGATCACTGGAAAGCTATTTTGAGAGCTTTAGGATATTTAAAACATACTCAAAAATATGGAATGTACTATACAAGATATACAACAGTATTGGAAGGATATAGTGATACTAATTGGATATATATATCTGACAATAAAGACTCGAAATCTACAAGTGGATATGTCTTTACCCTTGGAGGTGCAGCGGTATCTTGAAAATCCTCTAAACAAACTTGTATTGCAAGGTCTACAATGACATCAGAATTCATTGCTTTAGACAAAGCTGGAGAAGAAGCTGAGTGGCTTCGTAATTTCTTATAGGATATTCTAAATTGGTCAAGACTTGTGCCAGCTATATGTATACACTGTGATAGCCAATCAGCAATTGGAAGAGCACAGAGTCATCTATATAACGGTAAGTCACACCATATACGAAGAAGACAAAATACCGTTAGACAATTGCTCTCAAATGGAATTATCTCAATTGACTATGTAAAGTCAAAAGATAATAGTGCGGATCCGCTTACGAAAGGTTTAATAAGAGAGCAAGTGGAAAGATCATCGAAGGGAATGTGTTTAAAGCCTATTGTTTAAATAAGGGTCGTCATAGTGGCAACCCAACCTAGCTAACTGGAGATCCCAAGATCTAGGTTCAATGGGCAAACCGAACTATGTATTACTCAGTAAAGAACTGAGGAGATATTTATTCCTAACCATTCCTATGATGAGACAATGCACATCTGCCGTGAGAATTAGGATAAGTTATGTTTTTAATGACTTTTATATCTTGAAATACGTTCAAGTGGAGTGTTGCAGGATACTCTTGATAAAAGTCACTTACTTGAGTAAGAAGGGGGCCATTTCTGTGAGAATTTTGAAAGGCTGAATTCTCTAATATACTCACGGAACCAAGAGGTGTTTCAAGGCCAAAATGAACACAAACGTGAGAATCAACTATGTCTGAAGAGATATTTTGTGAATTATATTGTCTTGGTTTACTGAAAAAGTCGATGATTCAAAGACATCAAGTCTACTGATTAGCCAAGTAAATCCAATAGACTTTACTAGGGCAAGTTCAAAGCCACTAGGCTACATAACCCGATGAAGTATCTTTTCTCATGTACTCGAATTAGTGTCTGCATATTCATAACATATATATTTTTTTCCTTCTTTCTCATGATATAAAGTCAATTTTACATTCATGTTGAAACATTAAATATTAGAGTATTTTGAGGCTCAATTTAATGAGGCACCCACACTCATGTCAATTTTACATTCATGTCGGGTCTATGCACCAATGCGTTCTTCTCCGCAAGGAGTATAACGTGGTATATTTATGTGTTCAAATCCATTAAGAATTGAATGAAAAAATTGACTCCAAAGTCACCTACTTGAAATGTTAAAAATTACAAAAGTCCCACATAGGGCATTAGTAGGAAAAATGAAGAATTTATATATGGGATGTTTGCTTAATGGGAAGGGCCCCAAGGGGCACCCCACTTTTATGGAAGGGAGAGGACCTAGCCAAAGCTTGGTTCGAACCCACACGCGCCGCCATCCCATTCGGAAGGGCGGAAGCGGAAGGGCGGTGGGGGTTGGTCATGATATATATTTTTTGGACAAAATTTGTTTAAAAAAATTATCATCATCATACTACGTCGTTTTGACAACAGTTGAACGCTAACGGTCATATCCCAACTGATAAACCGCGTAGAAATGTTCTATAAATAAACAATGTGGGAATCTCGTTCAACATAAGTTTTATATATTCCCGTTTATGTTCCTTCCCATTTTCTGCAAAATAATTCCCGTTATGTTCTCTGCCAAAAATACAGTGTGCATTTTTTTCAGTTTTCTTCATTCCTTCCAGTATCTACATGCATCATTACTGTAAGTTGTATTTACATGCATCATTACTGTAAGTTCAATACATAACATAGAATTTAGTTCGAAGTATTCTTAATTTTGAAGTGCTTCTAATTAAGAATTGAAAATCCATTTTATCTTGTGAAGCAATTATTCAATAAATCTTTTAACACCACTGAGAGAATAAATTTACTTTAAGGAAACTGTAAATTCAAAGGATTCAAATTTTTTCTGTGTTATAATTCTGTTCTGTTTTATTATATTTATATATATTAAATAATACTATATATTACGGATAACAGTGATGACCATGGATCTGGGTTTCATTCTCTTGTACTATACTTGCAATATGATGTTTAACCCTCTTTTTATGTTTTTAATTTATTTCTTTTCTTTTGTTATGGAGATTGATGAAAATAAAAAATATTGAAAATTTGTGGTGCCTAGTTATAAAATCTAAGCTTTTTTGTTATATTTTTTTACGGTCATATGTTATATTTAAATATTTTAATACAGTCAAAGCGTATTTTTCTACAGTTAAACAATATAAATCAAGCGGGTCCAATCAAGTTGTCGGCCGAATCGGATATTCCGATCAATTTTTACTGCAAAATCAATTTAGGGTGGACATTAATTATATGCAATTCGGTAATTTATATAACAATTTGGAAATTCAATTATCATTAGAGCTAAATTGTGAGTTTGATTATATTTAACCCTAATTTTTACGCACGTAACATCTTTTTCTCGTAATTCATAACATCTTTAACTTTTTTTTACGCATATAACATGTGTATGTAAGATGACTAGTATAAATAAAGATCGCAAATTGTCATAACTACACTCTTACTAAAATAAAGATTTTCCTTTTTATTATAAATAAATTAGAAAATTGATATTTCTACAAGTAAAATTTGATATTTTCATAAAATCTCTCTCACATGATTATGGGATCTATCTATTATTCATGCGAGAGCAACATTGTAAAAGTATTATTTTTACCAAGAGTGTAAACGAACCGAAACGAATAGAGAGCTACTCAAATTCGACTAGAAATGATAAATTCGTACTCGAATTCGAATTGTATTTGAAAAATTCTATTTAGATTCGATTCGACTCGAATTCGATTCGACTCGGATCGAATTATATTCAAATTACTCGCGAGCTTTAAATTCAAGCTCGAATTCGAGTCTCCACATAATAACTAATTTTATAATAAATATAATTATAAATTAAATTTGTTATTTTATTTTTTAATGAGAAAATATATTTACAATTATACTTTATAAATATAAAATCAAAATTAAAATTAAAAATAAAACAAAATAATAATACTTAATTATCCTAATTTAATTTAAATTTGTATATATTATAAGAGAATGTATCGAGCATTTAATCAAATATGTATCAATCGAGTATGTATCAAATCACAATCAAAAATTCGAGTAGTTTAAATTTTAAACGAATCGAGTATAACTTTGCTAAGATTTTACTCATATTTTTATTTGAATTATTTTTAATACTCAAATTTAAATTATATTATTAATAAATCTAAATCTCATACGTATTTTTTAAGTCAAGTTCGAATCTCATGACTTAAAATGAGGAGAGGAAACCATTTTCACCAATGGTTTACAACAATACGACAATAATTTTGTTACATCCTCACCTCACCCAATAACCCTTTCCCACAAAAAGAAAAAGTCATTGTTCCCAAAGCACATCTAGGAATGCTAAAACTCCTAATCCTCTCCCACGTGTGCCCCTGCATGCTCTATACTCCACACGTGTCAACCATACCTTCCCTCCTCCTCCTCCTTCTTCATCCCTCCCCTCGCTCTCTCTCACACTCCCCTCACTCTATCTCCTCATTTTCTCTCTAAAAATGACCGATCGGAATTCCGGCACCGTCCAACTCCAAAGACAACAAAGACCCACCACCGCTCAGACAGCATTTCTCCGTAAACTCCATGAACACGCGTCAAACTCCGGCCAACTCTTCGGATTCCTTACTCTAGTGATCTCCGGCGCCATTTTACTCTTTTTTACCGGTCTGACTATAACTACCACGGTTTTGGGTCTGATTTTCTTCACCCCATTGATTCTGATTTCGAGCCCGATTTGGGTCCCGGTCGGAACCGTGCTTTTCATTGCTGTCTCCGGTTTTTTATCGGTTTGTGGATTTGGAGTCGGTACTGTTGCTGCTGTGTCTTGGATTTATAGGTATTACAGGGGGTTACATCCGGTCGGTTCGGATCGGGTTGATTATGCGAGGAGCAGGATTGCGGATACGGCGAGTCATGTGAAGGATTATGCCAGGGAGTATAGTGGGTATTTGCATAGCAAAGTGAAGGATGCTGCTCCTGGTGCATGAACCGGTCGGGTTGGAGATGAGGCGGGAGATGTTTGAACCGGGTTATTTTTGGTTAAATAGGGTGATTTCATTTGGGACTTGTGGTTAAATGCCACTTTCTTGTTTTACGTTTTGAGTTTGACATGATCTAACATAATGTGTTTGATGCTTGTGCGGTTGTACTTGTGCCCAAGGTGGTTGATTTTTATCTTCTTCTTTTTTTATTTATTACTTTCCCCAATCCTCAAAAAGTGGTTTAGTTTGATTTTTTTTTAAAGTCAAATTAACTCTTTTTGTAATTAAAATATATACTATTTTTTTAAATATAAGTTCAAGAACTATAACTATAAGAAATTACATTGAATTTAAAAACAAGTTTCAATTTTTATGAATTTGCAAATATAAATAATAAAGCTTAATTTTTTATTTTAAAATTGATTAATTTGACTAAAAATAGTAATTTAAACTAATTTTTGAGAGAGGGAGAGCATATCGTTTTATTGAGCGGAGTAATACTAGGTTGGTGATTTTTTTGTAGATGTTCACACTATTTTTGGTGGGCATTTGAGTTGTTTAATTTATAATTCAAACACGTATCACACTATTTTTAGTGGTCATTTGAGTTATTTAATTTATAAAAATAACGTCTGAGGTTTATATTTTTAGTGGGCATTTGAGTTATTCAATTTATAAAAATAATGTTTTGAGGTTTCATGCAACGTACCAAAAATAATGCATGGATCCCCAAATGTTATAGTTACAAAAATTACTTTTACTTAAAGAGGAATATTATTGGGTTGGGTTGGGTTGGGTTGGGTTGGGTTGGAGAGAGGGGGACGAAGGAAAATAATTCTTATGAGGAAATTATGCTAGATTACTAATCTAATTATATGCAATAGATATTGTAGTACGAAACCTATTCTTAATACCCTAGCTATGCTAGACGAAGACTCACTACTTAGTTTGTTGGCCTTTGGCCTCCTTTACACCCAAAAAGAAAAGAAAAGGTTAAAGAATGGATAAGGTTGAATATTTCATAACTTGATTTTAGGCTTAAATTTAAGGTTTAAATTTGATTTACTATCTTAAATTATTGGTCATATTCTACTTCAGTGATTCACCTTTTAATTTTGTCAATTAAATGATTAAATTATTATTTTTTTTCAATTACATTCAATTGGATTTGTCACGTCATAAATTGATGACGTGACTGTTTAAGTAGGACATAGTTAAGCTGATATGTAACAAAAAAAAATTAAAGGTTAAAATTGTCAAATAACTTTTTATCAAACCATAACCACCACCATAGCCGCCGCCGCCGCCATAGCCACCACCACCACTCTCTTCTGCAAATCCACGTGACGAAATGGATTTAACCCAGAACCCGAACCAGAAGCAATCTCGTTTCCAACCTCACCCACTGCCGATCTGCAATCCCCAGCACCGCCAACATCTGCAACTGCCGATCCGAAAGCCCTAATTTTCTTGACAGCTCTGCTCTCAACGCCTCTGATGGATATGTTTCCACTAACAAAAAAATCCAAAACTCAAGTCGATCAATTTCAGCAATACCCAACTAAAAATTTAGCACTAAAATGTAAGAAAATGTAAAATTGAACTTACCAGCATATGTTTTCTCAAGAAGGTCTAACTGAGAAGCAGTCTTCATCTTCCTTTTCACCTTTCCCTCTCCTTCCTCTGCCTTCCGCTTATCTTCTTCACCATCCATAGCTAAAGATCAACTCTCTCCTCCAAAACCTATGTTTATATCTATATATCGATATATAGAGAGAGGGAAAACAGATCAAACTATTCAAAGTAGCAGCCGCCTCCATTGCCGAAGATGAAACATTTGTTCCAGTACAAAGGTCTAGGGTTAAGAAATTGATTTAGGGTATTCACGAAAAGTAGAAATTAACAGCAGTTTGGTATTTCTGTCTCTCTCTAAAAGACTAGAGCAGTTTATTTCTCTCACTACATGATCTTGAGTAATATCAAAGAGTGTGGTGATGTAGATGCAGTGAACCAAACCCTTTCACGATCCGAAGACCTTTGCAGTGAACAATGGGATTTCTTTCATTTTTTCGTAGTTGACAAATTTGCCCTTAAACTATAATAAATGTTTAATAAAAAATTTAATTTTTTTTTTGTTACGCATCAGCTGCCACGTCATCAATTTATGACGTGGCAGGCCCAATTAAGTGTAATCGGAAAAAATTAATAGTTCAATTATTTAATTGACAAAATTAAAAAGTAAATCATCGAAGTGGAATATGACTAATAGTTTAGGATATTAAATCATATTTAAACCTAAATTTAACAACCAAACTTATTTCTAGGCCTAAATTCCAAGGATTTGGGTAGAAAATTATATTACCTCGTTAATTAATTAATTAATTAATTATTATTCTTGTTAAACTTTTAAAATAACTAACACAACAATTTTACCTATCATATCCTTTTTTCTACTTTTTATTTTCTATCCTTAATTCACAAACATAACATTCGGAAAGTTATAATAGAGTCATAACTTATCAATACACGAGATTAATAGAAATTGAAGAATGATTCCACTTAGTACACATTTATTCAAAAAAATTATCATTAATATTTATTCACGTAATTGACAATCAAAAAGTTAAACATTCGCCAAATATATCATTACCGGTTATAGTATTATAGTTCCCCTCTTCCTTTCTCTAATGATTTTAATTGTAATATTCAGATTTTTTTTAAAATAATCGTAATAATATAATAAAACAAAAATAAATATGCAATTAGATAATGGAAAATAATTAATAATTATTAGTATATATCTTAAACTTATTAGGATAAGTCATTGTAACAAATTTTAATTTTTAAAAGGAATTTTTTAATTATCTATTCTGCAAGAGAGAAAAGATATATCAGAACGGGAGAAGTAGCAGAAAAACATAAAAACTATTTAACTTTGGAGATCTACAAAATAGAGAAGAAGAAGAAGAAAAGGTTAGTTTTCATCTCAATTTCAGTCACTTGTTAATTATGCTTGCAAACGAATAACTTTTAGATTATTCTGATTTCCTAACCTCCTTTTCAGTCAATAAAAATGTAATTATATATATATATATATATATATATATATATATATATATATATATATCATACATCCACAACAATCGGTTGTTGAAGGGCGGCCCACCGCCATGTCTAGTATTCTACTTGATGGCCTTGGATTATTTTTTTTTTTTTTTTATGTTTAGGTAGAAACATGGCGGTTAATTAAAATGGGTTCTTTCCAACAATAGGTTGTTGTGGATGGAGACACTATATATATATATATATATATATATATATATATATATATATATATATATATAATATGTCTTCATCGACCAATTTAATCCTACTCATGTCTCTCAGGAGGAGTTCGAAGGATTAAGCAATCAAATTACAGAGTTAGATGTTCTGCTCAAATAACTACATAAGTGTTAATTAGTGGAGAAAATATGTAGCTTGTATGTCATATAGGAAATCAAGAAATATATTTTATTAATTATTTTTTTATAATTGTTCAAGCATGATGTAACGTAGTAAATAAAAATAAAAGGAAAGAAACTAATGTAATTCTATGTATGTGCACACCTAGGGGGGTGAATAGGTGTTTAAGCTAAAAAGGATAAACGGTGAATTTTTTTTTGAAATTTTTTCATATGAGTTTAAATCGACATGACTACACTATGCCCCGCTTTAGCGTCTGTTCTTCGTTTATTATTATCACACAGCTAGACCTGACTGCTTTAGTGTCTGAATTAACTTATGTTCTTCGTTTAATATTATCAGACAGCTATACCTGTCTGCTTTAGTGTCTGGATTCGTGTATCTTCAAACTAATAAAGCAAAATACCCATAAATTAAAAAAACAGAAAGGAGAAGTGCAGAAAACGTAAAGGCACCAAGATTTTTACGTGGTTTAGCCCCTATCCTCTATCTAGTGGCCTAATCCACATCCAATCCCAAATAGGATTGGAGACTATTTTTATTACTATTTAAACCTCAATACAAAAATTACTCCCTGTTACAAAGAAGCCTCAATATTTGATGTTGGACACCTATGCCCCCTTTTTGCACCTCTGCAACTTGTACACCTCTGCACCTCTTCTCACCTCTGAGACCCTTGAAGCCTTCTATGAACAGACTAACTAAAACAGGAAACCTCAAGCCAAAATAATGCTTGAGTACTTTGGTTTACAATGAATGAGTTTGGAAGGTAAAACAAATTTCCAGCACAAAAGAATATAACAGATTACAATAAAATGGCTGGAATAAAGTAATTGAAGTGCTCTGATATAGTATATCAACTTGATTACAGGTTTTAGAGTTGTTGTGACACTCCCAAATCCGGGTACTTCAATTCCACGGGATTTGTTGTTCACTGTATAAATATCATCTATCTGTCTACCCATAATAAATGCAAACCATGCAATAGATAGAAATAATAATAAATCTCCCCTTATGGGGTTACATCAACTACATAATAAATACAATCCCAGGTTACTCTAACCTTAAACATCTGTGCGGAATCATAAACAATTAAGTCTTAAACAACATCATTAACTTAAGTCTAACCTAAATACATCATCAAATAAAATAACAAGTCTTCAACACTTGCTAACTTTGCCCTTGCCTTTACTAGTGGAAGGTTCGTCAGTTCTTTCGTTCTTAACTGCAATGTTATTATTAAGCAAGAGTGAGCACTAATGCCCACAAGTATAATAATGAAATAACAGTATAATAACATGCGAGTAAATCAAAGACATCTGAATAAAAGCTCAACTTTTGAATCAAGAATGAATTACAAGAAACAAAAGAATTCTGAAGGTCATAAGACCTTGAACTATGTCCTAGGTTATCAAGGGTTATACTTGAAACCTTTATGATCATAAGACTATGGACCTTTCTACTCGTGACTTTGGGGATCGGCCCTTAGTACAACATCGTGCACAATATCTTAACGCTTAACGATAAGTAAATCCTTTGCGTAGGTTGTTCATCTCGGTTTGACATTCGAGTCCGCATCAAAGGAAGTTTGGTTTGGACAATTCATCAAGAGGTTAGGAAATTTAGAACGCTTATCAACTATGGACTAGTCGAATCAATAAGGGTTCGCTAGTCTAATAAGGTTCAATAATAATGATATTCAAATTGAATATTAATCTCGTGAAGTATACAATAGGACAATTATTGTATAACTGAATCATGCTTTGAAAAGATAATCAATCTTTAATATAACATTTGAACATGAATAATAATAATAATGATAATTTACTCGAGTTAATTAATAAACTTGAACAATAATGACAAGTAGGGTTAGAAACTTGCCTCGCAAGCGTAGGCTAAACGATTACTACTCCGTTCACCACAAATCCTACACACATACCATATGTATTCATTTACATTCATTAGTTACATTTTTACTTAATTATTTAATATAAACTCCACTTTATTTAACAAATCATTACCCTTCTAATTTAATTACTTAATTAAATTAGAATATTTTCATTCTCTTACTATTATTACACTCTAATAAATTATTTCATAATAATTTCCATCGAATATTTATTTTATTCCATAAATATCTCAATTAAAATATTTACTTTATTTTATAAATATTTTAATAATAATTTTATCGAATATTTATTTTATTCCATAATATCTCAATTAAAATATTTAATTTATTTTATAAATATTTTAATAATAATTTTCATCAAATATTTATTATTTATTATTTTTTTATTTTTATTTTTATTTATTTATTTATTTTCAATCAGTGAGGTAGGATAATTTAGTTTAGTAACGCTTGTAGGAAGTAAAGTTACCTGTGCTCATTTTGCGATTTAGTCATAGATTCTGCGAGTCATGAACATAACAAGGCCAAATTAGGCCAAAAAAAATCAATCGAGTAAAATTATACATGAATATGGCCATAACTTCCAATTAGTTATTTTTACACAAATTTAGACTTACCCAATCATTGTAATACATATATAATCATTACATATATAATCATTACTTAACCCATCTAGCATGATTTTTAACAAGTTACAACACATAATTTGCAAAATTAACACATTTACTTCCACTGTTCTTGATGTTCTTGAAAGTTTTGAAAATAAAACATGAAAATTATCCCTACGGATTCGTTATAACACCGAATCCGTTCATTTAAACTTTGGTCTCTTCGTATCAACATGCATAACAACATACGAGTGTAAAATTTAGGGATAATATACGATCAATACATAAAATATCATGTATAAGGCCATAAGGCCAAAACCCATACTCTGTAATTTTGTAGAAATTATACACGACGTAATTTCATGAAACTGATGATATGGTTTACAAAATATATATAATAAAATACGATTTGATATGCCATAACACAAACAAAACCCATAATCATTACTCCTATCCCAATTACAGATGTTAAACCAAAACTTTGAAAGCCATTTTTATAAAAACTAAATGATGTAACAATGAAAATTGGGTTGGAGAGAATTACCCAAGTGTATAATTAATGGAAGATGAATTCCTTCTCAGATGACTCACAATCCTCTTAAAAACTCTGACTTCTCAACTCTTTCTCTGTATTTCTCTCTGTTATGATTTCTAGACTTAGGCAAATAATGAAGATGAAATAAAAGAATACGTAAACTAAATAATAACAATCGACGCGTTGGTGGTGGGATTACCCGATCATGGGTTAAGCGGCCCCAACTCCCTTTAGTGCCATGTTTGCCTAGCTAGAATAGGTTTCAAAAACCATTTAATTTAATAAAACTTTATCATATAGTTTAATTAATGTCACACCCATTTCAAATATCTTATTCAATATAAATAAAATATAATAACTTCTCATAAATTCACATAGTCACATAATTAATTTCCTCATTAATTAATAATGTCAAATTATTAACTCTCCAATTAATAATTAAATTAATTAAATAACATCATGCTTAATTAAATAATTCATTTAATTCAATAAGCTCACATAATTACATACTTGAATAATAATTATTCTCCACATTAATTTAATAATGTAACACATATAATTAAATTAATCTACCACAATTGCATCAATTAATATTTAATCTAATAATTAATTCATCAAAAAATATTTATTCAATTCAATAAATATTAAATTAAATTACAAAAATCTCGTGCTTTTGATTATGAAACCCCCATAAGGAAAACACTTTGTTTTATTTGTCAAACAACTTTCCATGTGCTTAATCATAAGCAAGGAAAAATTAAACTTAGTACCAGAGATGATTAACGCAGAAAGAATCAAGTCTTGATAAGTCATATTGGATCTACCCCCATTCCTAGGTACTAAATTAACACGAATTAGTTTATGAATAACATTATTCAAAGGGGTAGTTTCAATAACAGTTGGTAACCTAATAAATTCAGCAGAAGAACATTCTTTCACAATCCTTAACTGTTCAAGAACAGTTAGATTTTCAAACTCTAAGGGTCCTTTAAGTGTGAAAGGACAAAAATCAGAGCACGGAATATTAAGAATGAAGTCCTATATAGCAGAATCAATGACCAATGTTTTGTTTTTAACAAAAGTTTTTATCACATCGTCCTGAACAGACATTTTCCCAAAAAATTGTTTGATGAAAGTTGGATATGCAGATTTGGGAGGACACAACATAGCAGAGAGATTAACTTTTTCAAATAAGGATGTAACCCCAATTTGTTGAAATAAAGTTTGATCAACTGATTTCCCAAAAATAATAGTTTTATTTATCATGAGATCCTGAAAACGCATAGCATATGTAGAAGATGTAAAAATTAGAGGAGTACCATGTGATTGAGGAAGAGAGGAAATCAGTGGGTTAGAGGAAGAAGAATCCGGGATGACGATGGGTTCGGTTGACTTCCCCTTCAAACGATTCTTCATAGATTACTTCGACAATATCCCCAAATAAGTTGAGGTTCTCGTAATAATCCGATTCGAGCGCCTAGTAGCTCGTGAGGAGTGAGTAGGAATATCCTTCTTTCTCTGAATAGCTTCTCTTCCGGTGTTGATCACATGTCCACCATGAGTTTTAGCCATGGAAAACTCTTTGAAAACCCTAGGTTTTGAAAGGAAAGAAATAACACGAGGAAAGAGAATAACAGAAGATAGAAATTGAAATGGAATAAAACCCTTGGTCTCAGGTAACAAATAAAAACAGAGAGAAAGATGTGGAAGATGAAAATATATTAGAGTGAATGGATTACATAGAGTTGTATTCCCGTTCAATTACTAAATGACATTAAAACCCACTAATGCCCTTTCTGTTACTTTAATACTTAGGATAACTTTATATAATATAGAACAGGAAATAGTCACATATATTTTCACATATGGCATTTAAACATATAATGAAACTTGACACTTAATAAATGATTTATTAAATAATACCACGTAATGCAAAATAAATTTATATATTGATAAGACATAATTTAAATATTATTATTATTATTAATATTTATTATTATTATTATTATTAATTTATTTTTTAAATTTTTTTTATTAAAATTAAATTCTAAAGGCAAACAAAAAAAATATTAAGCACAGACAGACAGTCCAAGTTCTATTCTCAAGGTACAAAAGCGTTCCTCACTTAAAGGTTTTGTAAAAATGTTAGCCAGTTGATTTTCAGTAGAGACAAATAATAACTTAATTAACCCTTTAGCAACATTATCTCTCAAAAAATGATGTCTTACTTCAATATGCTTAGTACGAGAATGAAGCACAAGATTTTTAGAAATATCAATAGCACTAGTATTGTCACACATAATAGGCACATTTTCACAAATAACATTAAAATCATGTAATGTTTGTATCATTCACAAAATTTGTTAACAACAACTACCTGCTGCCAAATATTCACCTTCTGTAGTAGACAAGGCAACAGATGTTTGTTTCTTGTTGTGCCAAGCTACAAGGCTTTGACCTATAAATTCACAAGCACCACTTGTGCTTTTTCTATCAACTTGGCACCCTGCATAATTTGCATCTAAGTATCCAATTAGTTCAAAACTTGGAGATACAGGATAATATAAGCCTAAATTAATTGTGCCAGATAAATATTTAAATATTTTTTTTACTGCTTTAAGATGAGATTCTTTCCGTTGAGCTTGAAATCTAGTA
The DNA here is from genome assembly GCA_020205615.1 of Panax quinquefolius. NCBI lineage: Eukaryota > Viridiplantae > Streptophyta > Magnoliopsida > Apiales > Araliaceae > Panax > Panax quinquefolius. The sequence continues at coordinate 173,781,985 of CM035156.1, read as the reverse complement.
CAAAGGCATAAACTATACATAATATCTGGTCTTGATGCAGTTAAATAAAGTAAACAACCAATCATACCTCGATACATTGTTACTTCAACATCTTTATCTATAGCATCCGTAGTAAGCTTGATGATAACACTCATTGGTGTTGACTTTGATTTGGTATTTTTGAATCCAAATCTCTTCAATAGCTCCTTTACATACTTTGATTGGTGAATATGAATCCCTTCATTGGATTGTTTGATTTGAAGCCCCAAGAAATAATTTAATTCGCCCATAAGGCTCATATCAAACTCATTATGCATACATTGGGAAAACCACTCACACAAAGAGTTAGTAGTAGCTCCAAAAATTATATCATCCATATAAATTTGAACAATTAATAAGTCCTTATTTTTGGTTTTAATAAAAAGAGTAGAATCAATTTTACCACGATTAAAATCATTGTCTAATAAAAACTTGCTTAATCTTTCATACCAAGCTCTTGGAGCCTATTTTAATCCATACAAAGCCTTTTTCAATTTAAACACATGATGTGGATATTTTTCATATTCAAATCCCGGTGGTTGCTTGACATACACTTCCTCATTTAAATAGCCATTTAAAAATACACTTTTCACATCCATTTGATATAATTTAAATTGTCTAAAACATGCATAGGCTAACAAAATTCGTATGGCTTCCAACCTTGCAACAAGGGCAAAGGTTTCTTCATAATCTATACCTTCTTGTTTATTATAGCCTTGAGCTACCAATCTAGCCTTATTTCTAGTGATTATGCCATTTTCATCAAGTTTATTTTTGAAAATTCATTTTGTACCAATTATAGAAGCATCTTTAGGAGGTTTGACAAGATCCCATACCTGACACCTTTCAAATTGGTTTAATTCTTCCTGCATGACAATAGACCAATTTTCATCATGAGTTGCTTCCTTGGCATTCTTTAGTTCTATTTGTGAAAGAAATGCGGAGAATGCACAATAATTCTTTGTTTTCCTTCTTGTGTTCATCCAAGTGTCAGGATCACCTATGATCAGATTTGGTGGATGATTTCTCACTGTTCTAGATGGTCTAGGAAGCCTTGCTGCAGTCATTTGCTCTTCAGGTTCAGGTTCTAAAATGTCATGCTCTACATCAAATTGATCATCAGATTTTTCTTTTAATACAGACGAGTTGAGCTGTCTGACTTTAGGCGTCTGTATGTCTAAGTTTTGAACTAAGGCAAGTGACTCAGGTTGTCTAATTTCATTTGTTTGCTTTCCACGTTCATCTGATTTTCCTTCTGATGTAGACGGCTCAGGCTGTCCAGATTGAGCTGTCTATTTTCCACTAATCAGAATGTCTTTTCCTGCAGAAACCTCATTTTCATCTTTTGATTGGTCACGGTTAAATTCATCAAATACAACATGCACAAATTCTTCAAATTTAAATATATCAAGATTATAAACCCTATAAGCTTTACTATGCATTGAATAACCAAGAAAATAGCTTCGGTTGATTTTGCATCAAATTTTCCAAGATTACTATTAGTATTTAGAATGAAACATTTAGCACCAAACACTTTAAAATAGTAAATATTTGGAGTCCTTTTATTTAGTAACTCATACGGTATTTTCAATAGGATGGGTCTAATTAGTACTCTATTTAAAATGTAACGTGCAGTACTTACAGCCTCTGCCCAAAAACTTTTAAGAAGTTTACTTTCATGTAGTAAAGTTCTTGCAGTTTCTTGAAGAGTACAATTTTTACATTCCACCACACCATTTTGTTGAGGCGTTCTTGGTGCAGAAAACTCATGTGTAACACCTTTCTCACAACAATATGGTATAAAATCTTTTCCAAATTCTCTACCGTGGTCACTCCATATACCAATTAGCTTGAGGTTGTGTTTTGTTTCAACATTCTTTATAAGCTTTTCAAATTCTGCAAAAACTTGATCTTTAGTTTTCAAAAATAAAACTCATGTAAATCTTGAAAAATCATCAACAATAACAAAAGGATAATGATTATTTCCTAGGCTAGCATATCTCTCGTGTCCAAATAAATCAAGATGCAATAATTGAAAAGGTAAAAAAGTTGATACCTAATTTTTTCTTGTAAAGGAATTTCTTGCTTGTTTACCTAACTGACATGCATTACAAATACTTGTCTTCTCATATTTTAGCTTTGATAAACATTTAACAAGGTTCTTTGTAACTAACTTGTTAATAATTTTCATATGTACATGCCCTAACCTTCTATGCCATAGAATAGTTTGATCTTGAACAGCAGCTAATTAAACAAATATCCTCATTTTGATTTTCAAAATTTATAGTATATATATTACCTGCTCTGATACCAAATTTAATTCTATGTATGTGCACACCTAGAGGGGGGGGGGGGGGTGAATAGTTGTTTAAGCTAAAACTGATAAACGGTGAAAACTTTTTGAAAATTTTCAGAATAGTTTAAATCAAATCGCAATACTACACATACCTCGCTTTAGTGTATACATTCTTCGTTTATTATTATCGAGACATGACTAGACACATGCCTCGCTTTAGTGTCTGAATTAACTTATGTTCTTCGTTTAATATTATCAGACAGCTATACCTGTCTGTTTTAGTGTCTGGATTCATGTATCTTCAAACTAATAAAACAAAATACCCAGAAATTAAACAAACAAAAAGGAAAAGTGCAGAAACGTAAAGGCACCAATATTTTTACGTGGTTCAGCCCCTATCCTCTATCTAGTAGCCTAATCCACGTCCAATCCCAACTAGGATTGGAGACTCTTTTTATTATTATTTAAACCTCAATACAAAAATTACTCCCTGTTACAAAGAAGCCTCAATATCTGATGTTGGACGTACACCTATGCCCTCTTTTTGCACCTCTGCAACTTGTACACCTCTGCACCTCTTCTTACCTCTGAGACCCTTGAAGCCTTCTATGAATAGACTAACTAAAACAGGAAACCTCAAGCCAAAACAATGCTTGAGTACTTTGATTTACAATGAATGAGTTTGGAAGGTAAAACAAATTTCCAGCACAAAAGAATATAACAGATTACAATAAAATGGCTGGAATAAAGTAATTGATGTGCTCTAATATAGTATGTCAACTTGATTGCAGGTTTTAAAGTTGTGTCCTGTTCAGCCGAAGAGAAGGAGTATATATAAAAAGACAAACAACGACTATAAAAGATGTTAGCTAAGAATCTCAGTCCCGTTAAAGTAAATCCATGATTTTAGAATATTTGAATAACTAGAAAAATAAGAAGAACTCTGCGCCAACTATTTGATTTTGATGTAGCTTAAATAAAGGAGATAAACTTCTATACCCAGTCAACTGTTTTAAACCAGGGTAACAAGGAGATAAGATAAGACCCAGTAACTCTAAACAGCTTCTATAAGACTCCTTATCAAAATAGAATACAAAGTACCACTAACTGTTGTGAGCCCCACCAAGCAATTGTATATCCTTAAATAAAATTTAGTCTAGCTGATATATTCTGTAGAATAAATAAACTAAATTTGGGCCAGCTGGAAAAAACAATTAATAACATAAATTCATAATATTTGTCATTATTAAAATTAAAAATACCTACAACTAATATATTGATAATCCAAATTAATCGAATTTGGTTTATTCAAAAGTCATGATCCATTTGGTTAGCACATGGGATTCAGGTAGGTAATAAACTAATAATATATTAGTTGATAGCCCATGCAATACGCGGGCTAGTTTGAATAACGAATTGTAAATATTACTTTACATATTATATTACTTCAATTGTTCATTTTACACTTAACAGTCCTAAGAAACATAAAATCAAACATGTTATGGACGTTAACTATATGGACACATTTCATTAGCTTTTATATATGTTTCAAGCCATAATCTCCTTTCTTATTACTCCACACAACAACTAACCTCCTTTCTTCTAATTCATGAACATCACAACAATAACAATACTCAATTTAATGAAAACAATCCATCCTTATATCTAATATCAAAAGTTTATAGTTTACCTTGCTATAACAGTTAAGGGGCTGAGTTTAACACTCTATGAATTAGTTATTACCTTACCTTGTTGTTGTTCTACTATTCGAATTACTCCCACCTCAGTTTACTTTATCTTCTTTGCTCCATTCTTTGCCCAATTCATTGATTTTGTCGAAAATGAGAGAAGTTTGGACAAAGTTTTGGTGATGGTTGAGTTCGGCAGGTAAAGAAGAAGAAAATGGAATGGCATGGTGATTAACTTGAAATGATTTGAAAGGGGTGTGGATGGGGAGAATTAATGATATTAAAGTGTAATTGGGAAGCTAAAGCGTCAGAGACCTGAAGAGATGGGTGAAGCAATCATTATATTGTCGTTGAGAACATCGTAAACACCGAAAACCTGCTTGAATCAGTGGGTGGCACCTTCTCTTACGGAGAAGGGGGAAGGATTTATCGCTTGAGTGGGAAATTGAAAGGAGCGAGAAAAGGGTAACACATATATGGAAGTGAAATAGGGGCGAGGGTAGTGAAGAAGAGGAAGAATTGGAGAAATCTGAGAAAAGAATAACATGATATATGAAAGTGAAATAGGGGTGAGGGTAGTGAAGAAGAGGAAGAGGAAGAGGAAGAGGAAGAGAGGAAGAATTGGGAAAATCTGAAGAGACGACACGAATGAAAGATTGAAGGAAGAGGAAGAGGAAGAGGAAGAGGAAGAGGAAGAGATTAGATCAACTCGGTAAATAATTCAGTGAAATTGAATGAAATTGACTCAAATTGATTAAGAGTCGACTTCTAATTGGGATCACATTTGCTGCCTTTATATATAAGGTATTGATATGTATAAGTTTGCATCAATTAGGTGTGAACTAATACTTATAATCTCAAGACTATTAACATTAGGATTAAATAATTAATCCTAGTCTCATGTTTTTTTTACGGGATTATTCATGAGATAACTTAAAATAATCTCATGTTATGTTTCTTTTTTCTAGGATTAATTAAGGGATTTGATAAAAAAAATATCGTTTAGACTATTATACCCTTGCCAATAATAACATATTTTAAACTATAATTTTAACTTATTTATATATCAAAAAATGACTAAAAATTAATTATAAACTTTTAAATAAGTGGTTATATTATTCAATCAAATGTTCAATGGTACTAATTATATAATTGAACTTTAATTATTAAAATACAATTACGTAATATATATTGTATCGTTGCAACTCTTGATCTTTTGGAAAACTCAGATATATTATAAGTCCTAAAATTAACCTCTCTTGAAGCAAATTAAGTTCTTAGCCATACATACTAGCTAGGAGATAAAGCTAGAGTTCAATATTTAATTTTTTTTACTGCATGTAAGTCCTTCATTCTCTGTCGTATATCCTTAATTATTTTTTTTCCCAAATTACACAAGATAGATGAAAACAACATTCAATTCAAAGTGGACAGATGATGGCAGATCAAGACCGATGGTATATAATATCTAGCTAACGCCTAGCTGACGCCTAGCTTCTAGAGAAAAATATCGAGATCGATTGTATGATCTTTTGTAATTACGTAATATATTTGTAGAAGAAGGTTGATGGTAATTTTGTCTAGCAAATATTAATCACAAATGATAGGAATTATAATACCTAGTAGGAGATGGTATTAAATAATCCCGTATATTTAAGTCATTTTTAATCCTTGGAGTAATAATCTCAAACTCAAATTTAAAAACAAACAAGGCACTTGGGATTAATAGTTCTATCCCAAGTGTATACTTGCAAACAAACATAGCCCAAATATATTACGTAATTACAAAAGATTATACCATCGATCTCGATATTATTCTCTAGAAGCTAGGCATCAGCCACATATGATATACCATCGATCTCGATCTGCCATCATCCCCACTTTGAATTGAATGTTGTTTTCATCTATCTTGTGTAATTTGGAAAAAAAATAATTAAAGATATTCGACAGAGGATGAAGGACTTGCATGCAGTAAAAGAAATTAAAGATTGGAACTCTAGCTTTATCTTCTAGCTATTATGTATGGTTAAGAACTTAATTTGCTTCAAGAGAGGTTAATTTCAAGACCTATAATATATTAGAGTTTTCCAAAAGATCAAGAGCTGCAACGATACAATATAAATTACGTAATTGTATTTTAATAATTAAAATTAAGTTATATAATTAGTATCATTGAACATTTGATTGAATAATATAACCACTTATTTAAAAGTTTATAATTAATTGTTCATCATTTTTGATGTATAAATAAGTTTAAATTATAGTTTAAAATATGTTATTATTGGTAAGAGTATAATAATAGTCCAAACGATATTTTTATCCAATCCTTTAATTAATCCCGGAAAAACAAACATAATATAAGATTATTTTAAGTTATCCCATGAATAATCCTGTAAAAACAAATATGTGATTAGGATTATTTAATCCTAGGGTTAATAGTCTTGGAATTATAATCTCGAGATTATAATCCTTACAAATAAACATGACATTAGTAGTGTAGATGGATATTGTTATCTATTATCAAACAAATTTGGTGCTAACAACTTTAAAATTTTAATGTTAATGAGTTAAATATCAATAAAACTTAGGATGAATTTAAGAAAAGAAAATAATAGTATGTGTTTGGTTGCATGATTATTAATGAAATAAATTTTTATGGTATAATAAGGTTTTGTACGAGGATTGTTTGATAATTGGGACACAAAAAGCTTTTAATTGACTCAAGTGCAAGTGATTTTTTGAATTATTTAGTGATTTTAAAATTATCGTTATTTATATGTATGCCTTAGTAATTACTCGGATGCCTAAATAATTAGGCATTCGAGTAATTACTACGGTTTCAAACTCTGTTATCTTTTATTTAAGGTTTTCATTTAAATTAAAATGTTATATTCGTTTATTCAAAACTTCAGATCAAGTATTTATTTTTGAACTGTGAAATGATATTATATGATTTTAAACTGTGAAAAAGTATCATTTAAAATATCGATAATATTGAGAGAATATTTTGAAATCTTCAGTGTGACTATGTATAGAACCCGTTATTGATTATGTTTAGTTCTAGAGCTAATATAGGACCTATTGAGGCGCACACCTTTTTGATGTCATTCGGGGAGCGTACAAATTAAATACCTTAGTAGGGTGCGTGATTATTGACGTTATCGAACTTTTGGGCTTTGTTAAATGGCTATTGTAACCTTAGTTGCTAAGGTTGTGAATTAAAAAATATATTTTATATTGAAATTATTTTTGAATCTGAATTCGATTTGTTATAACTTGTTTTAGTTTTAAAAGTATATTTATTATTGAAATTTATCAAAACAACTATTCCTTTCAATTGAAAAGTATTTTTGTAAATTGTACTTGATCTGACTAGATAGAAGGATTACTATTTCCTGGGCTTCACCGCTCACCCCTTACAAATTTTTATATGTTCCATCGTTGAAAGTTGAGCATTTATTTGTTAGTTCATCTTTAGTTATTTCAGTTTGTTAATAAGTCCTATTTTTCAGGACTAGTGGTTAGTGTGGTTAGTGCTTTGATGAATTCCTCTTAGTTTGTTACCACGTTCTAGGATGTTGTAAACGTGGGTTGTGGGTTGTTATTTCAATTTTATGTCGTTGTAAAAGGCTATATATATGCCTGCAGTTTGTTATCAATAATATCAATCTTTTCAGTTTTCATCTTTGAGTGCTAAATTTCTTGAGTGATCTTAACATTTGGTATCAGAGCTCCATTACAGGGGCCTGATTGTGAGTGTGTGTGGAAAGAAACTGCAGTTTTCTTTCAGAGTAAGGAAGTCAAGCACAATGGCGGAAAGCAATAGTAGTGTTTTTGTGCAGCCGGCCATTCCCAAATTTGACGGACATTACGATCATTGGGCGATGTTGATGGAGAACTTTCTTCGTTCCAAGGAATATTGGGATCTCATAGAGAATGGGATTTCAGGAGTGGTGACACCTGAGGGTCGAGGACGTGTGAAGCACAACACAAAGTGATCAAGGGGCAGAAGCTGAAGGATTTAAAGGCAAAGAACTACCTTTTCCAAGCTGTAGACCGAAATATCTTGGAGACTATACTTGACAAAGACACATCAAAGGGTATTTGGGACTCAATGAAACAGAAATACCAAGGCTCTACCAAGGTGAAGAGGGCACAGTTGCAGGCACTTCGGAGGGACTTTGAGATTCTCCACGTGAAGGATGGTGAGACTGTTGATAACTTCTTTGCTCGTACTCTCACTATAGCCAACAAAATGAAGGCTCACGGTGAGACAATGAGCCAAACCATTATCAATGAGAGAAAGTTTTGAGGTCCATGACCTCAAAATTTGATTATGTGGTTTGCTCAATTGAAGAATCCAATGATTTAAACACAATGACCATTAACGAGTTGCAGAGCAGTTTGCTAGTCCATGAACAAAGAATGAATGGCCATCATGGAGAGGAGCAGGTTCTCAAGGTGACTCATGAAGACAACAGTAGCAAAGGAAGAGGTCGAGGGGTGTTCAGAGGAAGAGGAAGAGGTCGTGGCAAACAACCTTTCAACAAGACTACTATCGAGTGCTTTAAGTGTCATAGATTAGGACACTTCCAGTATGAGTGTCCTAGTGAAGAGAATGGAGCCAACTATGCTGAGCTAGACGAAGGCGAAGAGCTGCTATTAATGTCCTATGTAGAGCTTAATCATGCTCAGAGAGAAGCGGTCTGGTTCCTCGATTCAGGATGTAGTAATCATATGAGAGGGAATAAATAATGGTTTTCGGATTTGGATGTTCAATTCAGGCAAACTGTGAAACTAGGCAACAACTCAAGGATGGAAGTTATGGGGAAAGGAAACATTTCAATGAAAGTGAATGGTTTCACTCAGGTAATCTTTAAGGTTTACTACATTCCTGAGTTGAAAAATAACTTGTTAAGCATGGGGCAGCTTCAAGAAAAAGGTGTGGCAATTCTGATTCAACAGGGGAAGTGCAAAGTTTTTCATCCTAGTAAGGGTCTAATTATTCATCGAGAGATGGCGCAAACGGGATGTTCATTGTACTTGCAAAGAATGATGCCTAAAGCTACTACTGCTTTTTAAGCCGTGATGAAGATGAGAGTTACTTGTGGTAATCGCAGATTGGACACTTGGGCAAAAGGTTGAGAACCCTCAATATAAAAAAGATGGTCAAGTGGTTTGCCTTCACTTAAAAACACCGCAAAGTTATGCACAACGTGTTTGGTTGGAAAACAAAGACAGGAATCCATTCCAAAAAGAAGTCTTTGGAGGGTGTCACGGAAGTCGGAGTTGGGTAAATGTCGATATATGTGGTCCTATAATGCCTACATCAAACAGCAACAAGAGGTATTTCTTGAGTTTTATCGACGATTTTAGTCGTAAGACTTGGATTTACTTCTTGCATGAAAAATCAGAGGCTTTTACCATGTTTAGAAGTTATAAGGCTTATGTTGAAAAGGAAGCAGGTGTTTACCTTAAATGTCTGAGGACTGTTAGAGGTGGTGAGTTTACCTCAAATGAGTTTGGGGAGTTTTGCAAGGCAAATGGCATAACGAGAGTAATTAACCACAACCTATACTCCTCAAAGAAACGGAGATTCTTGAGAGGAAGAATAGATCTGTGATGAATTTTGTGCGTTGTATCCTCACCGAGAAGCGGGTTCCAAAGGTTTTCTCGCCGTAAGTCGTGAGATGGTGTGTGCATGTCCTCAACAGGTGCCCTACTTTAGCCATGCAAAGCAGAACTCCGGAAGAAGCATGGAGTGGTACAAAGCCTACACAGAGAATATTTCGGGGTTTTGGGTGCTTGGCTCATATGTGCGTGCAGCACAGAAAAGAATCAAGTTAGATGACAAAAACGTTTGATGTGTTTTATTGGGAGTAAATGATGAATCGAAAGCTTATAGATTGTTTGATCCGGTTTCTAAGAAAATAATTGTTAGTAGGGATGTTGTTTTTGAGGAGAATGAGGGATGGAATTGGAACATGAACAGTGAAGAAGTGGTTTCGGACGTGTTAGAGTGGGGTGATAGTGAAGAAGAGAGAGATGCAACCGAGAATGAAGAGGAATTTGGAGCAGAGGCTAACGAAAATGAAGAAGCAGGTTCAAATAGCATAAATGGAGTTGGTGCAAGTAGCACTAGCTCACCTTCCAATGAGTCACATGATGAGAACTCCCCGGGTTCAGTTCAAGGGAGGGCAAGACGAGTTCCGCGTTGGATGCAAGATTATGAAACCGGAGAAGGTTTGTCAGAAGAAGAAGATTTGAGTGCCATGGCGGTTCTCACAGAAGTTGATCCCATTACTTTCGAGGAAGCTGTGAAGAACAAGAAATGGAGAGATGCCATGAATGCAGAGATTGAGGCCATTGAACGTAATAAAACATGGGACCTGACTATTCTACCTGAAGGAGTGAAGACTATTGGAGTTAAATGGGTTTTTAAAACAAAACTAAATGAAAATGGTGAGATAGATAAGTATAAGGCTAGAATTTTGGCAAAGGGATATGCACGACAATATGGGATTGCTCTAGCAGCTCAAGAAGGTTGGAATATTTTTCAGCTTGATGTAAAAAGCGCATTTTTGCATGGTGAGCTTAGTGAGGAAGTATATGTCCAACAATGTAAGACCCCAACTTTTTTTTAATAAAGATGATTTTTCTATAAATATCATTTTTGAATATTATGGAATGAATTTGATATAATGTTATAGTTGTGGGTAATATTTATAAATTTTGCTAAGTATTCAAGTTGTTATAAAATATTCGATTGGTCGGGGAATATTCTTTTTATCGGGAATATCCGTACGACGGCACAATCATTGGTGGACCCCATGACGGAAGTATTCTCGTATTTAGAAAACGACAGAATTATCTTTTTATAAAATAACGGCGGAAGTTTTACCGTTAATACTGTTGTACTACCCGGTAGTAAAAGTATAGTAATACGCGTGGTTGCATAGTAGAACACGGTATTGATTATTGATGCTTACGTATGAAGTCACTCAGTTATACTCAATTATTGCTACAGTAATTGCTGCATCATATCTCTCATATTATTGATTCGATTATTGTTACAGTAGCATCTGCATTATATGTTATATTATTAAATACATAATTGAGACGAAAAAGTTATTCATATTATTAAATTGCAATATTTACAATGTCTAGAAGTTCTGTCAAGGAGAGGTTTGGTCACCTACTAAGCTACGGCCATGATAGGGAGAAATCCTTATTGGAAAGCCCCCTCTTTCCTGGGAACAACCTGGTTGTTAAATATTGTGAGTTATGATATTAATGATGGATATGTTCGTGTTGATTAAAGATGAATTTGATAGTTTCATTGTGTCGGGATTATTTGTGATAATTGATGTCTTGAGGTTATATTGTTCAATTGAGTTACTATTCACGAGTTATTATTCACGAGTTACTATTCACGAGTTATTATTCACGAGTTACTATTCACGAGTTAGTATTCATGAGTTACTATTCACGAGTTACTATTCACGAGTTACCATTCATGAGTTACTATTCACGAGTTACTATTCATAAGTTACTATTCACCCAATTACTATTCACTCTATTATTGTGCATTCGGGTATTTGGGTACAATATTATTCCATGAGGAGATGTGCTAATTTTTCTGACCGTTGGTTGAAATTATAATAGTAAATCAATATGGATCGTTGATTTAAAGTCTTAATAGTAACTTGTCCCTTCAATATTACGAAGAGTTAATTGCCCCTTCGTAAATAGTAGTTGTCCCTTCAATATTACCAAGAGTTATTTGCCTCTTCGGTGTTCCAAGAGTTACCCCTTCGTAAATAGTAGTTGTCTCTTCAATATTACCAAGAGTCATTTTGACCCTTCGTTAAGACCAAGAGCCACTCTCAGTTTTTCTATAAATAGAAGCTCATTCCTTCATTATTTCTTACGAATTCACTGAAACTCTAGAGAGAGAAATTATAGAGAGAAAGAAGAAGAGTATTCTGCTACTTCACTACTTCTATACTAGTTTCTTTTCTTTGTAAGGGATGTTATTCTTTCTTATTCATGAAGAGAACTTACATTATTCCATTCTTTATTATTACATTGGAGTAACTTTGTAAAAGTGGCATACCCTATACATAACTTGTATCATGGCAGATACCCTATACTTGATGAAATCCTTATGTTATTCTATTTTTTATTATTACATTGGAATAACTTTTGATGCTTGTGATTTACCCTATACTTGGTGGAATGACTTTGTATATGCGGTTTACCCAATACTTGATGATCTTCTTACATTATTCCATTCTTTATTATTATGTTGGAATAACCTATTTATGCGAAGTACCGCATACTTCGTGAAATTCTTTTATTATTTTGTTCTTTATTATTCTGTCAGAATATCCCGTCGGTGTGAATTTCACCTGACCTGGTTCCATTATTTATTATTCCGCATTTATTATTACATCGGAATATCACGTCTGTCAATGCGTTCTGCTGGGACACGGTTCCATATTTATTATTACATTGGAGTAACTGCATGTCATATCTATCATATACTGGTGATTTCTTTTGTTATTCCATTCTTTATTATACTCAGTTGGTTAAAGTTTTGACTTCTATACTCCATGAAATTAGTGGAATATCCTTGATATTTGCGTTTTATCCAGTATCTTTTCATGGAAATATTCTTCTGAGCATTCTTGAATTTTACTCTACAAAGAAGTATCATGTTCACAATTTGGACGTTATTAGTTCCTGGATTAATTAATTCGTGAACTTGTTTTATTGAATTCTTATATCTTTGTCATCATCCTCATGTTTATATTTTTGAAAGTCATTTGTGGCCTGTAGTGCGTATATGGACTTGGTATGATTATGACCAGAGATTATTCGGTATAATCATGACCGTAATGTTACAAATGATGTGATAAAAGTCCTCATTGTCCCGTAGTGCATTGATGGACAGTTGTTGGCATGATCATGACCATTGATGAATACACGAATATCCTTGGCCCGTAGTGTATGGATAATTTGTGGTCGTGATACTAATGAATATCCTTGGCCGTAGTGCAGGGATGATGTGGATTATTTATTAAGCTGAGTCTCAGCGATAAAAGTGATGAAAAACTTTTTAAATCATAAAAGATAGTAGATTTTATTCACTACTTGACTCTTTTAATGGATTGCTTATTCCGCTGCAGTTAAACTTGTTGTCTATTGTATTTTATCAGTTTAACATTGTTGAAGGCTAATGATAATTTATCCTGCATTATCTTAGTCATAATATTTCTTACTAGGCTAGTTGAGCTCACCCTTTATTTCACTGTTCTCTTTAGGAAATGAGAACGTAGCAGGGACTAGTCGGGGGACGGAGTGATGGTCCAGATGATAGTATTAGTAGTCCTCACCATTCTGTTAAATAGTGTGACAATAAATGTAATGAGGACTGAATTTGAGTTTGTATACTGTCTATGAGGACTCCATTGAGAATGGATATTGTCTAGAAGGCAATATTCTTGTTTAAACTCTCAGTTTATATTTTGTCGTATTTTACACGACAGTTGTATAATTATGTTGTATTTGATTTATATACCATGTATTTGATGACTCAAGATGGGTGATGTATACCTATTTTGGGGGCGTCACAGTTGGTATCAAAGCTTAAAGATATGATCCCTGGCTAAGATGTGAGACAAGAACTAGGAGGGGAGAGACGGGGAATTCCTTCGCTAGTATGACCTACCTAAGTTTATTTGTTATTTAATTGGTTGGTCAGAGTATAGGGATAATATGTGATGTGTTAATTAACCCTTATTTTATGGCAGTATTTAAAAATGGCATCCGAGAATGTTGAGAACATCAATGGAGCACAGGAGACCGTTGAGTCTCCACAGATCAATAATCAGGACAATGTGCATCAGGAAGGCGACAATCCTCATGCAAACAACAACACTGACCAAATAATGACCGACGGAATGTTCCGAGGTTTCAGGCAATTCATGCAACATCAGGCGAGAGCGGCTCCTGTCCAAAATGTAGGTGGAAACACTGGCAACTCTCGGACGGTCACCGCCAAACAGTTCAAGGAGTTGGGACCACCGGAGTTTTTTGGAGAGCCAAAACCACCCTAAGGCGGAGATGTGGATAAAATAGATTAACAAGATATTTGATGTCTTGGGTCGCTCTGAGGAGCAAAAGGTTCCCTTTGCCACCTTCATGTTGCGAGCAGAGGAAGATTACTGGTGGGAATCTGTAAAGCGTACTCAACCTGCCGCACTGAAGATGTCTTGGGAGAAGTTTCAAGAACTGTTCAACGACAAGTACTTTCCCGAAAGTATTCATCACATGAAAGAGGTAGAGTTCATCAAGTCGAGTAAAACAACATGACCAGTGTGTCGCGACGAAGCCAAGTTTCTTTGATTTGTCGGTTTGCGTCCCATTTGGTTGATAATGAGGAGAGAATAACGCGAATGTTTCTAAGAGGTTTGAAACACGAGATACGTCAATATCTTATCTCTCATAAACTATGTTTGTATTCGAGATGTTGTTAATAGGGTTCAGTTATTGGGCGTGATGATGAGTCAACCCAACCAAAAGAGAGCAACCGACAAAATGATAATACCAGTGATAGCAGTCATCGAAGCGATGACAATAAGCGTGAGGAATCAAAGATGGCGAAATAGTAACCACTTTGGTGGTAATCATGGCCAAAATAATAAGAATGGACATTTCAAGAAGAGGAAATTCAACAATGATGGAAAGAGCGTTAAGACCAAAGACCGTTGTTAAGGATGGAGAATGACCACTATCATATATATGTTTCAAATGCGGAGAGAGGGACATATCAGTCCAAACTGCGCGATACCGTCCAAGGCATGTTATAATTGTGGAAGAGAAGGTCACCTAGCCCGATTTTGTCGTTCACCTAAGATAAGTTCAGCTAGGATGGAGGCACCAAAGGCCGTTCCAGAAAAGTCAAAACCGATAGTGCAAGGGAGAGCATTTTTCGTGGCCTCCTAGAAAGCAAGGAACCCGAATGAGGTCATCACGGGTAAGCTTATCATAAACTCTAGCGAAGTATATACCTTATTTGATACCGGTTCTACCCATTCTTTTATTTCTCCTACTTGCGCTCAACGTTTAAATTTGACTCTGGAGAAATTGGACTTTGACTTATCTGTTGAAACTCCATTGGGAGAAACCTTCATTACATCCACTGTTTATAAGTCTTGTTTGGTTCAAATCGGTACCCTCACATTACCTGTCGATCTTATTTCATTGAAAATACTTGCATTTGACGTAATTCTAGGGATTGATTGGTTAACTACTCATCATGCAAAAATTGATTGTTTTCGTAAGGTTGTTAGCTTTCATATTCCTAATCAACCAGTTATGCGAATTCAAGCCACCAAACCATTAAAATAAATCAATGTCATCTCAAGCCATAAAGCTATTCGTTTATTGAAAAATGGATGTCAAGCTTTCATAGCTCATGTCATGGATCTAAACAAAAATACGTCAGTTTTGAATGATATTTCTATTGTTAATGAATTTCCCGACGAATTCACGAAGAACTTCGGCCTACCCCAGGCGTGAAATTGAATTTTGTATCGACCTTGAACCTGGTACAAAACCCATTTCCAAAGCCCCATATCGTATGACTCCTATTGAACTTCAGGAGTTAAAGACCCAACTGCAGGAATTATTAGACATTGGCTTTATTCGTCCTAGTACTTTTCCTTGGGGTGCTCCTGTTCTATTCGTGAAGAAGAAGGATGGGAGTATACAACTTTGTATTGATTATCGGGAGTTGAATCGTGTCACCATCAAAAATAGGTACCCATTGCCACGTATTGATGACCTATTTGACCAATTGCAAGGCGCCAAATTCTTTTCAAAGATTGATCTTCGTTCCGGATATCACCAATTGAAGATTAGAACCGATGACATTCCAAAGACGGCTTTCAGAACTCGGTACGGGCATTATGAATTCCTAGTCATGTCTTTTGGATTAACTAATGCTCCTGCTGCCTTCATGGATATGATGAACCGAGTATTCAAGGAATATTTGTATCACTTTATGGTCGTCTTTATTGATGACATCCTTATTTTTTCCAAAAGCCATGAAGATCATGAGCAACACTTGAGGCTGATACTCCAAAAGCTTCGTGAATATAAGCTTTATGCCAAGTTGAAGAAATGTGAGTTCTGGCTTGAGGAAGTAGCATTCCTTGGGCATGTGGTATCAAGACATGGAATATCTGTTGACCCAGCAAAGATTGAAGCTATTCAAAGCTAGGAGCAACCTAAATCAGTGACCGAAGTACGTAGCTTTCTCGGCTTAGCTGGTTATTATCGGAGATTCGTGGAAGGGTTTTCTCGAATCGCTACTCCCTTAACCCAGTTGATTCGAAAAGATACAAAATTTGGTTGGAGTGAGGAACGCGAGAAGAGTTTTCAAGAACTCAAGAGGAGGCTCATTTCAGCACCTATTCTGACAATACCATCTGGCTCGGAGGGATTTGTCATCTACAGTGATGCTTTGGGCAAAGGGTTAGGATGTGTTCTCATGCAACATGGGAAAGTCATAGTCTATGCCTCTCGACAACTTAAAGAATATGAGAGGAATTATCCTACTCATGATCTAGAGTTGGCAGCAATCGTTTTTGCACTAAAGATTTGGAGGCATTACTTGTATGGGGAGAAAGTGGAGATCTTTACGGATTATAAAAGCCTCAAATATTTCTTCACTCAAAAGGAACTCAACATGCGACAACGACGTTGGCTTGAACTGTTGAAAGATTATGATCATACCATCCAATACCATTCTGTAAAGGCAAACGTGGTAGCTGACGCATTGAGTAGAAGATCATATGCGGGTACGAGAGCGATATTGTCAACGCAAAGGCCCATTTTATATGACTTGCAAAGGATGGAGATAGAGATAAAGAATCCAGGGACCCATGTGATGATGGCGAATATACGAGTAGAACCGACTTTAATTGATAAAGTTAAAGGTGCTCAAACTACAGACCTGGAGCTGATGCGTATGAGAAAGAAAGTGCAAGAAGGGCCTATGCCGGAAGCAAGAATTGATGAAGAAAGAATACTTTAAGTCAGCTCCAGACTTTGTGTTCCTAATGACCTTGAATTAAAGTATAAAATCGTGATGGAGGCGCACAACACACTGTTTGCAATCCATCCTGGGAGTACCAAAATGTATCGTGATCTTCGTCATACATTTTGGTGGAGCAATATGAAGAGAGAGATAGCGCTATTTATCTCAAGGTGTCTAACTTTTCAACGAGTCAAGGCGGAGCATCAAGTGCCAAAAGGTCCATTGAAACCACTTGAAATTCTAGAATGGAAGTGGGAGCACATTACCATGGTTTTCGTTACTGGTCTTCCCAAGGTTTCTCAAGGCATAGATGCGATTTGGGTCATTGTTGATAGATTGACCAAGTCTGCTCATTTCTTACCAATACGAGAAACTTATACACTTGAACGTCTTACTAGTTTGCATATAAACGAGATTGTAAGATTGCATGTGTTAGGTTTGTAATATTCAAGAACGCAATCAAATTGCATAAATAAGCGGAAACGTGTAAAATCAGAGTTTAAAAATTTACAAACCATATACCCGGATCACCCTTTATGCACAATTATTAATTAAACGAAAAAATGAAGAACAAGAATCATACCCTTGAAGATTCGAGCTTCCTCGTGTACAAGTTCACCTCAATCCTTTTCGCGTTCAACTTGAATCCACCGGGTTTGGTTCCTTCCTTTGATCAACGTTAGCCACCCAAGTGTTTGGCCTCAGAGGTGATCCACCAAGGAAGAAGAAGGATTTAAGAAGATGGGTGGTTGGCTAAACCCTAGTTTTTCTATCTCTATAGAAAGGAGGCGTACTCTCCAACCATTGGAATTATAACGTAGTCAGATATCCGATATAAGACTCCTCTTATAAAGATATCAAGTAACCCTATTAAAATAAGGTATTATTTAATTAAACCCTTTTAATTAAAGGGCTCCCCTAATCTTATTAGGGATAATTAATTAAACTCCTTTAACTAATTTTCCTTCCTAATCCAATTAGGAATAAATGAGAGTACTTATATTAAATTAATTCCTAAACTCTTTTAGAAATTAAAATAATAAAAATAATTGTAATAATATTAATAAGACTCCTCTTATTAATTTATATTTAATATTTCTAAAATATTAAATAATAAATATTAAGCTATTTAATTTATTCTATCATCATAGATTAAATTAAATATACATAATATATTATTACGATTATGCCATTAACTTCTTAAATAATTATTCTTCCTTTTATGGTGTGACCCTTTAGGTTCTCCATATTAAACCTAGGTTGTGAATAAATCAATTAGAACAATTCTAATCTTATTTAAATAAATAAATTAAACAATTAATTTATATAAATAAATAATATTTATTCTACAATAGGATAAACCCCCCTAGCGATCAAACGACTTTCCAGATAATATAGATTTCAACATTAATCATAAAAGAACCTTTGAGTAAATAGTTACCGTACAATTCAATCCTTCCACCATAAAATGTCCCAATTAAATATAAGACATGGAATTACTGTCAAGTCTTATTTTATTTAATTATATGTATTTCGATCCTTAAATGCACAACACCCAATAATGAAAATTAGAAACTCCTTTTTAATTTCATTCTGCCTTGGCCAAGGACTTTCGGGTTGTCATTTATCGAATCACATATGACATTTCTATTCTTTTAATAGAAGTGGTAGATTCTTTATTGATCATACATTATCTCCATGTACAACTTATTATACCCAAGCATACCCTTTGATATACCCTAAGGGTCTTAAGGAATAAGTCAAAGTATAACTCATCATACACAAGATACTATGATGATCTCAAGTCCAAGGATCACTTGTACTACTATCTATCACTGAGGAATTCCTATTGACAGACAAGTAAAACTCCATTAGGTATTCCTTAGCGAGCCATGTTCAAATGAACTTATTCTCTAATAAGCACTACATACTTGCTTTAGTGTCTCCACACAAATGATCATGAGATCAATCATCCTCATCCAATGAGCAAGCAACGTATGTACCAATCTATCCGGATTCACTAATCCCCAATTTAGTAATCCAATGATTGGGAACTATTTTAGTTTTAAGCTTTCTAAGAATTTAGATCTCATTAGAATGATCATCATCATTATTCTAAAAGCATTGCTTAAAACTATGGGTTTATCACATATTATAAAAATGAGATCATGTAGATAATTAAAAGCCTTTAATAAATTAATACTTTTTATTAATAAATGAATAAGATTGTTACAAAGTATATGCTTTATCATCAAACATGATTGGCTTGTGTGCATACTAGTTTCAGCATGGTATGCCTGTATCCATAGTTTCTGATCGAGACCCAAGATTCACTTCAAGATTTTGGGTTAGTTTGCAAAAAGCTATGGGCACGGATTTACGATTTAGTTCGGCATATCATCCTCAGACGGACGGACAATCAGTGAGGACTATTCAACCTCTGGAAGATTTATTAAGACTTTGTGTCCTTGACTTTAAGGGAAGTTGGGACAAGTTCTTACCATTGGTGGAGTTTTCCTACAACAACAGTTATCAAGCAAGTATTGGCATGGCTCCATTCGAGGCGTTGTATGGAAGAAAGTGTCATTCTCTATTATGCTGGGATGAGGAGGGTGAAGCAACGTTGTTGGGATCGAAGTTGGTACGTATGACTACGGAAAAGATTCAAACGATCCGACAACGTATAAAGACCTCACAAGATCGACAAAAGAGTTATGCTGATCTTCATCGAAAGGACGTGGAATTCGATATTGGAGATCATGTGTTGTTACGTGTTGCTCCATGGAAAGGAGTTACGAGATTTGGAAAGAGAGGAAAGCTCAATCCTCGATTCATTGGCCCATTTTCAATCCTCGATCGAGTAGGAACTGTGGCGTATAGACTCGCTTTACCGCCAAGTATGTCTCGTGTTCATAACGTTTTTCATATATCTATGTTACGTAAATATGTGAAAGACCCGAACCACATTATTGAGTTAGAACCGGACGAAATAGCGGAAGATTTAACGTATGAGGAGGTTCCTGTTAAAATCTTGGATAAGAAGGAGCATATTCTACGCTCCAAGGTTATACCTCAAGTCAAAGTTTTGTGGACGAACCACGATGTTGAAGAAATGACCTGGGAGTTGGAATTTGAAATGAAATCAAGGTATCCTTACCTCTTCGACATACCAGGTACGTACCCTAATTTTGAGGGCGAAATTTCATAAGAAGGGGAGGTTGTAAGACCCCAACTTTTTTTTAATAAAGATGATTTTTCTATAAAAATCATTTTTGAATATTATGGAATGAATTTGATATAATGTTATAATTGTGAGTAATATTTATAAATTTTGCTAAGTATGCATGTGACGCCCCCAAAATAGGTATACATCACCTATTCTGAGTCATCAAATATATGGTACAAAATTTAAATACAAACTTAAATATACAACTGTCGTGTAAAATACGACAAAACATAAACTGAGAGTTCAAACAAGAATATTGTCTTCTAGACAATATCCACTCTCAATGGAGTCCTCATAGATGTATACAAGCTCAAATAGGTCCTCATTACATTTATTGTCACACTATTTAATGTAATAGTGAGAACTACTAATGCTTATCATCCGGATCGTCACTCCGCTCCCGACTCGTCCCAACTATATTCTCATTTCACGAAGAGAAACAGTTGAAGGAAATGGTGAGCTCAACTAGCCCAAAGTAAGAAATATTATGACTAAGATAATGCAGAATAAATTATCATTAGTCTTCAACAATGTTAAACTGATAAAATACAATAGACATCAAGTTTAACTGCAGCGGAACAAACAATCCATTAAAAGAGTCAAGTAGAGAATAATATCTACTATCTTTTATGATTTAAAAGGTTTTCATAACTTTTATCACTAGGACTCAGCTTAATAAATAATCCACATCATCGAATCACCCCTGCACTACGGCCAAGGATATTCTTTAGTATCACGACCACAAATTATCCATGCACTACGGGCCAAGGATATTCGTGTATTCATTAATGGTCATGATCATGCCAACAACTGTCCATCAATGCACTACGGGCCAATGAGGACTTTTACCACATCATTTGTAACATTACGGTCATGATTACACCGATTAATCCCTGGTCATAATCATACCAAGTCCATCTATGCACTACAGGCTACAAATGACTTTCAAAAAAAATATAAACATGAGGATGATGACAATGATATAATAATTCAATAAAACAAGTTCACGAATTAAATTATCCAGGAATTAATAACGTCCAATTTGTCAACATGATACTTCTTTGTAGAGTAAAATTCAAGAATAATATTCATGCACCAAAAATAAATTAGACAGAAAAGAATCAATTTTTCGTCGTGAATAGTACCCCGTGAATAGTACTTCGAGAATAGTACCTCGTGAATAGTACCCCGACATGAAAAGTAATCCAAATACCCGAGTGAATAATATTTGGGTGAATAGTAATTTCTGTGAATAGTAACCCGTGAATAGTAACTCGTGAATAGTATTTTGGTATGTAAAGTGCCCCAAATACCCGAGTAAATAATACTAGAGTGAATAGTAATGGGGTGAATAGTAACCCGTGAAGAGTAACTCGTAACAGAAAATACCAAATAAAATGATATTTCATGACGCATATAGAAGTCAAAAATTTAACCAAATGAGTATAATAAAGAATGTAATAACAAAAGAAATCACCATGCATGCGAAGATTGCAGCGTATGCAAGTTATTCCAATGAGAATATTAAATAACGGAACGAGTGTCGGCGTAATACGACCAATGTGAGGATATTCCAATGTAATAATAAAGAGCGGAAATTGTGTCCCGCAGAAAACATATGAATAAGATATTCCAAGAATAATAAAGAGCGGAACCAGTCCGTGGTAAAATCATGTATATGATATTCCAACGGAATAATAAAGAATGGAATAATAGAAGAATTTCACCATGTATGCGGTACTTCGCATAGACGGGTTATTTCAAAATAATAATAAAGAATGAAATAACAGAAGTTCTCTTCATGAAGACGAAAGAAAGAAATAATACCCCTTACCTCAGAAGAAACTAGATACTGGATTAGTGAGGTAGCAAACTTCTCTTCTTCTACAGATTTTCTCTCTACAATTTCTCTATATAATAATTGCTCTATAGCTTTAGTGAATTGGTGAGAAATGAAGGAAGAATGAGTTTCTATTTATAGAAAAATATTGTTTCGATAATTGCACGTTTTGGGGATCGAAATATTACAATACAATACCTCCAACTTTTCTTTAATTTTTAATTTAGTCATGCAAGTATTATCAAACTTGCACCACCTCCCCTAATAGTAAATAATGTGATTCAATAGTAAATCATGTGAATTAATAGTTCTAGACATGTGAAAATATGAATTACAGTATAGTACCTCCATCTATACCTCTATTTTTAACTTAGTCATGCAAGTATTATCAATTTGCACCAACTCCCCTAATAGTAACAACAATGTGAAACAATAGTATGCACATGTGAACAAATAGTTATAATCATGTGAAATAATAGCAATCAATTGCTCATTTATCCGGTTAAATACCCGATTGGTCAATATAACCTCCAGACATCAATTATTATCGAAATAAATATCGATTTTCACTAACACAAATAATTCCAACACAATAAAACTATTTTTATCAAAAATATAAATTTTGAAATTTTGAAGTTTGACTTTTCCCAAAAAAGTCAACTGTTGACTTTTTGACCAAATAGTAAAACCCGAAAAATTTTGTGTTTATAATCTATTTTAACTAATTTCATTGTTCCGGACTCAAATATCACGTCCGCGTCTCCAAATTCAACTCCGAGCACAACTTCAATTTTAATAACATTCATCATTAATATTATAACTCACAATATTTATCAACCAAAGTCGTTTCCCAAGAAAGAGGGGTTTCAATAAGGATTTCTCCTATTGGCGTATAATTAGGTGACCAAACCTCTCCTTGACAAAAATTCTAGACATTGTAAATATTGCAATTTAATAATATGAATAACTTTGTTGTCTCAATTATTAATTTAATAAAATAACATATTATCACGAGATGATCTTGTGACAATAATCGAATCAATAATACGAGAGATATGATGCAAAGAACTACTATAGCAATAATTGAGTATAATCGAGTGACTTCTCACGTAAGCATCAATAATTAATATCGTGTTGCTCTTATGCAACCACGCCAGTATCGCACTTTTTTACTACCGAGTAGTTCAACAGTTTTAACTGTAAAACTTCCGTCGTTATTTTCATAAAATATTTTTGTCGTTTTCTCAATCCAACAATAATTCCGTTGCGGGGTCCACCAATGATTGTGCCTTCATACGGATATTTCCGACAAAAAGAATATTCCCCGACCAATCGAATATAATCTGACAACTTGCATACTTTGCAAAATTTATAAATACTACCCACAACTATAACATTATATCAAATCCACACCATAATATTCAAAAAATTATTTTGAGAAAATTAAATATTTATTCATAAAATATGGGGTCTCACAATCTCCCCTCCTTATGAAATTTCGCCCTCGAAATTTACGTACGTACCTGGTATGCCGAAGAGATGAGGATACCTTGACTTCATTTCAGATTCTAACTCTTGAGGTATAACCTTTGAGTGTTGAATACGATCCTTCTTATCCAAGATTTTAACACGTATCTCCTCATACGTTAAATCTTCTGCTATCTTGTGTAGTTCTAATTTAATAATGTGGTTCGGGTCGTCCACATATTTACGTAACATCGATACGTTTAAAAACGTTATGAACACGCGACACACTTGGCGGTGAAACGAGTCTATAGGCCACAGTTCCTACTCGATCGAGGATTTCAATTGGGCCAATAAAATCGAGGGTTGAGATTTCCTCTCTTCAGCAACTCTCGTGTTTAAAATAACGCCCTCTTGAACCTTCTTCTTCGTATTCATCAGCTCCGGGTCTATAGCTTTAGCAGCTTTAACTTTATCGATTAGAGTTGATTCTACTCATATATTCGTTATCTTCGCGTGGGTCCCTAAATTCTTTAACTCTATCTTCATCATTTGTAAGTTATACGAAATAGGTTTTTGTGTTTAACAATATTGCACTCGTAAATGCATACGATCTTCTACTCAATATGTCAGCTACCACGTTCGCTCTTCCACGATGATATTAAATGGTACGATCTTAATCTTCAACAGCTAGAGCCAACGTCTTTGGCACATGATACGTTCATTTTGGTTAAAGAAATATTTGAGGGTTTAAGAAATGGGTTTTTGTACTGAGGTCAATACAAAATTCGATGATAGGGCAGGAAGTTCTTCGACAATACACCAGGAAATTTATTAACGATAGAAATATCATTCAAAACTGTGACTCTCATCCAAGACTTGGATAGCACATGAAATGAAGGTTTCTACTAACGGAGTTTCAACCGATAAGACAAAGTCTAATTTCTCCGAAGTCAAATTTAAACATTGAGCGCAAGCAAGAGAGATAAAAGAATGGGTAGAACCGGTATCTAATAAGGTATAGACTTCGTAAAAATTTATAATTAACTAACCCGTGCTAACTTCGTTCGAAAGTTACTCACTTTTTTTGAGAAGTCACGAAAACGCTCTTCCCGAAACCACCGACTTTGTTTTGTCCAGATCCGCCTTTGGTGCCACCGTCCCAATTTGGACTTGACTTTGGTCTTGAATAAAATCCAAGTAGGTGACCTTCTTCTTGAAATTTCCACTTCTATTATCTTGGCCATGATTACCACCGAAGTGGTTACCATTCTTGGCATGATAATTTCCCCCACGATGGTTATCATTGTTCTGATAGCCGTTGCCATCGGTATGATTATTATCGTGTTGTTGGTCGTTACCTTTTGGTTAAGCTGACTCAATGATCTCATGCTCTTCATTGCTTCTCTCAACATTTTCAGATGCCATTTTCAAATACTGCCACAAAACAAGGGTTAATTAACATATCACATATTATCCCTATACTCTGACCGACCAATTAAATACCAAATAAACTTAGGTAGGACATACTAGCGAAGGAATTCCCCGTCTCTCCCCTCCTAGTTCTAATCTCACATCTCAGCCAGGGATCATATCCCTAAGCTTTGATACCAACTGTGACGCCCCCAAAATAGGTATACAACACCTATTTTGAGTCGTCAAATATATGGTACAAAATTCAAATACAAACTTAAATATACAACTGTCGTGTAAAATACGACAAAACATAAACTGAGAGTTCAAACAAGAATATTGTCTTCTAGACAATATCCACTCTCAATGGAGTCCTCATAGGCGATGATACAAACTCAAATTGGTCCTCATTACATTTATTGTCACACTATTTAACAGAATAATGAGGACTACTAATGCTATCATCTGGATCGTCACTCCGTTCCCCGACTCGTCCCAGCTATATTCTCATTTCCTGAAGAGAACAGTGAAGGAAAGGGTGAGCTCAACTAGCCCAGTAAGAAATATTATGACTAAGATAATGCAGAATAAATTATCATTAGTCTTCAACAATGTTAAACTGATAAAATATAATAGACATCAAGTTTAACTGCAGTGGAACAAACAATCCATTAAAAGAGTCAAGTAGAGAATAATATCTACTATCTTTTATGATTTAAAAGGTTTTCATCACTTTTATCGCTGGGACTCAGCTTAATAAATAATCCACATCATCGAATCACCCCTGCACTATGACCAAGAATATTCTTTAGTATCACGACCACAAATTATCCATGCACTACGGGCCAAGGATATTCTTATATTCATTAATGGTCATGATCATGCCAACAACTATCCATCAATGCACTACGGGCCAATGAAGACTTTTACCACATCATTTATAACATTACAATCATGATTACACCGATTAATCCCTGGTCATAATCATACCAAGTCCATCTATGCACTACAGGCCACAAATGACTTTCAAAAAAAATATAAACATGAGGATGATGACAATGATATAAGAATTCAATAAAACAAGTTCACGAATTAAATTATCCAGGAATTAATAACGTCCAATTTGTCAACATGATACTTCTTTGTAGAGTAAAATTCAAGAATAATATTCATGCACCAAAAATAAATTGGACAGAAAAGAATCAATTTTTCATCGTGAATAGTACCCCGTGAATAGTACTTCGAGAATAGTACCTTGTGAATAGTACCCCGACGTGAAAAGTACTCTAAATACCCGAGTGAATAATATTCGGGTGAATAGTAATTTCGGTGAATAGTAACCCGTGAATAGTAAATCGTGAATAGTATTCCGGTATGTAAAGTGCCCCAAATACCCGAGTGAATAATACTAGAGTGAATAGTAATGGGGTAAATAGTAACCCGTGAATAGTAACTCGTAACAGAAAATACCAAATAAAATGATATTTCATGACGCGTATAGAAGTCAAAAATTTAACCAACTGAGTATAATAAAGAATGCAATAACAAAAGAAATCACCATGCATCCAATACTTCACATAGACAGGTTATTCCAATATAATAATAAATAACGGAACCAGGTTAGGCGTAATACGCACCGACAGGATATTCCAACAGAATAATAACGACGGAACCCAGTCCAAGGCAGTAAAACGCATGTGATGGATATTCCAATGTAATAATAAAGAGCGGAACCAGTGCGGCGTAAAACGCATGCACGTGATATTCCAATGAATAATAAAGAGCGGAACCGAGTGCGGCGAAACGCAGCGATACATGATATTCCAACAGAATAATAAAAAATGGAATAATAGAAGAATTTCACCATATATGCGGTACTTCGACAGGTTATTCCAACATAATAATAAAGAATGGAATAACAGAAGTTCTCTTCAAAAAAACGAAAGAAAGAAATAATACCCCTTACCTCAGAAGAAACTAGATACTGGATTAGTGAGGTAGCAGACTTCTCTTCTTCTACAGATTTTCTCTCTACAATTTCTCTCTATAATAATTGCTCTATAGCTTTAGTGAATTGGTGAGAAATGAAGGAAGAATGAGCTTCTATTTATAGAAAAATATAGTTTCAATAATTGCACGTTTTGGGGATCGAAATATTACAGTACAATACCTCCAACTTTTCTTTAATTTTTAATTTAGTCATGCAAGTATTATCAAACTTGCACCACCTCCCCTAATAGTAAATAACGTGATTCAATAGTAATCATGTGAATTAATTGTTCTAGACATGTGAAAATATGAATTACAGTATAGTACCTCCATCTATACCTCTATTTTTAACTTAGTCATGCAAGTATTATCAATTTGCACCAACTCCCCTAATAGTAACAACAATGTGAAACAATAGTATGCACATGTGAACAAATAGTTATAATCATGTGAAATAATAGCAATCAATTGCTCATTTATCCGGTTAAATACCCGATTGGTCAATATAACCTCCAGACATCAATTATTATCGAAATAAATATCGATTTTCACTAACACAAATAATTCCAACACAATAAAACTATTTTTATCAAAAATATAAATTTTGAAATTTCGAAGTTTGACTTTTCCCAAAAAAGTCAACTGTTGACTTTTTGACCAAATAGTAAAACCCAAAAAATTTTGTGTTTATAATCTATTTTAACTAATTTCATTGTTCCGGACTCAAATATCACGTCCGCGTCTCCAAATTCAACTCCGAGCACAACTTCAATTTTAATAACATTCATCATTAATATTATAACTCACAATATTTATCAACCAGGTCGTTCCCAAGAAAGAGGGGGTTTCCAATAAGGATTTCTCCCTATTGGCGCGCAATTAGGTGACCAAACCTCTCCTTGACAAAAATTCTAGACATTGTAAATATTGCAATTTAATAATATGAATAACTTTGTTGTCTCAATTATTAATTTAATAAAATAACATATTATGCAGATGATACTGTGACAATAATCGAATCAATAATATGAGAGATATGATGCAGCAATTATGTAGTAATAATTGAGTATAACTGAGTGACTTCTCACGTAAGCATCAATAATCAATACAGTGTGCTACTATGCAACCACGCATATTACTGTACTTTTACCACCGAGTAGTTCAACAGTCTTAACTGTAAAACTTTCGCCGTTATTTTCATAAAATATTTGTCATTTTCTCAATCCAACAATAATTCCGTTGCGGGGTCCACCAATGATTGTGCCTTCATACGGATATTTCCGACAAAAAGAATATTCCCCGACCAATCGAATATAATCTGACAACTTGCATACTTTGCAAAATTTATAAATATTACCCACAACTATAACATTATATCAAATCCATACCATAATATTCAAAAAATTATTTCGAGAAAATTAAATATTTATTCATAAAATCTGGGGTCTCACAATGTAAGTTGTTATAAAATATTCGATTGGTCGGGGAATATTCTTTTTGTCGGGAATATCTGTACGACGGCACAATCATTGGTGGACCCCACGACGGAAGTATTGTCGTATTTAGAAAATGACAAAATTATCTTTTATAAAATAACGACGGAAGTTTTACTGAATTAATCCGTTGAACTACCCGGTAGTAAAAGTAAAGAATATCTGGCGTGGTCGCATAAGATAATACCAGATTGATTATTGATGCTTCTGTAAGAAGTCACCGCTTATACTCAATTATTGCTATAAAGAATTCACGATCATATCTCTCATATTATCGATTCGATTATTCATTAAAGAAGCATCTACATTATATGTTATATTATTAAATCAATAATTGAGATGACAAAGTTATTCATATTATTAAATTGCAATATTTACAATGTCTAGAAGTTCTGTCAGGAAGAGGTTTGGTCACCTAATTGCGCGCCAATAGGGAGAAATCCTTATTAGAAAGCCCCCTATTTCCTGGGAACAACCTGGTTGTTAAATATTGTGAGTTATGATATTAATGATGGATATGTTCGTGTTGATTAAAGATGAATTTGATAGTTTCATTATGTCGGGATTATTTGTGATAATTGATGTCTGGAGGTTATATTGTTCAATTGAGTTACTATTCATGATTTACTATTCACGAGTTACTATTCATGAGTTACTATTTACGAGTTACTATTCATGAGTTACTATTCACGAGTTACTATTAATGAGCTACTATTTATGAGTTACTATTCACGAGTTACTATTCATGAGTTACTATTCACCCGGTTACTATTCACTCTATTATTGTGCATTCGGGTATTTGGGTACAATATTATTCCATGAGGAGATGTGCTAATTTTTCTGACCGTTGGTTGAAATTATAATAGTAAATTAATATGGATCGTTGATTTAAAGTCTTAATAGTAACTTGTCCCTTAAATATTACCAAGAGTTAATTGTCCCTTCGTAAATAGTAGTTGTCCCTTCAATATTACCAAGAGTTATTTGCCTCTTCGGTATTCCAAGAGTTACCCCTTCGCAAATAGTAGTTGTCTCTTCAATATTACCAAGAGTCATTTTGACCCTTCGTTAAGACCAAGAGCCACTATCGCTTTTTTTTTATAAATAAGCTCATTCCTTCATTATTTCTTACTTAATTCAATTGAAACTCTAGAGAGAGAAATTACAGAGAGAGAAAGAAGAAGAGTATTCTCGCTACTTCACTACTTCTATATCCAGCTTTTTCTTTGTAAGGGTGTTATTCTTTCTTATTCATGAAGAGAACTTCATTATTCCATTCTTTTTATTATTCATTGGAATAACTCAGTAAAAGTGGCATACCCTATACATAACTTGTATATGCGGATACCCTATACTTGGTGAAATCCTTATGTTATTCCATTCTTATTTATTACATTGGAATAAAGCGTGATCTGTGGCATACCTATACTTGGTGAAATCCTTATGTTATTCCATTCTTTATTATTACATTGGAATAACTCAGTATGCCTTGCCATCCTATACTTGGTGGAATGACTTGTATATGCGGTTTACCCAATACTTGGTGATCTTCTTCTATTATTCCATTCTTTATTATTATGTTGGAATAACCTGTTTATACGAAGTACCGCATACTTGGTGAAATTCTTTTATTATTCCGTTCTTTATTATTCTGTCGGAATATCCTGTCGGTGTGAATATCACCTGACCTGGTTCCATTATTTATTATTCCGCATTTATTATTCTATCGGAATATCCTGTCTGTACGTTTACGTCGGACCTGGTTCCATATTTATTATTCTGTTGGAATAATCTGCATGTGCTATCTATCACATGCCTGGTGATTTCTTTTGTTATTCCATTCTTTATTATACTCAGTTGGTTAAAGTTTTGACTTCTATACTCCATGAAATTAGTGGAATATCCTTGATATTTGCGCTTTATCCAGTATCTTTTCATGGAAATATTCTTCTGAGCATTCTTGAATTTTACTCTACACAGAAGTATCATGTTGACAATTTGGACGTTATTAGTTTTAGGATTAATTAATTCATGAACTTGTTTTATTGAATTCTTATATCTTTGTCATCATCCTCATGTTTATATTTTTGAAAGTCATCTGTGGCCTGTAGTGCATAGATAGACTTGGTATGATTATGACCAGGGATTATTCGGTATAATCATGACCGTAATGTTACAAATAATGTGATAAAAGTCCTCATTGGCTCGTAGTGCATTGATGGGACGATTGTTGGCATGATCATGACCATTGATGAATACATGAATATCCTTGGCCCGTAGTGCATGGATAATTTGTGGTCTTGATACTAAAGAATATCCTTCGTAAAAAGTAGAAAAGGGGATGATGTGGATTATTTATTGTCGAGTCCCAGCCGATAAAAGTGATGAAAACTTTTTAAATCATAAAAGATGGTAGATTTTATTCACTACTTGACTCTTTTAATGGATTGCTTATTCATTGCGATTAAACTTGTTGCCTCATTGTATTTTATCGTTTAACATTGTTGAAGGCTAATGATAATTTATCTGCATTATCTTAGTCATAATATTTCTTACTGGGCTAGTTGAGCTCACCCTTTCTTTCACTGTTCTCTTTAGGAAATGAGAACGTAGCAAGGACTAGTCGGGGGACGAAGTGATGGTCCAGATGATAGTATTAGTAGTCCTCACTATTCTGTTAAATAGTGTGACAATAAATGTAATGAGGACTGAATTTGAGTTTCAGATAATCGCCTATGAGGACTCCATTGAGAATGGATATTGTCTAGAAGGCAATATTCTTGTTTAAACTCTCAGTTTATATTTTGTCGTATTTTACACGACAGTTGTATAATTATGTTGTATTTGATTTATGTACCATGTATTTGGCGACTCAAGATGGGTGATGTATACCTATTTTGGGGGCGTCACAAACAACCTCAAGGATATGAGCAAAAGGGCGAGGAACACAAGGTTTATAAGCTGAATAAGGCGTTGTATGGCCTTAAACAAGCCCCACGAACTTGGTACAGTAAAATTGAAGGCTATTTTGCTAAAGAGGGCTTGAAAAATGCCATTATGAACACACCCTATTCACAAAGTCGAAGGAAGGAGGTAAGCTCTTAATTGTCGGTCTTTATGTTGATGATTTAATTTTTTACCGGAATGACACAAGAAGTGTGTGAAGAGTTTAAGAAGTCGATGATGTTAGAATTTGACATGTCCGATTTGGGAAAAATGAGATATTTTCTCGGGATTGAAGTACTACAACATTCGATGGGATTTATGTGTGTCAAAATGAAATATACTCATGAAGTTTTAGAAAGATTTGGCATGGATGAAGCAATTTGGTGAAGAACCCCATAGTTCCGTGTTGCAGATCGTCAAAGGATGAGAAGGAGCTAAGGTTGATGCAAGTTTGTCCAAGCGGTGGTCAAGCGGTCTCATGTACTTAACTCGCAACCGGACTGATTTGATGTATGGTGTAAGTCTTATCAAGAAAGTTCATGTCGTGTCCTATGTGACAACATTGGCTGCAAAGAAAGAGGTTGCTAAGGTATTTGAAAGAACGATCGATCCGGGAATTTTCTACAAGAAAAGAGGCGTAAGCAACTCACGACTTATTCAGATAGTGATTTTTTGGAGATCTAGATGATCGGAAGAGTACAACGGGGTGTGTATTCATGTTTAATTCGAGCGGTGTCGTGGTCATCCAAAAAATATTGTGGTTAGCTTATCCACCACCGAAGCCAGAATACATTGCGGTACCGCCTCATGTGCTTTGTCGGTGTGTTTGGTTAAGAAGAGTTTTAACAGAGCTTGGTTACGTGCGTGGAGGAACGTCTTACAATTTTTGTGTGATAACAGTTCAACTGTAAAACTTTCCAAGAATCATGTTCTTCACGGAAGAAGCAAGCACATTGACATCAAAGTTTCATTTTCTTCGTGAATCGGTAAGAGATGGTGTGGTAGATTTAAGACATTGTAATACTCAAGACGGATAAGTGACATTATGACAAAGCCACTCAGGTTGGAGGTATTTTGAAGCTTCGTAGTTTGCTGGGCGTGTGTGAAGTTCCTAATATAAACTGAATGCATTCTGCATACAGTTTCAGGGAGAGAATGTTAGTTCATCTTTAGTTATTTCAGTTTGTTAATAAATCCTATTCTTCAGGACTAGTGGTTAGTGTGGTTAGTGCTTTGATGAATTCCTCTTAGTTTGTTACCACGTTCTAGGATGTTGTAAACGTGAGTTGTGGGTTGTTATTTCAATTTTATGTCGTTGTAAAAGGCTATATATATGCCTGCAGTTTGTTATCAATAATATCAATCTTTTCAGTTTTCATCTTTGAGTGCTAAATTTCTTGAGTGATCTTAACATTATTTGATACGCTTTGGATACTTAGAGTTTAGTTCAAGATGTTAATTATTTTTTTTTTCTTATTTTTGCTAGTTTTTGACTGAAATATTTAAACACACACACCCTACTTATAGTCATTGCCAAGGTTCAAACCTAGGACCACCTGCTTTGTAGGAGTACTAGTCCACCACTGAGCTAAAGCTTTGGTGGTGATGTTATTTCTTTTTGTTGTTGAAAATTAATAAAAACTCTTAGTTTCATGAAGTTGCGATTCTATTTTATGATTTTGGTATTTGATCATACTTCATTTAAATTGGATTGAAAGATATTTATCATTGGGTAATTTTAATTTAAGATTATTGTTGGGTTGTACTGTTTTGAGTTACACAATTAGATTTTAATTGCCTTACAGATATTTGGACTTGAGGCGTGTAACACTTTTGAACTGTAACGGGTTCGGGGTGTTACATTAACTTCCTTTTCTTTTCTATCCAAACTCATAAACCAACTGTAACGTGAGGAAATCGACTTAGCCCTTTCCCCTTTATCTAATAAGTTTTAAAAAGTAATGTATATAATTGATCTTACGGGTATTTGAATGAGTACTCAATTATATTTACTCTCTCCGTTTTATAAAAATAATATATATATATATATATATATTTATCTTTGATAATATGATAGTAAAATTATGTTATTAAATTTAAGGATATTACGTTATTTTGTATTATTATTAGTAAAAAAATAACTGTATAAAATAAATGATATTATTTTTATGAATCTTAGGGAGTATAATTTTCATAATAAATTATTATATTGATTCATTCGTTGTGGTCAAAGTTTTTCCATAGATGAAGAACAAAGACGTTGCAATTTGAGTTTTACTAAATGAGTTGGTTTAATTCTACTTTTTGGTAAATTAAAAGGACATCAAACACTGGACTTGAAAATAGAATGGACCTGGTCAGGTTACTTTGAAGTCACATATTGGGGGATCATTTTTAGTGATCCTACCACAAATAATCAAGACTCATAAACAGAGCCGTTCCTCTTAATACGGATGGGAGGATCGACTGTCCTGGACTCCTGATCAGAAGGCTAGGGCCCTAAATATATATATATATATATATATATATATATATATATATATTAATTGAAGATTTTGACTCTAAAAATACTAAAAAAAAGTATCTTTCAATGAATGTATTCTCATATATCTTGTTGTAATCGAACTTTTCATATATTTTGATGTAGTCGAAGTTTTCATATATTTTACTTTAGTCGAAATATTATGTTTTAAGTTTCGGAAAGACACTTTTTTGAATACAACTTGTATTTTTTTTTTTTATAAAGACAATGTTTTGAGAAGGGTCTCGTTATCATTTTTCACCCCGAATCATCAAAATCTCAAGAACGCCCCGCTCATAAATTAAAGACCCTTGGCTGTTCCAATAGTTGATTCAGTCATGTTATTTGAGATTTTCTTTTCCAACGATTTATCATGACTCCATCCTTTTATTTTCAAGTCAAGCACTCCATTTAACTCGCGCGTTTACACACACACATATTTATATATACGATCCTTTTTTTCAGTGAAGCTTAAATAGAAGTGAACCGACTATAACGATAATTTTTTCCGTCGCTATAACATACAAAACCGACGACATAGCTATGGCGACGGTAGTTCAAAAAATCAGTTTTAGCAGGTTACGCTTTTTTGATGATCGTAAGATTCATTAGAAGGTTTAGATATATATATATATATATATATATATATATATATATATATATATATATAATTTAGTTATTGATACATTTCATGTGGTGCATCTTTTATCCTCTTTTAGGCCTCTATATATTGAACCTAATTTTTTTTATAAAAAAAAATAGAGCAAAAATATACTAAAGATTAAAAGGATAAAAGTTCATTGAATCCTTTGGTTTGAAATTAAAAGGATAAAATTAATCTTTTGTTGGTTGTTTGGCTGAAGACCGCACCCAAAAGTCTGCCTCTTGGCAGGGGTCAAATAGCTTCGTGTTAAGTCTTCTCAACAAAATTCTACTAAATTCTACTCTTCCTTGTATAAACTCGTTCATGCAAACCAATTGAAAGGGAGTGTATGTATAAAAGTATAAAAATATAAAAATCATATTGTATTAATTTTAGAGTTAAATGCATTTTACGATTCCATAGTTAACCTTCATTTTTAACAATGCATTCCACACTTTATAAATATTTGCTTTCTACACTTTCAGTGCACTAATATTTAACACACCGGCCCCAACCATAAAAACGGGAGTGGTTAGCATAAAGTAAATTTTGCAGTATTAAGTTTCATCGGCAAGATCGATCTTGATAATGCGGTAGAGGGTGATCTCCGTCTGCGATGTCAAGATCAGATGATAATAATCGTGAACTTACCATAAAATTCACTCCATGCTAACCGGATTCCATAAACACGTTATCGGACAAACAGAATTAGGTTGATTTGACCCACATGACCTTTTTTTTAGCGGGCAAAATAGTTTTAACGCGCTAGTTAAATAAGGTCAAATCAGCCTAACTCCGTAACCCAATTAATGTTTTTTTGACCAGTGTACTAATTGTTGGTTCGTTAATGTGTAAGATGCAAAGTGTTTATTTATAAAAGAAAAATTATATGCGAACATAATAATTGGACATAAGTATTTTATAATTTCATTTATTTATATTTTTACCCCCATTAGGGGTCAATTATAAAGTGTGGGATGTGAAGTACAAAATGAGAGTAAACTGGAGCATACAAAGTTTAATTATCCTTGAATTTTAAAAAATTAGAAGTTAATTTAATATTTCAAAATAAAAAGAGTATTAATATTTTAAAAAAGCTATATTATACATTGTCGTAATATCTAATTTTAAATAAAATATAAAAGAGGCTCAATAGAAAAATATCAACGGTGCTATTATACACGCAATCGTATGACATATAAAACAATTATATATAACTAAAATATTAAAATCTCACATAGTTGAGAGCTACTGGAAACAATATAGTGTACTTGTATGATGATATACATATTTTTTATACATTTTAATATTTCTATATTTATTATTTTATATATTTATTTTATTTAACTTATACATTTTATTTTGTTTTATAAAAAATAACATTTATTTTTCTTAAAAAGCAGTAAAAGATTAATATCCAACTTTTAAAGATGAGAAATGACTCTTGAAGGATTACCATATAGAAATTGAAGTCAAAGAAGAAAAGAAGAGGAAAAAAGGAACAATAGTGTTCAAGTTCAAGGAACCTAAATTAGGGCACAAATTTATTTTCCCTATAAATAGGCTTCTTGTTTAGAAAGAAAGGAGACCACTTGTTATTTTCTTTTCCTTAGGTTTTCACTGGAGTATAAGGGACAAAGATATTTATAACTTTTATCTTTTCTCTTATTCCAATCATGTGTGGTACTACTGTAGGGAGTATTTGTAACTTTCTTTTACTGATATAATAGAAATTCTCTTTTTAATTATTGTTCTTATTTCATAAAAATAGTAGACTAATATTATTTGTTTTTATTTTTAATTTCATGTCTAGCTAAATTTCTAATACCTGATAATGATGAAATTAGGTATTTCATAATAATATAATTTCTTTTCGTTTCGAAATTAATGTCTAATTATTTTCGCTTTAATATTTTCCTTGAATAAATTGCATACGATTCTTATATTGATTGCGAGATTTTGATAAGTTATAGTTAATATGTGAATTTTTCATAACTAATGCTTGCCCATATTAATTATATGAATCATTATTTTTAAAGGAAGGAAAAATAATTTGGGAATTAATTTACAAAATAAGAAGATATTTATTATGTTAATATTTGGTAGATTCTAATTCCTAGGTATTTTTTTTCTCATTAATAGTTTCCGTTATTAATTAATAGTTTGCATAATTTAGTTAATAAATCTTATCCTGCTAGGTTTGTAATATTCATGAACGCAATCAAATTGCACAAATTAAGCGAAAACGTGGAAAATCAGAGTTTAAAATTTTATAAATCATATACTCGGATCACCCTTTATGCACAATTATTAATTAAACAAAAATATGAAGAACAAGAATCATACACTTGAAGATTCGAGCTTCCTCAGGTACAAGTTCACCTCCAATCTTTTCACGTTCAACTTAAATCCACCGAGTTTGGTTCCTTCCTTTGATTAACGTTAGCCACCCAAGTGTTTGGTCTCTAGAGGTGATCCACCAAGGAAGAACAAAAAATTCAAGAAGATGGTGTTTGGTAAAACCCTAGTTTTTCTATCTCTTATAGAAAAGGAAGGTACTCTCCAACTATTGAAATTACGTATTCACGTGTTTTGTAAAAAGTGTCCACCACACCCATAATAAGACTCCTCTTATTTATAGATGTAGGCAACCCTCCTTAACAATTAAGGAATTGGGCTTTATTTTAATTAATTAGGCTCCTAATCTTATTAGGAATAATTAATTAAACTTTTAATTAATTAACCTCCTAATCTTATTAGGAATAAATGAGAGTACTTTATTAATTAATTCCCAAACTCTTTTAGGAATTAAATAATAATAATAGTAATAATAATAATAAGACTCCTCTTATTAATTTATATTTAATATTTTCAAAATATTAAATAATAAATATTAAGCTATTTAATTTATTCTATCATCATAAATTAAATTAAATATACTTAACTTATTATTACGATTATGCCATTAACTTCTTAAATAATTATTCTTCCTTTTATGGTGTGACCCTTTAGGTTCTCCATATTAAATAGGTTGTGAATAAATCAATTAGAACAATTCTAATCTTATTTAAATAAATAAATTAAACTATTAATTTATTTAAATAAATAATATTTATTCTACAATAGGGATAAGCCTCCCTAGCGATTAACGACTTTCCGGATAATATAGATTTCAACATTAATCATAAAAAAGAACCTTTGAGTAAATAGTTACCGAAACAATTCAATCCTTCCACCATCTGATGTCCCAATTAAATATAAGGCATGGAATAAGCTGTCAAGTCTTATTTTATTTAATTATATGTATTTCGACTCTTAAATGCCTAACTCCAAATAATGCAAATTAGAAACTCCTTTCTAATTTTATTCTCGCCTTTATGGCCGAGGACTACTAGATTGTCATTTATCGAATCACATATGACATTTCTCTTTTTTACTAGAAAGCGGTAGATTCTTTTATTGATCATACATTATCTCCGTATACAACTCATTATACCCAAGCATACCCTTTGATATAGCCTAAGGGTCTTAAGGAATAAGTCAAAGTATAACTCATCATACACAAGATACTATGATGATCTCAAGTCCAAGGATCACTTGTACTACTATCACTACATGAATTCCAATTGACAGGTAAGTAAAACTCTATTAGGTATTCCTTAGCGAGCCACGTTCAGTGAACTTATTCTCTAATAAGCACCTACATACTTGTTTTAGTGTCTCCACACAAATGATCATTAGATCAATCATCCTCATCCAATGAGTAAGCAACGTATGTACTAATCTATCCGGATTCACTAATCCCCAATTTAGTAATCCAACGATTGGGAACTATTTTAGTTTTTAAGCTTTCTAAGAATTTAGATCTCATTAAAATGATCATCATCATTATTCTAAAAGCATCGCTTAAAACTATGGGTTTATCACATATTATAAAACAACATCATGTAGATAATTAAAGGCCTTTAATAAATTAATATTTTTTTATTAATAAATGAATAAGATTGTTACAAAGTATATGCTTTATGATCAAACATGATTGGCTTGTGTGCATACTACTTTCATATCCATCATCTTTGTTTTTAATTTAACTAAAATATTTATTAAGGATATATTAAAAAATTGATTTAGTCTATTTGATTATACTTGTACTTGCCAAATTTACAATAGACAATGTGTATTTGCGAGTACATAATTTTAACTCATACGGAATCATAATTCCTAAACCTTAAATGGAAATAATGACAATAAATTACATAGATTAATTATGGATACCACACCAAAATTAAAACTTACCCATTATCGTAAAAGAGAATTGCATTTAATTAATATAATAAGGTGTTTCAAATTTGTTTCCTATTTTCAAGAAATAATTCAAAAGAGAATAAATTATATATACTTGTCTGCCATGCATGAAGGTAAGTTTAAGAGAAAATAAATTTTTTGAAATATTTGATTTTAATCATTACTCTCTTTCGTCCTTTTTAATTGATGTTTTAGGAAGAAAAAAACACAAAAATATAATTAATATTTCTTTGATTGATCATGTTGAGTATACAACCTCAATATATATTTTTAAAATCTATTTATTAAGAGGAAAGAGAAACAAATTAATATTAAAAGATATCAATTTTAATTACCATTTTCACCCGACCAATAATTTTAAAGATCTTAAATATTTAGTCTTAAAATCCATTCGAATGATACGTGATTTAATCATTATAATATTTATTAAATATTTTTTAATAATTAATTATGTTATAAAATATTATTTTAATATTTAATATCACATCATTCGAAAATTATTTTAAATAAAATTTTGTAAGACAACTAAAATTACTAAAGTCAGATAGTCAATAGAACTCCGACAAAAGTAACAACTAACAAACTGGTAACATAACTGCAATTGCGACCCTACCATCCTCACCACCCAACCCTACTGTTTTCCGATTTATAAGCATAACTCGAAAGCGGACTCGCCCGGGGAGACCTCATCGGAAACTCCTCCACCTGATTCCCGTCGCTGTCGTAATAAATTACGCCGGAGAAATCCAATGGTTGACATTTATCCCCCATCAGGATCGTCCTTTGCCACACTCCTCCTCCTTTCTTCGCTTCTCCGTCGAATTCCTCGCCGACTCTCTTCTTCTGCCGGAACTGAATCGCCTTGTGGCTGATAGTCGACATAAGCTTCCTCGGCGACGAATTACTCGCCAGCTTTCTCGAGGTTCGGCTCGCGTGTTTTCTACACGTATCCCAAAGAGAAGTCACCGACCGCCGTAAGCCGGCGGCGGCCGGCCGATACGCCGAGCTGGGACCGCCGTCGTTTTTTTTTGTTGTGCGGAACATTTTAGTTTGGGATTTGTGACGAGTTGAGTAAAATGGAAAAGGAATGAATTTATAGGTTAGGGAGTTGTGAAAAGGCGACCGTTAATAGCCGGTAGCATGTTTCTTGGGGGATAATTTGACTTGATCTAAGTCCAATATTTGTAAGTTTGGTATGCAATTTCTACTTTAGTTGTATTTATTGAGGATAGACTTTTGTGTATTTTAGAAAAATTTATTTATTTTTCTATCAAAACTAATTAAAAATCTATTTGACAAATCCCTTTTGAAGAAATCCTCAATCACTCCCCAATAAGGATACCTAAATACAATACCAACATGTAATATTTTAAATTTTCAGGCTCTCTCTCTCTCCCTAAAATTGTGAGTAATTTTGGGAAGATTGATAGTAATTTTGGAAAAATTGAGAGTATGTTTGAGAAAGATTGAGAGTAACTTTGGGGGTAATATTATGGAAACATATTAAATTTGATTTATTAAAAACATAAACTAGGAAGTAATAATATATTTTGATACTTCAACTTAAGTAGCATATCAAGGTTATTGATCATAGAGGATTTGGTGGAAATGACAAGTAATAAAAGCATCATATTTTTTTTTTTTTAAAATGAGACAAAAAAGACCAAAAATAGTCTTATTATCTATATGTTTTCTTCAAATTATATTTTGAATTTATATATAGTTTTGATATATATATATATATATATATATATATATATATATATATATATATATAGGAGAATGCTCTATAGTAACTATAGTAATAAATTGCTATGAACATTATTTCAGCAACTAGATCTTGCACCATTAATTCAGAGATCTATTGGCTCTGGGAGAAATTGTTTTTACTGGCCGTTACTCTTAGTAGCGGCCAAAATTTTTTTTTAACTACCGCTACTTTTAGGAGGGTGTATTCAATTAAGACTTTTAAAGACTTTTAAAGTTTGGATGTATTCAATCAAGACATTTAAAGAGTTTATAAAAGTTTACTGATATTCAATTACAATTTTTGTAATATCTTTAAAAGTTATGTGGTATTAAATTGAGACTCTTATAAAGTCTATAAAAGTATTTTGGTATTCAAAAAGTGATAAATTTTTCAGATTTCTATCAAATGGTAGAGTTTGACCAACTTTTAAAGAAAAATTATAACTATCAATCCATATCCAAAGTCTGACCTCATCTATAAAGACTTCTAAAGACTTCCAAATATAAAACACAAGGTGAAAATTCAAATCGCCAGTAAAAAAATTGTCAGAGAGATTTTATGAAAAATTCAAAAGTCGCAAAACTCTCTGATAAAATTTTAACTTAAAATGAATATAAATTAATCTAATTTTAGAAAATATAATTATTAAAATTTTAAATCGTTTATATTTTTTTTACTAAATTTATTAAAAATTAGATAAATTACACAAACTTTTATTATAGGAATATCTCGTTATGACTTTGAAAAATCAAACAGTAAATTTTGATTTTTAATATTATATTATATATATATATATTAT
Organism: Panax quinquefolius; assembly: GCA_020205615.1. Classification (NCBI taxonomy): domain Eukaryota; kingdom Viridiplantae; phylum Streptophyta; class Magnoliopsida; order Apiales; family Araliaceae; genus Panax; species Panax quinquefolius. The sequence goes on along the minus strand of CM035156.1, from coordinate 173,740,486 downwards.
ATAGATATAATATATTTTAAGACCCCGAATTTTATAAAATGAAAGTATTCAATTTTTTTATAATTATTATTCTATTTAGTAAATGGTCAAATTGATAAAAGGTTAAAGTTAAGGGTGATATGTGAAAATTTTACAAAGTAAGTAAGTTGATATAAAATATTCGTTGTGCCGGAGAATATTCGTTTGGTCGGAGAATATTCTTTTTGTCGGAAAATATCCATACAACGACACAATCATTGGTGGACCTCACAATGGAATAACTGTCGGATATAGAAAGCGACAGAAATAACTTTTTTATAAAAATAACGACAAAACTTTTACCGTTAAACTATTGAAACACCGATGATAAAAGAACAGTAATACGCGTGGTTGCACAGTAGCACACGGTATTGCACAGTATCTCTGATTATTGATGCTTACGTAAGAAGTCACTCAGTTTTATTCAATTATTGCAATAGTAGTTCCTGCATAGTATCTCATATTATTGATTCAATTATTATCACTGTATCTTCTGCATAATTTTTTATATTATTAAATCAATAATTGAGACTACACATTTATTCATATTATTATTTGCATTATTGACAATGTCTATAAAGTTCTGTCGAAGAAAGGGGTTAAGTTATTTAATTGCGCACCAATAAGGAGAAATTCTTATCGGAAAGCCATCTTTTTCTATGAATGATCTGGTTGTTAATATTGTGAGTTATAATAATAAATCAATTTGGACCGTCGGTGATTGTTTTAATAGTAAATCAATATGGACCGTCAGTTATGGATTTAATATTAAATTAATATGGACTGTCTGTTTTAATAGTAAATCAATTTGGACCGTCCGTGAATCAATTACTATTTAGTCCACTCCCCTATACATAGAAGCTTAATTCTTCTTTCATTCTCACCAATTCACTAAGACTCACAACAAAAACTATAGAGAGCAAGAAGAAGAATATTATGCTACTTCACTATTGCAGTATTCAGTCTTCTACTAAGGTAAGGGGTATTATTTCTTTCGTATTCGTAAAAAATATTATTTTCCGTATTCATCCTTTAATATGTGGGAATAATCTTTCTACGCGGATTACGTACCGCATGACAGGTGAAAATCCATTTGCAGTTTCGTTTGTTATTTCTTTTTATATTCTTAAATCTAAACTCACTACTAAAAAAAATGATCATTTGTGATGGCCAAAATCCATCACAAAAAGTAGGAAAACCATCACGAAAGGTTTACATTGGCTTTAAGCATCACAATGGTCGTCTTGTATACGCCCATCATGAAAGATTTTACGTGATGGTTTTGGAAATCACACAAATGCTTAGTGCTTTTGTGATGATTAATACAATAACATTAACACGTAATCTATTGTGATTGTCAAAGTCATCACAAAAAAAAGAGACTTTAGGGATCAAATGTAAGAACGTGAATCTTTATTTACGTATAATTTATTTCATTGTACTAATTGTATCTATATTAATTGTATCAAATGATACTCGTAGGATTCTAACCCTCTCCCATTTTCAAACTAAATAACGAGTATTACCACTACACCAAAGTCCAGATCATGATTATAATTTTAAAACAAAATATAAAAGGAAACAAATGTGAGTTGACTTACTAAACAAAATTACTTTCACATAAGATTTGGCGATTGCAATGGCACTCACAAATACTCTATAATGATGGTAAAATTAGTCATCACTAAGAGCTACCATATATTTTATTGTTTTATGATGGCTTGAAAATTTCATCACAAAATATCTTATTTTTGCAATTGCAAATAAAAGTCGTCACAAAATCTATCTTTTTTAATGATTGTCACGACCGTTATAAAATATTGTTTTGATTATTTCTTACATTATAATATTAGTGATAGCTTAAATGCAATTACGAAAAGGGTATATTTATAAGTGATGAATTAGTGCGTCACAAAAAGAATATTTATTTTGCGTGAAAAAATTGGTGTAATTAACATGACCATCACAATTATAATACATTGATGGCAAGATTAGTCATCACTAAGAGCCATCATATATACTATTATTTTGTGATTGCTTAAAAATTCCATCACAAATTACTATCTTTTGTGATTATTTTTAAAAACTATCACAAAATTCCGTCACATATTCTTGTTTTTCTAGTAGTGACTTACTATGATAAGTATTGCTTCTATAATTCCTAAAATTAGTAGAATATCCTTGAGTTTTGTGCTTCATCTAGTATCGTTTCATTGAAATATTGGTCCGAACTTTCTTATTAAATTTTAATATTTTCACTCGGGGTACTATTAACGGGTTACTATTAACTCGGGTACTATTCACTCAGGGATTCGGGGTACTTTTCATGACGGGGTACTATTCACTATAAAAGTGATTTCTTTTCTGTTCAAATTATTTTTGATACATGAATATCTATTTATTCGGGGTACTATTCATTTGGTACTATTCACTCGGGTACTATTCACTCGATGTACTATTCATGGGGTACTACTATTCATGACAAAAGTGATTTTTTTTGTCTAAATTATTTTTGATACATGCATATTATTCTTGAATTTTACTCCACAAATAAATCATCATGTTGACAATTTAGATATTCTCAAAATCTGGATAAATTGAATTATAAATCTCTAATATTTATCCTTGATCTCACTTTATTGATTTCTTATATCATTGTCATCATCTTCATGCTTATGTTGTGGTAAAAGTCATCTTTGGCCCGTAGGATATAGATGTACTGTTAATTGGTATGATTATATGACCAGGAAAGTTTGTATTGGTATAATCATGACATGTAATGTTATAGACAAATGATGTGGTGAAAGTCCTCTTTGTCCCGTAGTGCATAGATGGACAGTTGTTTGGCATGATCATGGCCACTAGTGATACTAACTAATATCATTGGCCCGTAGTGCATAGATAATTTGTTGATGTGATACTAACGAATATCCTTGACCCGTAGTGCATGGATAATTCGATGATGTGAAATGTTTATTGATTGACATTACATGGATAAAATATTGATGATGAATTTTTAAATCATAGAAGATAGTAGACATTATTCTCTACTTGACTCTTCTAATGGATTGTTATTTTCACTGCAGTTATTAATCTAAAACTTGTTGTCTCTTGTATTCTATCAGATTTTTTCCCGTTGAGGACTAAGGATAATTTGTTCTACATTATCTTAGTTATAATATTTTTTACTGGGCTAGTTGAGCTCATCCTTTTCCTTTTGGTTCCATTGTTCTTCTCAGGAGGCGAGAATGTAGCTGAGGACTAGTCGGGGAGTGAAGTAATGGTCCAAGATGGTTCTTAGTAGTCCTCACTATTTTATAAAATAGTGTGATAATAATTGTAATGAGAACTTTATTTGAGTTTGGATATTATCTACACGACAATATCTGTATTGAAACTCACAACGTATGTTTTGTCGTATTTTACATGACAATTAATAGTTGTATAATAAAGTTGTATTTGATTTATGTACCATGTATTTGAAGACTCAGAATGGGTTGTGTGGACCTATTTTGGGGGCGTCACATGATATATACGAATCTTGATAAATTTTAAAACTCGTCAAAATTAAAAAAAATTAATTAAAAGATGACAACGGTTGACTGTTATAAAATTAGTTATGTAGCATTTTAATTAATTAATTTCTAACATCATGAATAAATTAAAAAAAATCACATAATAATTTTTTTAACGGTCAATTTTGGTTCAGTAACAACAATTAATAATTTTAAGAAAAATAAAATTTCTCTGGTAATTTTACCTGTGGCTTACCGACGACTAAAAATCTCTCTAGTAAATTTTCTATAAGTTGGTGGTAATTTACTCACATGTATGAAGTTTTGCGACTTTTGATCATATATATTTTCATTGCCATATTATTTTGTGAAAAACAGAGTTTGGTACTCCCACTACAAGAAAGCCGGCTAATTCCGACGGATGTATAATCGACGGATTATATTCGGTCGAAATAGGATTATGTCCGAGGGAATAATACATCGGATATAAGTCCCTCGAAAATACCATAATTCTGATGAAATTCCGTCGACCTTAGAACTCTCCAGTTGGCGCCAAATTTCGCGCCACCGCGAAAAGTAATTTCGACAAATAAACGTTATTTCCAAGGGATATTTCGTCGAATTTAGGTTATCTTCGAGGGACTTATTACCGACAGTCGAAAATAACAATATAAACTTTTCACCTTCTGCCTTTTCATTTCACACGCTCGATTTATCTGATCTCTCTTTCATTCTCTCTCACTCTCCTTATTCCCTAGCCTCTCTCATCCCCCGCCCCCACCCACACCCACACCCATCCAGTCACCGGTCCCCCCTTCCCCTGCCACCATTCCCCCCACGCCCCTGTGTCTCGGCCCCACTGCTCGGTACCCCACTCCCTCCCCCAGTCTCCCCACTATCCCCGGTACCCCACCCACCCCTCTCCCCTGGTCCCCCCACCCCACCCCGGTCCCCCAAGCACCCTACTCCCTCTCATCTCCTCAGTGGGTGCCAGTTTAAGCCGCACATCGCTAATTTCCGGCCATCTGCGCACCACCGATTCTAGCCTCGCCGCGTGAACACCACGTATGGTAGCTCCTAGCTCCTCCTTTCTCTTCCTCGTTTCTCCTCCTTTAATTCAAGGTAAGAAATCCTAAATGCTCCTCCTTTAATTCATGTGTTACTGAGAATAATTTTGGAGTTTTTATTGTATCAAAAATTGGGTTTTATATTTTAATTTGCTGAAATTGGGTTCATTTCTGTTATGAAATTTATTTTGTTAAGTTGTTGATTTTGCGAAAGTTGTTCATGCTGTAAACTGTTTTGCAAATTGGGATTATTTGACTTCAATTCTGCAAGTGAATGCATGTTGCTGAAATTGTGATTTATTTGTGCAATTACAGTGTTTGGGTCATAACAATTATAGTGTTTGGATCATAATATATGTATGTCAGTGTATAATTAAGAATGTGATATTTAATATTTTCCACGGAATTTCCAGCGGAATATCTGTCAGAAATCTACAATTGAAAATTTTGTGGGCCCTACAAATATATTTATGCATTAATTAATTAATTTAATAATTAATTAAATAAAATTTTTAAATTATAAAAATTTACAAGTGAAGTTTAAAAATAAGATAATATAATATACTATAATATAATATAATTTTTAAAAATAAGAAAATATAATATTTATTAATTAAAAAATTAAAAAATAAAAGAAAATATAATAATAAACTTAAATAAATTTTAAAAATTAGATAATATAATATAATACAAAATAAAATAAAATAAAATAAAATACTTAATTAAATTAAATTGAATAAAACAAAACAAATTTGATTTAATTTAATAAATAAATTAAATTTAATAAAAAAATTTAAAATTTTTAAAAATGTAATAAAATAAAATAAATTTAATTTAAGTACCATAATTTAAATTAAATTAAATTTAAAATAAAATAAAATACAATAATAAATACAATTAAATTTTATAAATTAAAATAAAATAATTTAATAGTAGTCTTCATATATATTCCAAATAACAATTCTCAGAAACTAAGTAGCACTTATTTAGTTTTTCATTGGCAAAATAAACTAAGTAGCATTTGCTTAGTTTGCCACAATTTTCAATAAACTCAATAATTAACTATTATGTGTGTATATATATATATATATATATATATATATATATATATACATATATGTACTATAATATGAAACTTAGAAACCCGTTTGACAAGTAGGAGTGAATGTCGAACAGTAGTATGTCTCTATAGATTCCAAATAACAATTCTCATAAACTAAGTACCACTTACTTAGTTTATTATCATTGGCAAAATAAACTAAGTAGCATTTGCTTAGTTTGCCACAATTTTCAATATATAAATGCAATAATACTCTCCTATATATATATATGTACTCTTTCTTGTATGTAGGTTTTCGGACATAGCGATTTGCAACTAATAGTACTCAATAGGTTCCTCGTGACAATTAAAAAAAAAAAGGGGTCGTAGTTTCGATTGTGTCCTATACTTGAATAATAAAGGTAATTGAATTCTGCGAGACATTCCTCATCGTTTCATCATATGGATGGCAACATCAGGAAGGAGTGCCGATAAGTTGTTGAACAAAGTTCTAGGTTAAGCAACCCTCTAAATGATCGAACGATCACTTCTCCCATAGGAATGAATCATCTCCCCATATGGATCCAATCCATGATATAAAAAGCTTATCACCATTCCGAATTCCTAAGATGGGTAGTTCTCACAGAACGTCTCACCTCTTGAATGAGAACTATCCATTTGAGGAATTCGGAGTGGTGAGAAGCTGTCTATATCATGGATTGGACCCATATGGTGAGATGATTCATTCATAGCAGAGAAGTGATCGTTTGTTCATCTAGAGGGTTGCTTAAGCTGAAACTTTGTTCAATAGCTTAATGGAACTCCTTCGGGATGTTGTCATCTGTTATGATGGAACAGTGAGGAATGTTTACAGTAATTGAATTAACTTTATTATTCGAGTATAGGACACAACAGAACTACTGACCTTTTTTTTTCTTAGACTTCGGAAAGAGATTCCACATAAATTCTCATAAACTAAGTAGCATTTGTGTAGTTTGCCATAATTTTCAATAAACTAAGTAGCATTTGTGTAGTTTGCCACAATTTTCAATAAACTAAGTAGCATTTTCAATTATATATGTACTATACCTTGAAACTTAGAAACCCGTTTGACATACACTCAATAGGGGTGAATGTCGAATAGTCCCCGATTTGGAATTTTTGTTATTGGATGTTATGTCTCTCACTTAAAGTAGGTGCCAATACTAAAAGCGGTACATTTTTGTTATTTTGAGGATTAATCGACTTTTATCTCTATATGTTCTCAAGTGCATACTTAGATTAAGTTATCTTAGTCTATTTCGTGTGCTTGGAGACCATGGGGAGGTGATGCCGAAATTTTCTTGAAACTCATGAAACGTACTCAACGTGTTTGCACTAGTGACGAGACACATCCAATAACGGGATAGAAGCCTTACCCTTGTCCTGTAGAGATACTAGATAAATCTAATTCACGCATGAATATCCAAATTAACTTAATGCGTTATACGTAGCAGTTAAAAATGTCGGTCGAAATAGGAGTTGGATGTAAAGTAGGATACCCAGTGATGGGAGGATTAGTCTCGACTTATCGTGTTGGGGTTTTAGATTTCTTGAACAAAGCACTAGAACATACGGATGATCCTTGCGGGAAGATCGATGCCCGTGTGTGAAGTGTAAAAATCGATTTAGAAGAAAGTCAACGAGATTAAATTCGACTTATTTTCTCATGGATTTGTAGATGGGTACCGTATGGACTCATCACGAGGAATCGAAGTGATTGAAAATATTGTGGAATAACTAATTCCACGGGATTCATACGTTAAAACTATGATCCAATTGAGATGTTGGTTGATGCTTATGGCCCTACTACTATTATCGAAATTTGAATATGAACCTTCTTCAAGCAAATTAAAAGCAAGTGCCAAATAATCTGATTCTTTGCCTTTTACAAGTTGCTATATCGAATCTGGGTCAGCGTTGTATCAAGGAAATGATACGAACACCAAGCTTTTCTGCGATGATGAAGCTCTTACACTTCAAGAATAAGCATGGTTGTAGTGAGAGAGGTTTCAACGATTTGCTTTCGCTATAATTGGATAGTTCTTACCCAAGGATCATACTCTTCTTTTAATTATTTGAAGTAAAGAAGATGGTCAATGGGTTAAATATGGGGGTATCGAAAATCAATGCTTGTAATCAGGATTGCATGTTATACTATGGGGAGGACAGAGATAAGGGACAATGTGATATATGCAGCTTATCGTGCTAAAAGGTTACAAAACGTGGGGGGAAGGAGAAACATGTTCCCAGGAAAATCTTACGGTACTTTCCACTTGCGTCGAGACTTCAGTGGCTATTCATGTCGTCTCATACGGCTCAACATATGAGTTGGCATAGAACAAGGGATGTCGTGCTCGGTCACCGACTCACCCAAATGGATGGAGATGAATGGAAGAGATTTGATGTAAATTATCACGAGTTTGCGGAAGAAGTTAGGAATGTTAGGCTTGGCATAGCTCTTGATGGCTTTTTGCCCTTTTAATAATTTTAGCCAGCCGTACTCAGTTTGGCCAGTCATTATGGTCGTTTATAATCTTCCACCGGCAATGTGCATGAGGGATCCATATTTGTTTTTGACTTTACTCATTCTGGGGGATAAAAGTCCTACAAAAGATCTTAATGTGTACCTTCGACTTTACTAATATTGTAGTGGATATCAAGTCGGTGTTAAATTCTGATGACGTGTACGTGTTAGCAAGTCAAGTGACTCAAGTGTATTACGCTCCTAATGTCGTAAATACTCGAAGCCCCTGGTACACAGTAGTCACTACTAAAACATGCTCATTTAATGCTTTCATAACATGTTTGGTATGGATGAGCGTTTAAGAAGATGTGAGCAACCCATTGGTAGTAGTGTTCCATCTTTGAAGATGTGGTGAGTCTTCGATGTCATTGAGCGTACCTAACGATGAGGATGTAGAGGCCACCGTACATGAATGATTATGTAGTCGTTGAGGATGATAACGATGATGAAATTGATCTCAAGGCGAGGATGAGGAAGATACTAGAATCAGGGAATGATATACACGTTGATTACGATGGGTTTGATGGCGTGTGTAATTGAAAATGAGCTTTCATATTAGTCCTTACCACATATTGTTAAAACTTACATATTAAGTAATCTACCAATTTTGTTATTACGATGGGATATTCATGGCTAGACATAGCGGTGGAGGTCGTAGGGTGGTGGGCGATCCGGTCTCTTAGAGGAGTAGAGCGATGGAGGCTCTTCAAAGCGCGAGTAAGTTATCTTAAATAGTATTTAAATATATCTCAAGTTTGCATTAATTATAATGATTATTGAAGTACTATGTTAAATATAATTACTACGAGATGCACACATCGATCGACGACAGAGGGGACGAACCTCGGTATCTTTGGGCGTCTGCCGGCAGTGCCCCTTACAGTATCGGTGGATGTCGTTTCCCAGATGTAAGTGTTAATATATTCCTACTATTTCTATCAGTTATTGCAAAACAAAATTCACATAACACATATTGTTATACTTTTTTTGTAGTATACTAGACCCGGTGGCTAAGCACACCCTACATGCGATTTGTTTAACGCATCTCCCGAGAGGGTGCATGCGGTTCGGTCGATATCTGTGATGCGATGCCACTTTTTACGAGGATCGTCTTGCGGGAGTTCCACGTAAGTTAAGCATATTATCACCACATAGTTGTATTGGGATGACGAAATCAAATGTTCTTAATTTTAAATAATCTTTTGTTATAGGTTTATTATCGATTTGATCCGAGCATCTCTCAGTCAGCTGGCGATGCTGTGATTGAGCATCATGTCGCTGCGAATTACTCTGGATGGCTGTAAGAGATGCGACAGAAGGCAGCTCGGGCAGTTGTGGACCAGCCTGGGACCACCATCAGAGATCATCAGCCCCGCATAGTCTCCGATTTAGCCTGGGCGACTATGTGTGCTCACTGGGAGGCTGATGACTTCAAGAAAGAGTCCGAGCAGGCGAAGAAGAACCGTGGTCAGCTCCGGATAGTACACAACACTGGTTCTCAGTCGTTCGAGGAGGCGAAGACGGTAAGTGCGTTGTATTTAGTTATTTATGTGTCAAGTTCTCACACAAATACTTAAGACCTGTTTTATGAATATTTATATTAGGCATTGGGGAGGACCTTGGTCCGAGATCCTACCGTGCTAGAGTTTTGGGATCGAGCCCACACGCCTAAGGACGAGCGTGCTTTGTCTCAGGCAGCTTTAGCTATACGGGTAAAACTCATCTTACTATTTAGCTTTTAATAATATTCAATCGTAAATAAAATGATATAATTAATATACGTATACGGAATACATTCTGAGACCGATTTGAAGCTTTGGGACGAGCGTATAGTCGAGCTAGAGACTATTAGGAGGGTTACGAGTAGTTAGATTCACGCCACCCTCTTCCCGATATTGTATTAGATCGGGATAAGGAGCTGAGACTATGGGTCGCGTCTCGGGATCCCCTAATAGCGATCTTAAGCAGATATCGAGTGTTGGGTCTGCCGAGGATACCCACATATACACTTCCTAGAGGTAATATTTTTTTATGTTTCACGAAATTATCCGAATTTATCACATTATATAAATAATTATTAGTAATCGAATTTGTATCTCTTTATAGGCTCGGCATTGGCCTTGATGTCGAGAAAGCACATGTCGGACCATCTCATACTGCAACCTTTGGCTTGGATAGCGATATCTTCCGGTGGTGATAAGGGTCGTGTCGGATAGGTTCCATACTGATCCGGTCTTTCGGCGTCAGCAGTTGCCTTCCAGTTCTCGTCTTCACCAAATTGCTCAGGATATTATAGCAGGGGCCTTTGCAGAGAGTACGGGATTACCTCGGGAGTAGTTCGACGCTTGGAGCGCCGAGATGCTCCGGATGGTGATTACCCTCTTGGAGGAGGCTTTTCGTCCGCCCCCACCTACTCAGGTATTCTTATTGTTTATGTTTTTCAATTAAGGCTAGTTTGTTAATTCACACACACACACACACACACACACACACACACACATATATATATATATATATATATATATATGTACGGACTAATGATTTATATTTTTGATTCTATCAGCGAAGGTGGCGATGGCGGTAGGTACGACGATGAAAGCGAGGAGCACGAGGTCGATTTCCATACACAGAAGCGTGGCAAAATCGTTCACCTCCGCTCGATGATGATACTTTTACTAGTTTATAGTTCATTTGTATATATTCATGATATTGTAGAACTTTTGTATATATTTTATTGTCTAATTGCGTCTGCACAACTATTGTAAATTATAACATTTATGGAACATTAGCTTATATTTGTAATTGGTTAGCTTATAATACGTTTTGGTGGATATTTGAATGTGAATGTGAATGATAATGAGTTAAAGATTACGTTTTAGTGCTACGTTGCATATTTGAATGTGAGATACAGGTTTATAATACTATGTATTGGGTTGTAACAGGTTACAGATACATTAATGGGTTTAAACACCTGGAAACTGAACTTTTAAAATCTGTATTAAAAAAAAAATTAGTTAATTCCGACAGAATAAGGTAGTTGGGACGGAAATTCCCTCGGAGATAACAAAAAACAATTTTTAATAATTACCAGAATATTCTAATTTCAGTCGTAAATACTCCATCTTCGACGGAATACATCCGTCGTAAACATCTATACAGAAGCGAAAATTAAATTTCGACCTTAAGAAGCGACCATGTCTTATAATTTTTGGGCTATTTTAATTTTCGATTGGAAATAAGATAATTACGAGAGAATCAAATCACGTCGGACATAGGACTTTAATCGAGCGGAAAGTTTAGATCCTACATATTCTCGTAAGTAACTAAATTATGTTAAATGAAACTAAAATCGGAGATAAGTTAAATCGAAGATAAGTTATATCCAACAAAATTCTCGACGAATCTTATTTCCGACGCGATTATTTACGACCGAATTTCGGACGAACTTTTTCGTCGAAAATAGTCAATGTTTGACGGAAGAGGATTATTTCCTACAAAAAATTCCGTCGGAATTAGCCGATTTTCTTGTAGTGTCCTACTAAAAAAACGTATGCATATATAGTATATATATTTCAATGAAAAGTGAGTTTAATTTTTGTGTTGTGTCTGCAGCTTCTAAAGTTTTATTCGTATTTGTGTATCCAAATTTATCATAAAATGAGTAGAATAATATGAATGCTTTCAACATATATAAAATCTCATGCCACAATAATTTAATGAAATAATGAGATTTCCTCTAGTTCATAAAAAAAGAGAGAGGTTGTACACATGGGCTAATTAACAATTAATATAAGCTGCAAAATATATTAGAAGTATACAAAAGTCTATCAAAATCTTGGTAAAAAATCTATTAAAGTCTGTCACTTATTTCATGGAGTCTATAAAAATTATTTTAAAAAAGTCTTTAAAGTTTTTAAAAGTCATTAAAATTCACAAACTCTACAAAAGTCTGTCACTTAAAAAAAGTCTTTAAAAATCTTAATTGAATATACCCCCCTTAGTAATGACCACAGATTTTTTTTTTCCAAACTCTACTAAGAGTTAAGGTTAGGATAAATGTCTGAAATACCCCACCTTAGTTAGATTTAAATAGTTTCAATGTATAAAATATTTGTATAAATAATTTTTTAAGTAATAAAAATTAACATTGTTGACTATATATAATATATTTATTTTTATAAATAATTTTTAACTAATAAATTTAAAAATTATCAATTATATTCAATGTATTTATTTGTATGAATTATTTTTAAGTAATAAAATTTAACATTATCAACTATATTTATTGTATTTATTTGTATAAATAATTTCTTATTTAATATAATTTAATATTATCAATTATTGTAACAATTTGATTATTTAAAATTTAAACTTCATATTATAATACAACTTGGAATTACTTTATAAATTAATACTACAAAAAAAAAAATTAAATATTTACTTATAAATATAAAACAACATTTAACGAAGAAGTAGAGAAGAGAGGGTTAAGTGGCTATCGTGAGGTAGAAACTAAAGATTAAATCAAGAAGAGAGAGAGCTAAGAGTCTTTCAAAGTTTCAAGAGATCCGAGAGTCTTTCAAAGTTTCAAGTGCGAATTACCAAAGTTCGGTTTCCTTTTATAAACCAAGGAAAGAGAACTATTACAATAACTGGGGTAAAGTAAGAAACATATTACTTAGGTAAAAACAACTTACTTAAGTAAAAGAAGAAGTAAAAGCAAAAGTAAATGATTACATACAACTTTTACTATTGATGAACAGTACTCTAGTGCTGACTTTTTTACTATTCATGGATGCTTTCGGCAACTTTTGACAAAGAGGTCGACAACTTTTGACTCAGCAGATGCTTTTGGTGGAAAAGAAAGAGCATCTTTTGACTTTAAAGGCTGCAGGGGAAGGGTGGCGTGTGATTGAAATTTGCTTTTGGTGGAAAAGCAAATTCATCTGAATAATGGCTGCCTGAGCAGGTGCTGGATTTACTGTGGACATTAGGCGAATGGATCCTGAGCGTCCTGTAGGTTGATGGTGCCGTATGGGTCATCATCATCATTGAGGTTACTGGGAGAACCATGACTGGAGGATGAAGAACATACTGAGGCTTCTTCATGTATGGCTTCGTCAATCCTTTTGTTGAGTGCTTGGGCAATTTTTATTAATTCTTTACTGGAACAATTTTTAAAATCAGAAATTTTACTAGAACATGCTGAACCAGTGGGACTGACTTTAGACTCTTTTGACTTGGACTTTGACTCCTTTTCTTTACTAGCCTGAGGAATGGCTGTGACTGAAAGAGGGGAAACTGGAGCAACAGGAAATTCCTGTTGAACCTGACCAACTATTCTGTTAATGTCGAATTTATCCCACCACTTAACATAAAAGAGGCGAGACACTCGAGGGAGTGGATCTGACTGAATACCATTGATTGGAGTAGAGGGAGGTGGAATTCTGTACTGCCATTTAAGAATCCAGGGGATCTTATATTTACTAACAAATAAAAGAGTGAGGGGAACTCCATCATTCTTTGGATCTATTTTACTGTGATTGCTAAAATGATTTAGTTGAACTTTAAGGAGGTCGGGAAGAAGGTCATAAGTAGAACCTAACCTATACCACCAAAGAACAAACCAATAGGGGATTGGGCTCTTGAATTTATGGTCAAATTGAATGAACCATGAATGACTATGTGATTCATTTTGGTGAAGGAGAACCTTGTACCAAGCTTCAATATAATCATAATAACAGAAAGAATTATCTTGACTAGAGAGATTCATAAGATCGGAGGGGTTTTTTCCCCAATCAGACATTTGAACAAACTATTTAATGTATAAAGAATGATAAAGAACTTTAGTCTTATCATTGTTGGCGTAAATTGGTTTAATGTTTACTGACTCTGTTTCCAGAAGAATATCCTTATAAAATACAAGAGATTTATAAGGAGCCAGGGGCTGGAAATGCCATCCAGGGGGAAAAAACTGGGCAGCAAGCTTAATGGGGTCATCTTTTGGTTTCATGTAGGGTTCAATATGAAAAAGGTAATTTTCCCACTTAAGCATATGCTCAGAAGGAGGATGACTAGGAGCTGAAGATGAAGCCTTGGTTGGATTACTAAAAGGGTCAATTGGTTCAGGCTTACTGGTTAAAGCTGAACTATATGGCTTGGGAAGTGTTCCAAGGACTGTGAATTTGTTTGAGTGATAAACTGGGGTGTTGGGTGAGGAATCAAAGTTCTCTGGGTTGATTACTTGGGCGATGAGGCGACCCGGACCCTTGAGGAAGATGATCCTCTAATGCTCATGATTGAATAGTACTGTATTGATAAATTCCGAGTGAGAAAAATCGGGGAATTGAATTATTACTACCTTTAATATATTCAATATCAAAATCAAAAATGCTTAATAAAGCTTGCCATCTAGCAAAGGAATGCTTAGAGGCTAGATTTTCAACATCTTTTTCTAATATGTATTTTGTTGACTTGCAATCAATGCGAACTAAAAACTTTTGATTTAATAAATCACTTTGAAACTTATTAATACATAATACTAATGAAAGTATTTCTTTTTTAATAGTACTGTAATTTAACTGTGTAATATTCCATGCACCGGAATGAAAACGAACAATTTGTTCTGGGGATTCTGGTGTTAACTTCTGTTTAAGAATGCCTCCGAATCCAATATCTGAGGCGTTAGTTTCAACAATTTTATACGCTGACTCATTGGAAATACCAAGACAGGGTAATGCCTTGACGTATTTTTTAACTTGTTGGACGACGGAGGTATGAATGTCAGTCCAAGGAGGAGGATTGTCTTGCAAACGCTGGAAAAGAGGTTTGCAGATCTTCCTGAGATTCTTGTAAAACTTGCCAATATAATTAAGTGAGCCAAGAAATCTCTGCAGTTGGGTTTTATTGGTTATCTTATCGGGAAACTTGTCAGCGAATTGAATAGCTCGTTCAATGGGCTGAACTTGTCCTCTGAAGATATTAAGACCAAGAAACCTTATTCTGACCTGAAACAGGCTGCATTTGGAAGGAGAAAGAACTAGACCATTATCTTTAACTGTCTTGAAGAATGATTTCAAGTGTTTAATGTGTTCATCAATGGTCTTAGAAAAAATAAGAATATCGTCGATATAGACAACAATAAAATGACTGAAAGGGTTTAATATGTCATTGAGAATATTTTAAAATTCACTGGGAGCATTTTTCAGGCCAAATGCCTGGACATTCCATTCATAGTGACCGAACGGAGTGGTGAATGCTGTTTTGTACCTATCATCTGGATGAATGGCAATTTGCCAGAAGCCGGACTTAAGGTCAAATTTACTGAATAATGTGGCATTACTTAATCTATTGATAAGGTCGTCTTTGTTGGGAAGGAGGTACCTAATCCACTCGAGAACCTTATTCAATGGCTTGTAATTAATAACTAGATGAGGTACTCCTCTCTCTTTTTCTGCTTCATTGTTAACATAGAAAGCAGGACAAGACCACAGGGATTTACTGGGGTTTAATTAAACCTTTATTAAGAAGAACATTAATCTCCTTCTTACATAACTCCATTTTTTCTTGATTCATCTGAATAAGCCTGGCCTTAGTAGGAATTAAATGTTCTTTAAATTCCTTAGCGTAAGGGAGCCTGACAGTATGCTTCTTCCGATGCCAAAAGGCATTAGGAGAATCTGAACAAAGGTTTTCTTTTAAATATGTTTTTAATTCCTCTATTTTAACTTGAATTTTGTTGTTTAGAAGCTCTTCTTCAATTTTTTTGTATTTAATTTCTTCCTTTAAGAATTTTAAATGGGAGGATTTACTATTTAATAAGTTTAATGACTTAGAGATAGACTCTTCTTGAATAAATTTAAATGTTATTTTCTTTCCTAAATGATTACAACTTAAGCCTTCATTACTAGTAGTAAATGGGTAGAGTAAATATATAAATGGTAATCCTAAAATTATCTTGTCAGTAAGGTTACGGATTAAAACAAATGATGTTTTAAAACACATACTATCCTGACAGATATGAACCTTAGGTAATTTATATTTTATCTCCATTTGACTACCATTAGCTGAATTAAGTTTTTCAGTGGTTTTCTTATAGTATTTGGTTGGGATTAAACCTTCTTGTACACAGTTTAAATCTGCACTTGTATCAACCAAGGCAGGAAGCTGTATAGAGAAGTGTTTATCAACAACTAGGTTAATGGAGACATACCATTTCTGAATGGTAATGTCTTTAATTCTTTTAAGTGAAAGACCTTGTACAAATAAATCTGGTTCATCTTTAGCACCAGACGATTCCGGTTCATCGTGATTTTCATCACTAGAGGTGGAATCATTGATCTGAAGATCAGACTTTTTGTCATCCAAATCTTTCCTTAAATTATGTACTTCTAATTTTAAATTATTAATCTCCTTTTTGAGTTTATTAACTTCTTGATTTAATTCTGGAAGAGTAACTTCTTTAACTGGAGATTTAAATCTTTCTAAAGTTTTATTAAGACTAAAAATTGGTTTTTCTTTAGCTTTAATAAACTTATCACTATCCTTATTATCTTTGGTTAATAAATCTTTTAACTATTTTGTGTACTGAGCCTTTAGCCTAGGATCAGTGATTTTACTAATTAGGTCAATTAACAAAGAACTTTCTTCATCTTCTTTGTTAATCACATTAACTCTTTTATTGCAACAATTTTCATTGCAATTATCTGCACAAACAATGACGACTTCTCGTGTCACTACTTGTTTCATTTCTATTATCGTTATTATTAGAGGAGTAAGAGATATTAGAACCTTCATCATTATTGACGTCATTCTCAATTCTCATTAGCTCTAATATAGTATGTTCACTAGAAATATTTAATTGATTTAATTTTTGTTTTATTTTACATTCATTTTTGTAATGACCTTTACGCTACAATTGTGGCAAACAATTTTACTTTTGTCATATTTTTAGATTTAGACTTTTTTATTATAATTTTTATTTCTGGTTTGGGTTTATTATAATAACTATCTTGGTTTTTATCTCTGTGATGACTTCGTTTTTTCTTGTGATGTCTATTACTCTTATGAGAAACAATATGTCTGTGCTTCCTTCTTGAGGGAGCAACAGAGGGTAAACCATATTGTTCACAGAATGTGCCTAACTCATATTTGGCTTTCTTTTTTTTGTCTTTACTAGCTTGTTTGGCTAATTTAAAGTCAGTCGATACACATTTTAATCCAATTTTTGAATATAAGCGATTATGTCACCGTAAGTGAGATTATCATAATCAATATATCCTAAGTTTTTACTTAATTCTTCACGAACTTTGTGTGCAAACAATGACGGTAAACCATTGACAAATTTCTCTTTCCAGAATGGTTTATTACTGTCATTGCGCATCATAACTCTGGAAGTAAAAACATCTTTGTACCATCTAAAGTCACTTAGAGTGGGACAAGTGAGATTACTTAACTGGTCGTGAATCCTTTCCATTATATTACTAGGGGTACCAACAAAATGTTTTATTATGGTAAATATTAAAGTATTAACTCCATCAGGCGGACCAACACCAACATCTTCGTCAAAGATGGGGTTGTCGTCTGCATCCAACTGGACAACATGGACTATAGATAACCTAGTGTCTTCTGTGAGGTGTTTTTCCCACCAAGACCTAAGAAATACTGTGAATCCACTAACTAATAACTCAACAATGTCTGGCTGAGTCAGATTGTTGAATTTAGTTATATAGCTATTTGCTACCATGGACATGTGATTTAATTTATTGAGAATTTCTTGTTCACTAAAACCATCAATGTTCCATTCATAAATTTTATTGGATGAAACAGAAAACTGCTTATCTAGATTTCTCTCTTCGAACTATAAATCCGGAGGAGTTGGTCTAGAATACCAATTTCTGGTTATGTTAGAATTTTTAATTGTTAATTTGTTTAACTGATCGTTTAAATCTGGTATTGAAACAGTATCAAAATAATCTGATTGGTTACTGCTTTCAATATCAGTTTTAAGTTGATCAATAGTAGCAATAGTGCCACTCGAACTGGGTTCATTTTTTAGTTTTTTAAATAACTCATCGATTGAGCGAGTAAGTACGCCGTCATTATTAGGTAAACCTAATTTACTTCTATTTTTTGGTAATTTTAATAGAGGTTGTTCAATTTTTGAATCGGGTTTTTTAATCATATTTTCTTCAAATTTTTCTTCAATACGGTCTAACTGTTTACCTACAGTTGCAAGATACTAATTGCTAAAATTTAATTGTTCAATAATTTTTTTTTCATCTTTGTTACTATCTGAAATTTTAAATGGACTAGCAACAACATATGTATTTTTTATTGAAATTAGGACAGTTTCTAAAGGGAGGGGGGTGACTAGAAGAGACTTTGGATTTATCTTCTTTAATCCACTGTGTTTTAGTAATAACATTACACTTACTTTGATATTGCTCATACCAATCGTAAAACGTAATGTTTAATTTTTCGTTAATAATAAATCTTTTCCATCTATTTACAATCTTATCACGCTCCTTTTCTGTGGGGTGATTAGATCTGAATAGATGCCTTTTTTCTTTATTAGACTTGGAATTGAAATCTTGTACAAGATTGTCCCAATCTAATACGAATTTTTTTTAATAACTCTTAATTGATTATTAATGGGAATATCAAAATCTGACTGAGTCGGATACTCAGAAGGGGTTGGAGAGGAAGAACCTTCTTCTTCAATATGGTGATTCTGAGTGTAACATGGATGACTCGCCTGACCTTGATTTAAAATTCCTTTCATTTTAATATCTCTAACAGAAGGGTTACTTAGGACTTTTGTATCTCTTCGAGTTTGAACCACTGAAGGGGCTGAAGAGCTAGAGTAATCTTCTATGATGACTGGTCTTCTCGAACGTTCAAAGCTTACTTTGACAGTTCCATCAGAAAATTGCCTAACATTTTCAATGTTCATTATGTTATTAAATACAGGTTGTTGTGGTATTTCACTGGGTAAAGTCCATTGACTAGGTAATGTAATATCCTTCCAGAGGATGGTTCTCGGAATCTGGATATTAGCATCACTAGTTGAACTTTGAATTAAAGCAGTTTGATCTTTAGGGCTTTTTATTCAGAGCATGAACATTTAAGTTAGTTTTCATGGTCTTGTAATAAATCCTATAAATCAAAGCAATAGGCTGAGAGCCTTCAATCATTTGGGTTATTTCTCCTGCTATTTTAATATTTAATGTTAAAGCTTTTAATAGATGTTGGTCACTAAGACTTAGTGTGAAGTCAGGAAAGCAATTGAAATGGATTGGTCCATTGTGCAAACTCGACTCCATAGCACCAATCATGCTAGGATAGTAATTCAAAAATCTAGCATCTCTGAGACAGAGGTAGATACATGAATTAATTCCTTTAATGTTCAATGGCTTGACTGCAACTTGAACTAAACCTATATGAATAAAATTATAACCCTTTTTTCTATGTTTTTTAATAACATCTGGGGATAAAAGGCTACAATTTTCATATTCTTTATTAATTGCAAAGACTTTTTCAACTGTCTTAACATTGTAATCAGTTTTAAAATTATCTAAAAATGTTGACTGATAAATTTCTTTTGGGGAGACCCTGGGAATGTTCCAGTTGTGTAACACTTGGTGATGTTCTCATAACTATGTTCTTCTGGTTAACTATATTCGGTAATGGTGGCAAAGTTGACCGGTGACTAGCTGATGAATTAAATCTAAATAATCTACTCATTTTTACTAGATTCAAAACAATTTTTCACTCTTTATCTTCCATACTGAGACCTCTTACACAAGTAGACTCATACCCATAATCTAATACCCGATACCTTTCGCTTACAAGACAAGAGACTTACAAGGGTAGACACGATGAAGGGTGGACTAATAAATAAGTTAGGTGATTTCTAAGATTAAGAATAAAGAAGAAGTTTTGAAAATATATTGTGTGTGTGTATGCACATTGTGGACTTCTTAATTTTAAATATAATTAATAAATGAAAGATTACTCAAAAGATCAAAAAATCATAGAGTTGGGTAAAAGTTTTGTGTGCAAATACATATCCAAGTATAGACTTAATTTGATCACTAAATCTCAGGACATTATATAATAGTTGTGTTTGTGTGTGTGTGTGTGTGTATATATATATAAATTTCTTGATAAAAATGTTTATAATGTAACCAATATGGTTAAAAATAGGTACCTCTTTCATTCTAAAACACTAACAAATATTTAGAAAGTGTAATGCACAATGTCATCGAGTTGTTATATTGATATGATTGTTAGTGGCATATTTGAAGTTTGTTACACATTACACAAACCTTGCCAAGTCTCAAATATCTGACTCAGGTACTTGATGCATTTTAAAGAGTCCGTGTCTCATATAAGCTTACTTGTACCAGAATTCAAACATCCAAACGAAAGGGGAAACAAATGAAGAATGTCCCAGTTTCAGTCCTCAGACCTTAAGGGAAATTACATGTTACATGTGAAAACTGAAAAGCACAAGCATTAATAATTATGTTGGATCTTCATGTCAAACAAACATCGTGTCCAAAAACATAGCAGTATAGCACCGTGTCATACATAACACAATGTTATAGTTAAAAAACGAATACATTGTCTCATTAGTTTTTTTATCCATTTTTGGCAATTATAGAGGCACTCACAGTATTACCATAATGCCAAAAAAAACTATTAATGATGATGAAAATAATTTATCGGATGCTAGTACTTAACAAATCATGCCAAGCTACAATCCAGATAATAGAATACAATAGATGAATAAGCCATAAATATAAACACCGTAAGATATAGTCCACAAAATGAAGCCATAGCCCCTCCCATTGAATGCGCTGTCACCATAATCTGAAGGTCTCCATATAACTCCTTTGCACTTTCAACAGTATTTAGAATTGTTTGTAGCATAAGTTGTTGCGTAATAGTTGATATGTATTTATTGGGAGAAATTAGGTTAAATAACGGAGAATAATGATAATAGCTCAATTTTAACTGAATGACACTTCTGTCCCTTCAAGTTGTCACCCACTTTTAAATTCGTCCCTAAAGTTCAATTTTTGTTAGTTAGGTCCTTAAAGTGGCATTTTGTTGGCGTTTCCGTTCCGTCAGCCCAATTTGACCTCAACCTGACCCATTTTGACCAAACTCGACCCAGTTTGACCCAACCCAAAATTTTAATATTTTAACATATAAAATTATTTTTAAAATAAGTTTAAAACAATAATTATATTTAATTTTCTTATGTAATTTTTTTGAATCTATATTTTATGAAACTTTACTCATTTTTGAAAAAAATAAAAGTTTCTAATATGTTTTCCTTATAATAATAATAATAATAATCTTTACAACTTTTTAAAATAATATTTTATTTTAAATATACAAAACTAAATATTATTTTAGAATATTAAATAAAATTATTATTATTTTTAAAAGATATTTTATTTTAAAATATTATATATATATATATATTAAATGTTAAATATAATTATTATTTTAAAAATAATTTTATATTCTAAAATATTAAAAATTTGGGTTGGGTCAAACTGGATCGGGTTGGGTCAAAATTGGTCAAAATGGGTCAGGTTGAGGTTAAATTAGGCTGAAAGAACGGAAATGCCAACAAAATACCACTTTAAGGACCTAACTGACAATAATTGAACTTTAGGGACGACTTTGAAAATGGGTGACAACTTGAAGGGAAAAAGGTGTCATTCAGCCGTAATGATAATATCATAAAGTAGTGATTTTAAGATATAATAATTAAATCAAAAGGATAATATCATAACAATTAACATTACCAAAATAATTTAGATTTGTAGTGATTTAGGGATTATAAATTTGAAATATTAATTTAGGATTAAAAAAGTAGTGATTTTAGGAGATAATAATTAAATTAGTAATGATAATATTAAAACAGTTAACATTATCGTAGCAGGTTTAAATTTTTAGTGATTTATGAGATTATAAAATTAAAATATTAATATGAGATTAAAAAGTAGTGATTTTATAAGATAATAATTAAGTAAAGATAATATAAAAACCGTTTAGATTGAAAATGTAGTGATTTAGGGGATTATAAAATTAACATAGTAAGTAAGTTATGATTGATACTATTTGTTATTTTATTTTTTTTAAATATTTTAAATCGTATAATATTATGTTGTAATATAATTATAAATGGTATAATATTATGTTGTAATATAATTTAATTAGTAATGATAATATCCGCATAATTTAGATAGGTGATGATTTTGTTATTTTGTTATATATCGTGTATTATAATATTATACCATACATGTAGAATATAATGTATGGTATAATTATGAATGGTATAATATTAGAAAAATAGTGATTTTAGGATATAATAATTATGTTTAGAAAAGTAGTGGATTTTGGGGATTATAAAATCAACATAGTAAGTTATGATTGATATTATTTGTTATTTTAATTTTATTTTAAATGTTTTAAACTAAATAATATTATGTTGTAATATAATTATAAATGGTATAATATTATGTTGTATTTATAGAAAGAAAATTAGGTTAAATAAAAGCGAGTAATGATAATAGCTCGATAATAATAATATCACAAAGTAATGATTTTAGGAGATAATAATTAAATTAAAAAGGATAATATCAGAATAGTTGACATTACCAAAATAATTTAGATTTGTAGTGATTTAGGAGATTATAAAGTCAAAATATTAATTTGGGATTAAAAAAGTAGTGATTTTAGAAGATAATTGTGACGCCCCCAAAATAGGTATACATCACCTATTCTGAGTTGTCAATACATGGTACAGAAACAACTACAACTTTATTATTACAACAGTAAAACTGTGAGTTTGAATACAAATATTATCTTCTAGACAATATCTATCCTCATCACATTTATTGATACATTATTTTACAAAAATGGTGAGGACTACTAAACAATCCTTTCTAAAACCTTCATTCCATACCCCGACTCGTACTCGCTATATTCTCGCCTCCTGAGAAGAAAAATGGAACAAAAAGGAAAAGGATGAGCTCAACTAGCCCAGTAAAGAATATTATGACTAAGATAATATACAACAAATTACCGTTAGTCTTCAACAGGGAAAAATCTAATAGAATACAATAGATAACAAATTTTAAATCAATATTCGCGATGGAAATAATAATTCATTAGAAGAGTTAAGTAGAGAATGCAAACTACTATCTTACATGTATGAATTTAAAAGTTCATAAATCTATCTTTTATCCTGTAACATCAATCAATATACATACGGAATCAAATATTCATCTTTGCACTACTGAGGCCAAAGATATTCATCGATTGGTCATGTTCATCTAAACATCATTTCATCTTTGCACTTCTGACCAAAGATATTCTTGAGAAATCATTCATCTTTGCACTTTCTGGGCCAAAGATATTCAATAATATCATCATTTAAGGCGAGGATGATGAAAATATTTTTTAAAGAAAGCGAATCCGGTGAAACAAAATGACAAGGATTAAGGATTAAGGATTAAGGATTAGTACTTTGTTTTATCCATGTTCAAAAATACCTCAAAAATAATCATAGTGGTGTAAAATTCAAGAATGATCAAAACATGGATACAATCAAAGCTAGTATCCGAATAGATATTTTGGAGAAAAAGAAGAAATTTTATTTTTTGGTGAATAGTCATCAGATATCGTGAATAGTCAGATACGTGAATAGTAACTCTCGACACCAAAAGATAGAAATTCCAAAAAACATCTTCACGCTTCGTGAATTAATAGTACTCGTGAATAGTAACTCGTGAATAGTAACTCATGAATAGTAACTCATGACATGAAAAAGTTCTAAATTTGATAAAAGTTCCAACCAATATTTCAAAGATAATGATATTGAAGAAATAATATCATTTGAGAAGAAAATAACATCTCTTACCTCGAAAGATTAGTACTTCTAATTTGGAATCTAGGGTATAGTCTTTGAAGGAACTTGCACCGTCTAACAATACTCAAAGTATACTCAAAATACTCACAAGAATAAACTCGATAATATAGAGAGAAAACTTGATTTACGGTGTGATTTTCAATTTAACCTAAGCACCCTATTTATAGGAAAACGCTAGAACACCAAAGCAGAAAATTTAATAAAATATTAATATATATTATAAATTTCCTTAGCCCATCTTTGAAGATCTGATTTCAGCAATTAATATCACATGTTAGCCCACTTAAATGCAAAAAAAACGTTTTTCTTTAAAATAATAATTAAAACTTCCAAAAATCAATTATTTCGGAGCTTCGGAACTTCAATAATTCACAATAAATAGCCCTTTTATCAGAAAATTCGAATCTCGCGAGTTTTTATAGGAAATTCAATTCTCTACAACTTTGCAGAAGAAAGTTTTTCCGAATTCCAAACAGAAATTGACCGAAATCCACAAACGGGCAATTTTACAGGCTATAATCAAATTTCGGTCGATAAATGGGGTCCATGAGCATGTTTAACATGTTTTAAATATTTATTGCAACAAAAATACTCTTCCTCCTCGTATACTCATATATCCCACATTCGTTGTAAAAATATCACCATTATTATATTATTAAAATATAATAATATATTTAAATGAATTATTTTATCAGAAAAAGATAAAATTTCAATTTTCAACAATTTTCACATTAAAATTTTCTCCATCTATATCCACATAAAATTAATATTTTCCTCATCATATGAATCAATAATTAATTATTCACAAATAATATTACTGAGAATCACAATATTGACAACAGAGGCAGTTTCGAGGAAAGGGGCTTTCAATAAAAATTTCTCCTTCTTGGCGTGCGATTAGGTGACCAAACCTCTCCTTAGACATAACTTTCTAGACATTGCCAATAATGTTATCTAATAATATTATTAGGATAATATGAATTATTGCTTCGATAATGAAAAATATTGTGTAATGACAATTATTGAAACAAACAAAGAATATAAAATATCAACGATAATTATTGAATCAATAAAAATCTTTGAGCGATAATTCGTAACCATTATTGAGTAGTGCCTTCTTACGTAAGAATCAATAATTGGTGCAATCTGGTAATCTTCTTGTGTTTTAACCACAGAGTATTTTAACGGTATTACTTGAATAACAACTACAGCAAGTTATTTTTAACCAACTTATATTTGTCGTTTTCTTCATTCATCCAATCGCTTTTCAGGTTATGGGGCCCACACATGGCTACTGGCGTGTAAATACGAATATTCCCGACGAAGCACGAATATTCCACGACCAAACGAATATTCCCAAACAACAATGAATATTTTATAACCACTTGCTTATTTTGAAATATTTGCGTATTTTACCCTAACTATCCACATTAATCACATCAACCCTTACTATTTCAAAATAATAAATAGAAAATTAAATTTCATTAATAATAAGTTGGGGTCTTACAACCTCCCCTCCTTATGAAATTTCGTCCTCGAAATTGGCGTCACGATGCACAGTGTTTGAAAAGGTGAGGATACCTCGCTTTCATTTTCATTTCAATTCCCGGTCATTTCCTCATATAGCATGATTCCTCCACAAAACTTTAACTTGTGGTATGACCTTTCTTAGCGTAGGACATGCTCCTTCCTATCCAAGATCTTGGCAGTACCCTCTCATACGTTAAGTCTTGGCTATCTCGTCCGGTTCTAACTTCTATAACGTGGTTTGGGTCTTTCACATATTTAAGAAGTACAGATATATGAAACACATTATGAACACGAGACATACTCGGAGGTAACGCGAGTCTATAGGCTATATTTCCTACTCGGTCAAGAATTTGAAATGGACCGATAAATCGTGGATTGAGCTTTCCTCTCTTCCCAAATCTTGTAACTCCCTTCCATGGAGCAACTCATGATAATACATGATCCCCTACACTAAATTCCACGTCCTTTCGATGAAGATCCGCATAACTCTTTTGTCGATCTTGTGTGCCGTTTGTATCGTTGTCGAATCATTTGGATCTTTTCCAGTAGTCATACGTACTCAAACTCGGGTCCCAACAATGTTACTTCACCCACCTCGTCCCAACATATTGGAGAAGCGACACTTTCGTCCATATAATGCTTCAAATGGAGCCACACCTATACTTGCACGATAAGCTGTTGTTGTAGGAGAATTCCACCAATGGTAAATACTTATCCCAAGCGCCCTTGAAGTTCAGGACACGAGTCTTAATAAATCTTCAAGAGTTTGAATAGTCCTCTACGATTGTCCGTCTGGTTTGGGGATGGTATGCGAACTAAATCGCAAATCCGTGCCCATAGCTTTTTGCAAGCTAACCCAAAATCTTGAAGTGAATCTTGGGTCACGATCCAAAACTATGGATCTTGGCATGCCATGCAACCTCACAATTTCATTCACGTACATACTAGCAAAGCGTTCGAGGAATAAGTCTCTCCGTGTCGCAAGAAGAAATGAGCGGACTTGGTTAATCTATCAACAATAACCCAAATAGCATTGATGCCTTGAGAAACCGTAGGAAGACCGTAACGAAATCCATGGTAATGTGTTCCCACTTCCATTTCGGAATCTCAAGTGGTTGCAACGGACCCTTAGGTACTAGATGCTCCGCCTTTACACGTTAGCAAGTTAAACACATCGAGATAAACTTTGCAATCTCTCTCTTCATATTGTTCCACCAAAATGTATGTGAAGATCACGATACATTTTAGTACTTCGAGGATGGATTGCAAATGGTGTATTGTGTGCCTCCATCATAATCTTGAACTTCAAATCGAGTCGTTAGGAACACAAAGTCTCAGAGTGGACTCAAGTATTCCTTCTTCATCAATTCTCGCTTAGGAATAGCTCCTTCTTGTACTTTTTCTTCTTCATGCGCATCATCCTCAAGGTCGGTGGTTTGAGCAACCTTAACTTTTCTATTAAAGTTGGCTCTGTCGTATACTTGACGTCATCGCACTCGTTCTCGCATATGATCTTCTACTCAATGCGCGTCACTACCACGTTCGCTTTTTCGGGATGGTATTGAATAGTGTGGTCGTAGTCTTTCAATAGCTCGAGCCAACGTCATTTCTGCCGCATGTTGAGTTCTTTTGAGTGAAGAAATATTTAAGGCTTTTATGGTGAATATATCTCCACTTTCTCCCCATATAGATAGTGCCTCCATATCTTTAAGCCTTGAAAGCATTGCATTGCTAACTCTAGATCATGAGTAGGATAATTCCTCTCATACTCTTTAAGTTGTCGCGAGGCATAAGCTATGACTTTCCCGTTGCATGAGAACACATCCTAACCCCTTTGCACGAAGCATCGTTTGTGAGATAACAAATCCATCCAAGAACCGGATGGTATTGTTAGAAACAGTGCCGAAATAAGTCTCCTCTTAAGCTCTTGGAAACTCTTCTCGCATTCTTCACTCCAAAGCGAATTTTGTATCCTTCCTAGTTAATTTGGGTTAATGGAGTAGCGATTCGAGAAAACCCTTCCACGAATCTCCGATAATAACCAACTAAGCCCAAAAACTACGTTACTTGATCGCCAACCGACTTGGTTGCTCCCAACTTTGTATTGCTTCAATCTTCATCGGATCAACAGATACTCCATGTTTTGACACCACGTGCCCAAGAAGAAATACTACTTCCTCAAGCGAACTCGCATTTCTTCAATTTGGCATATAGTTGGTTTTCACGAAGCCTTTGGAGTACCCGACTTCAAATGGTGCTCATGATCTTCACGACTTTTGGAATATATGAGGATGTCATCAATAAAAACAATAACGAATTGATCCAAATATTCCTTGAATACTCGGTTCATCATATCCATGAAAGTCATAGGAGCATTAGTTAGTCCGAAAGACATAACTAAGAATTCATAATGCCCATACCGAAGTTCAAGGCGGTCTTTGGAATATCCTCGATTCTAATCTTCAAATTGATGATATCGAGCGAAGATCGATTTTGAAAAGAATTGTGCCCCCTTGTAATTGGTCAAACAAGTCATCAATACGAGGTAGAGGATACCTATTCTTGATGGTGACATGGTTCAATTCCGATAGTCAATACAAAGTCGCATACTCCCTTTCTTTCTTTTTTACAAATAAAAGCAGGAGCACCCCAAGGAGATGTACTAGGGACGAATGAAGCCGATGTCAATAATAATTCTGTAGTTGGACCTTTAACTCTGAAGTTCAATAGGAGCCATTCGATATGGGGTTTTAGAAATGGGCTTTGTACCGGGTTCAAGATCAATAAAGAATTCAACTTCACGTTACGGGGTAGGAAGGGAAGTTCTTGGAAATCGTCGGGAAAGTCAATAACAACAGGAATATTATTCAAATTTGGCGTATCTTTATTCAAATCCATAACATGGGCTAAGAAAGCTTGACATCCGTTTTTCAATAAGCGAATAGCTTTATGATTAGATATGAGAGTGATCGATTTTAATGGTTTAGTTGCTTGAATTAAATACAACGGGTTGGTTAGGAATATGAAAACTAACAACCTTACGAAAACAATCAATTTTGGCATGATGAGTAGTTAACAATCAATCCCTAAAATCACATCAAAAGCAAGTATCTTTAAAGAGATAAGGTCAACGGTAAGGTGATGGTGCCAACTTGAATCAAACAAGATTTATAAGCAGTAGATGTGATGAAAGTTTCTCTAACGGAGTTTTCACAGATAGGTCAAAGTCTAATTTCTCCCGAGTCGAGTTTAAGCGTTGAGCACAAGCGGAGAGATAAATGAATGGGTAGCACCGGTATCAAGTAAGGTATAAACTTCGCAAGAATTTATAAATAGCTTACCCGTGATCACCTCGTTTGGGTTCTCGCATTATGACGATCCCACAACAAACGCTCTCTTCCGGAATCGTTGACTTTGACTTTTCGGGACGATCTTTTGAGTCACAAATCCCCATTGAACTAGGTTTTATTCTGCGTCATAATCTCGATCGATATGTCCTTCCTTTCCACAATTATAGCATACCTTGAAGCTGTTGTGGACAGTTTGGTGATATGTCCCTCTTTCCCGCATTTATAGCATATGGCCCGGTGGTCGTTCTCCTCCCTTAAAACCCGATTCTTGCCGCCAAGATCGTCTTCATATGGTCGTTGTTAAATCTCCTCTTTTAAAATCTCCTCTCGATTTCGCTTCTCTTCATTTTCATGGCCATGATTACCACCGAGTGGTTACCATTTTGTCCGTCTGTTTCTTTCTCCATTTGGTTATCATTATTACATTATTCGCTATCTCCGTACGATCCTGGTTGTGGTCCTCAGTTGACCGTACTCGTTATCTCGCTCTAATAATTGAGCCACATTTACAACATCGAATAGAGAGAAAGTTTATGAGAAATGAGATCTTGGCGTATGTCGGGTTTCAAACCTTTAAGAAACATCCGCGTCATATGTTCCTCATTCTCCACCAAATGAGGTGCAAACACGGATAACTCTGCAAACTTTGCCTCGTCTTTGAGACGAGACAAATCGTCATGTTGTTTTGCTCTAATCGATGAACTCCACTTCCTTCATATATAGCGAACACTTTCGGAAAGTATTTGTCATTAAATAGTTTCAAACGTTTCCCAAGACATCTTTGAGTCTTGTTTGGATGGGTACGCCTTCATGACTCCCACCAGATGATGCCCTTTCGCCACGGAACATAAAGGTGGCGAATGGAACCTTCTGTTCTCTCCGTGCATCCCAAGACATCGAATATCTTGGTAATTTATTTGACCCATGTTTTTCGCCATGATCGGATCTGGCTTTCCCTTAAATTCGGTGGTCCCAACTCTTTGAGTTGATTGGTTGTGACAACCCGTGAATTGCTATCATTTCTCCTCTGTATTTTGAACACGAGTCTCCTCGTAAATGCGATTTTGCATGAAGCGCAAAAAGCTTCTAAACATCCCCTCGTTCATCATCACGCTCGGTGGTGTTGTTCACGGGAGGAACATTGCCGACTGTTGCATGTTCTCCTCGTTGGTGAGTCTGAGCGTCTCCACGGTCTCATTTCCATTGTTAATATTCTCGATCGACATTCTCAAATCTTGTCATAAAACAAGGGTTAATTAAGGAAATCAATATATCATATAATATCCTATATCTTGACCAACTAAAAAATAAGCTTAGGTAGGACACCTTTAGCGAAGGATTTTACTCGTCTCTCCCTCCTAGTTCTATTCCCGATCTCATGGGAGATCATATCCTAAGCTCGATACCAATTGTGGCGCCCCCAAAATAGGTATACATCACCTATTACGAGTTGTCAATACATAGTATGCGAAACAACTACAACTTTATTATTACAACAAGAAAGCGTGAGTTTGAATACAAATATTATCTTCTAGACAATATCTATCCTTATCACATTTATTGATACATTATTTTACAAAATGGTGAGGACTACTAAACAATCTTTTCTAAAACCTTCATTCCATACCCCAGGCTCGTACTCATTTATATTCTCGCCTCACGAGAAGAAAAATGGAACAAAAAGGAAAAGGATGAGCTCAACTAGCCCGATAAAGAATATTATGACTAAGATAATATACTGAACAAATTACCGTTAGTCTTCAACGAGGGAAAAATCTAATAGAATACAATAGACAACAAATTTTAAATCAATATTAGACGTGAAATAATAATTCATTAGAAGAGTTAAGTAGAGAATGCAAACTACTATCTTCTATGTATGAATTTAAAAGTTCATCGTCTATCTTTTATCCTGTAACATCAATCGATATATATATCGGAATCAAATATTCATCTTTGCACTACTCAGCCAAAGATATTCATCGATTAGTCATGTTCATCTAAACACTGTTCATCTTTGCACTCTGACCAAAGATATTCTTGAAATCATTCATCTTTGCACTACTGGGCCAAAGATATTCAATAATATCATCATTTAAGACCGAGGATGATGAAAATATTTTTTAAAAAAGCGAATCCGGTGAAACAAAATGACAAGGATTAAGGATTAAGGATTAGTACTTTGTTTTATCCATGTTCAAAATACCTCAAAAATAATCATAGTGGTGTAAAATTCAAGAATGATCAAAACATGGATACAATCAAAGCTAGTATCCGAATAGATATTTTGGACAAAAGAAGAAATTTTATTTTTTTGAATAGTGAATAGTCTTGAGTATCGTGAATAGTAACTCGACACACAAAAGATAGAAATTCCACAAAAAACATCTTCACGCTTCATGAATAGTAGTACTCGTGAATAGTAACTTCGTGAATAGTAACTCATGAATAGTAACTCGTGAATAGTAACTCATGAATAGTAACCCGGAAACATGAAAAAGTTCAAATTTGATAAAAAGTTCAACCAATATTTCAAACATAATGATATTGAAGAAATAATATCATTTGAGAAGAAAATAACATCCCTTACCTCGAAAGATTAGTACTTCTAAATTTGGAATCTGGATATATAGTCTTTGAAAGGAACTTGCGGCGTCTAACAATACTCAAAATACTCAAAATACTCACAAGAATACGCTCGATATAATATAGAGAGAAAACTTGAGTTTACGGTGTGATTTTCAATTCTAACCTAAGCACCTATTTATAGGAAAATCTTTAGAACACCAAAAGTAGAAAATTTAATAAAATATTAATATATATTATAAATTTCCTTAGCCCATCTTTGAAGATCTGATTTCAGCAATTAATATCACATGTTAGCCCACTTAAATGCAAAAAAACGTTTTTCTTTAAAATAATAATTAAAACTTCCAAAAATCAATTATTTCGGAGCTTTGAACTTCAATAATTCACAATAAATAGCCCTTTTATCAGAAAATTCGAATCTCACGTGTTTTTATAGGAAATTCAATTCTCTACATTTTTACGGAAGAAAGTTTTTCCGAATTCCAAGCGAGAAATTAAATTGAGAAATCCACAAGCGGACAATTTTCTGTTTATAATCAAATTTCGATCGATAAATGGGGTCCATGAGCATGTTTAACATGTTTTAAACATTTATTGCAACAAAAATACTCTTCCTCCTCGTATACTCATATATCCCACATTCGTTGTAAAAATATCACCATTATTATATTATTAAAATATAATAATATATTTAAATGAATTATTTTATCAGAAAAAGATAAAATTTCAATTTTCAACAATTGTCACATTAAAATTTTCTCCATCTATATCCACATAAAATTAATATTTTCCTCATCATATGAATCAATAATTAATTATTCACAAATAATATTCTGAGAATCACAATATTGATAACCGGCGGTTCAGAGGAAGAGGGGCTTTCAATAAGAATTTCTCCTTCTTGGCCAATGCAATTAGGTGACCAAACCTCTCCTTAGACATAACTTTCTAGACATTGCCAATAATGTTATCTAATAATATTATTAGGATAATATGAATTATTGCTTCGATAATGAAAAATATTGTGTAATGACAATTATTGAAACAACAAACAATATAAAATATCAATGACAATTATTGAATCAATAAAAAATCTTGAGCGATAATTCTTGTAACCATTATTGAGTAGTGCCTTCTTACGTAAGAATCAATAATTGGTGCAATCGTATAATCTTCTTGTGTTTTAACCATAAAGTATTTTAACGGTGATAACTTGGTAATAACTACTGTAGTTATTTTTAACCAACTTATATTTTGTCGTTTTCTTCATCCAATCGCTTTTCAGTTATGGGGCCCACACATGCGCTTGCAGTAAATACGAATATTCCCGAGCGATCTGAATATTCCACGACCAAACGAATATTCCCAAACAACAATGAATATTTTATAACCACTTGCTTATTTTGAAATATTTACGTATTTTACCCCTAACTATCCACATTAATCACATCAACCCTTACTATTTCAAAATAATAAATAGAAAATTAAATTTCATTAATAATAAGTTGGGGTCTTACAATAATATTAGAACAATTAACATTATCAAAACAATTTAGATTTGTAGTGATTTTTGAGATTATAAAATGAAAATATTAATGTGGGATTAAAATGTAGTAATTTTAGGAGATAATAATTAAGTAACGATAATATAAAAACCCGCTTTCGATTGAAAAAGTAGTGATTTAGGAGATTATAAAATGAACATAGTAAGTTATGAATGATATTATTTATTATTTTAATTTTGTTTTAAATGTTTTAAATTGTATAATATTATGTTGTAATATAATTATAAATGATATAATATTATGTTTTAATATAATTTAATTATTAATGATAATATCCGCATAGTTTAGATAGGTAGTAATTTTGTTATTTGGTTATATACGTGTATTATAATATTATACAATACGTGTATTATAATATTATACAATACATGTATGATAATATGTATGGTATAATATTAGAAAAATAGTAATTTTAGGATATAATAATTATAATTAGAAAATTAGTGGATTTTGGGGATTATAAAATTAACATAGTAATTAAGTTATGATTCATATTATTTGTTATTTTAATTTTGTTTTAAATGTTTTAAAGCTGTATAATATTATGTTGTTATATAATTATAAATGGTATAATATTATGTTGTATTTATAGGGAGAAAATTAGGTTAAATAACGAAGAGTAATGATAATAGCTAAGTAATGATAATATCATAAATTAGTGATTTTAGGAGATAATAATTAAATTTGAAAAGATAATATCGTAACATTTGATATTACCAAAAGCAGTTTAGATTTGTAGTGATTTAGGGATTATAAATTCAAAATATTAATTTGGGATTAAAAAGTAGTGATTTTAGGAGATAATAATTAAATTAGTAATGATAATATTAGAACAATTAACATTATCAGAAAAGTTTAGATTTGTAGTAATTTATGGGATTATAAAATAAAAATATTAATGTGGGATTTAAAAGTATTGATTTTAATTAGGAGCTAATAATTAAGTAGCGATAATATAAAAACGAGAGTAATGGATGAGCACATTAATTAGGTAGGACGTGTGTTACAATTTGGAAATGACAAACACTGGCGGAACTAGGGGTAGGTGAGGCATTTGCCCCCATGTGAGATCGAGGTGGGGGTGGGGGTGGGGGGGTGGGGGCGAGGCGTGGGGGGGGTAGCCAAAGGCCGGCGTCGACGTGGGTCATCCGAATTAAAAGCATTTTACGAAATAGAGATTTTGCATGATTTTGACGAAACAAAAAAATTAACGCTATCAATATTTTTTATTTTTATTTTTATTTTATTTTGAAATCAACTTTGTCAAAAATTTATAATTAAAACTGTTTTATTTTAGCTATTTTGCCTTTTGCTTAACAACCTTGCGTAACAATAGTAGTAGTTGTGTAGTTAAAATCAATAACTGTGTGATATACTACTACTATATAAGTATGTCTTATAGCATTAACTGTTAGGGTCATAAAAAAATTACTAAAATAAAAAATAACTTAAATAATGATGTAGTAATAATTAGTTATTCAATTATTAGAGCATTCACATCAGTTTTCCTAATTAACTCTCTATCCCTAGTCATATTTTAGATGAGTATGTCAAGTGATAATAATAAATTACAACTAACCAACCACATTATCTTGTTTAGGTTAATTGATGAAATTATGATGAAATGTTTAAATAATTGAATTGATGAATGTTGAAATTATTATGAAATGTTTAAATTGATGAAATTATTGATTAGCAATTGATATTATTATTTATACTTGATTATGGATAAATACTTGATTGATGATGAAGAAATTGAGAGTGATTCCGAAACAAATAGTGATCTTGACTCCTTTTTCTTTTCCTCGATTGATCTGTTTCTGTATTAAGACCAAGGACCTTAACTCCGCTAATATACTTTCTATTTTTTTTTATTTTGGGTCAAAATCAAACCCATGGACCTTAACTTCGCTTCCTCATGGCAAGCAACCCACACGTCGTTGTTCTCACTACCTCCGATGAACCCGCCTCAAATTTTGCCTCCCATTAAATTTTGTTCTGGTTCCGCCACTGATGACAAATATCATGCAATGGTGTTATGTACTGTA